>JAWWEM010000001.1:12376855-12387604 GCA_035582935.1 Ormyrus thymus
ATAAAATAGTAAAATTTATGAAATATATAGTAAAAATTGTTAAAAGATGTGTGTGTCCCACAAGTACCATTAAAATAATAATTTTTAAAAAAAAATCTTAATTATTAAAAAAAATTTTTCTCAGTGTAGTTTATTTGGAATGCGATTTTGTAAGCGATTGTAAAAATAATGATTGACAAATTAAAAGTGGAGACATACGTTGGTTGTAAGATGTTACGACACTCGTTAAAACGTGCAACTAAAAGTAAAAGTTTTAAGCACAATACTTTCTACGGAGGCGCTACAGTTATACTGTAATATGTAGCTTATTAATAATTGACATTTTCATTTAAATATAAAGCAAATATAGGTGACAAATTATAACTTTGATCTCCTTTAGAATAAGCTTATGCCAAAAACTATTTTACTTTTATTAATTATCAAATTTAAAACAACAATATAAGTCAAGGCACATTTATCATCTTCCTTCTTTTTTAATTTAGCTCGTATATTTCAGAATCATTTATCTTGAGACGATGAACTTTTCTTCCTTCCGATAAAATGAACGCCTACTTTTGAAAGGAATTACGTCATATAAGTAATTATAGATCACTTTTTTCAGCTAAAGCTGCAAAAGAATCTTACAGTTACTTAATTAATACTTTTTGATTAAAAGAAACTAAGTAAATAAAAACATTTGCATCAAGTTGTATAGTAAGTATAAAATTTTAATAATTATTAGTTGTTTTACTGTATTTTATCGTTATTATTAGAGATTAACTTCCACGTCAAAGTCAAAGAATAATGAATTCAGATTTTTAGATTTTATAATTTTACGATCTTCTATGTAATCCACTTTCCACTTTTTCTTACTTACACTTTTTATCACTTTACATATTACAACTCGCAGCAGACTCAATCGATTATCCGTTTATTACTTAGAAACCAAAAAATGAATGTACCAAACATGAAAGATTGATTGCTTTCCAAGGTAGAGGCTCTAAGTGCTGTCAATTACGGTTTAAAAACTTTTTACGCATTAATTAATAGTCATTGCTGCGTCAAAAACAGTAGTGAGAGTTTGGCAAAGCAGAAAAATGCGCAAAAAGCCAAAAGCGGTATGCGATCTAAAAAGCCGCTCGAGAATCGAAAAATTTGATGTCGAAAGTTTATCTTATTTGCTTGTGTGAAAGGCGAGGAAAGCGTCCGTTTATTGCCGCTGCACCTTTTGTTTATATTGACTTCGTTTAACGCGAGACTTCGCAAATATGTGGCGGGATAAAAATTTAAATAACAACTAGAAAATATGCTCAATTATTCATTTTTACTATCACTTCATTTTCCCACTTAAGTGCAACTTCAATTTTCTTCCGACAAGTTTCTTTCTTTAACGGCATACATTAAACGTTATTGGGTGTACTTACAACGCTAAAGAAGCACTAACGAGCGTAATTTTTGAAGCAGACTTAATGCGAAATCATCTAACCAAAGTTTAGTCCACGTCATACTAGTTTTTCTAAGAATATGCTTTTATGAAATGCCCTGCTGCGTACATTTCTATGCGAGAGTAGCCTATCAACTGATAATAATCTGATTTATTATTAAGTATACTTTTTTAAATTTTTATTTTAAATCTTTGTATTTCAAAGGTTTTCTCTTCCCAATCAGAAAAGAATTTCAATATATGAAATTAAGTTGATTCGTTAATTCTTTTAAAAAGCGAAGAAATGAATAAATAGAACTTTAATAAAGTACACGTAGAACGCATGAATTTCTTATCTCGCGTTACAAAGTAGCACATTTACGCATAAGCAACGCATCGAATTGTTCACTTTTCAAGAATCATAAACCGAGACCATCAATGAAACGTATATTCTTAAAAATCACTTTCTAACCTATAACAATTCATTTTGCACTGCGATTCCCGCCAAAAACACTCAGCCAATAATTCTTGCCCGTAAAGATTTTGCGGCAAGTATATATGCGCTCTCCTCCGACGTCTCTTAAAAATGCAAGTATGGAAAGCAGGTTACACTTCACTCCGGATGTTCGCGATTTGCGATTGAAATCAAAAGGTTTCCCCTCGATCTTCCAGCCATTAATAATCTCCATTCACCCAGGCGCCTCGCCTCTTTTCCTACAACAATTTCGACTTCGCCAACTGCGTTCCGTAAGAAAATCCCCCATTGTGTTCTCAGGCGGTGGGGAGGGGAGACTGCTAAAAATGCAAAGAGGATATTATACTCTTACAGCGCGAAAAATCAAGTCAAACCGAGGATTTAGAAGGCACAGTGAAAGGTTCGCCCGTTTCATCCTCTCGCGCAACTGGACACTGACCTTGCCCGCGCTCTTTTCTCCCCGCCCGATATAAATGATCGATGCATAACGCTTTCACTGCCTCGGCCGGGATCCTTTTATCGCGAAAACAATAATGACATTGTGTTTTCGAGCTTTTTCCCCCGTAATCCGGCCAGGCCGCTTTTTCAAGAGGCGGCCGAGCGAGGCGGAAACGCACTCGAGGGAGAGATGTATACGAGCTGATGTATATTATCGGGCTGTTCGCTTAGTTTCGAAGCGTCTGTCGCCGCCGTTTATTAATGATTTACTGCGTTGAATGAGACGTTAAGTAGAAGTTAATGCTCTCTCGCTGAATTTGATTTATCGCTGGAACGTTTCTCGAGCTTATGCTGTGGACCGTAAAGTTTAATGAACTTTGGTAATGCTGTGCGGAATTTTGAATTTGACCTTTGCGTTGTTTTTAACAAGATGGAATTTTAAACTTACAGCTCTCAAATTTTTCGAAAAATGAATATCTTCTGCTTTTATTTATTTTTAAAAAATGACGTACTAAATCTCTTTACTCCTTACTCGTTTAATTTATCATCCCCCAAGAGAGTATGAGAATACAAAATAATAATTCACTCGACAAATAATAAAACTCATAAGAAACAAGAGGCGAATATTTATAATTTCATTTTATTAATATTTATCGAAAAACTACAAAATTAACAATACATGTTAATGTGTAATACAAAATGATCAATAAACAATATAAATACAGTGGAGATTGCTTCACGGAACTTCAACGAAAATCAAGACACCGCCACCGAGCGTTTTAATTAAAATTAAACAATAATCAAGGAAGCCTTGACGCGCACAAGTTAAACTGCTGCGGTAATCGTCATTCCGCCGCGCCGATACTCAAAAGTACAAATCCGCGCGGCGTCAACCCCAGGGATGATGAGGCGGCGCCTGCTTCTGCGCCGCGTTGTTGTGCAGTGCGTGGGAAATTGCATTTTCCTTTGCGGCGACTAAGTCCCTGGCCTGGAAAGCGAAAGACGCGGGATAATAAGTAACTGTCGCTGGCCCGGAGGGGGAAAAGCGGGTTTCCCCTTAAAAGCCGGAGGGGGTCGCATTAACATTCGGAGGGAGGATTCCGGAGCTCTTTAAACGAAAGAATTAGTGGCGCATGAATTGCACGGGGTGTCCGTGTGCGACATTGTTAAGTGACGAGACTCGCTGGATTTTTAGCTCGCGCTGTTGAATTGGACGGCTCCGCGAGAAATAAAAATTAGTGCAGAATTTTAAGTGGAATATATAATGATGTTGAACGCGGAATGAAATTCGCTAACTTTTTTAATATTAAATTTTAGTCTCAGTCGTGAATTTAATATTATAATGCTACGAACAATATACCTCGATGATTTTAATTATTATCACTGTTAAAGTAAGAATGAAATTGAATAAAGTTACTGCAATAATGTTGCTTCAGTTTCACCGAAAACATTTGTCATTACATCATTCTAAACTGAATTCTTCCTGGAGTAGCAAAAAAAAAAAAAAAATGCAAATAATCGCCCTTAAACACGAAAATGACTGAATAACCGAATAAATAATTCCAAAGAATCAATAGAAACTCCTCGCAGTAGAAACAGCCAAAACAGGCAAGACCGCGCATTCGAGCCGCTTCCGCGCAGTCGCCCCCTCTCCCCGATCCTCCCCCTTTCAAAGCCAAATCGAAACAGTCCTCTCACCCTGGCCTCGCGCTCGCTCTGCGAGATCTGCTTGTCGACGTCCTGCTTCCTGAGCTCGGCGGCGGTGTCGGCGGCGCTGCGCTGTATGGCGGCGGCGGCGGCCGTCTCCCTGGCGGCGGCGACCCTTTGGGCGGCCGCCACCGCGTCCTTGAGCGTCGCCAGGCGCTGCTGCAGCGCGACCAGCTGCCTCGCCGAGGCGCGCGCCTCGTGCTCCGCGTGGGCGGCTATTTCCTCGGACCTGACGAGCGGCGCAAGCGGCGAGGGTCATTATTTTGCGGGAGCGCGCGGGGGAGCTTTGCGGTCGCCTTTGGCATTGGCGGGAGAGCTGCCCGCCGTCAAACGGACGGCGGTCGGGGAATCGACGCTGGGGTTTCGGGCTTTCGAAATGGGAGCCTGGGAAAAGTAGGTGTGAGGGGTGTCGTCTGCTGGGACGGAATTGGGTACTTGATTGATGTATTCGTTTTGACAAGCTCTCGTTTCAGCGCTGGTGACTTTTGTTGCAATATTGTCTTGTTTGTTTAATAAATCTATTTTGTACAATCTTAATTTTTTTTTTTGAAATTGTTATTCAAAACTTTGAATATTGATGTTTATTTAATTTTACAGTTGTTATTACTTCTAAATAAATTTCAGAAACAGTATGTAAATGAGTAGATCTTGGTTTTCTTTAGTTTGTTTTCTTTGGTCATTTTAAATTTTCTGAAACGATTCTTGTATAAAACAAAGATTTTAAAAAAAGTGTAACGAAGTCTTAGTTATTTACGAAACTTATTACTTTCTCCCAGTTTTCGAGAAAAAAGTAACGATGAACAGGAAAACTACTCAACCTTCTGAATAACAGCAATTGCCGTAAAAGTAAATTCATAAAAGAATCTCTAAATTATCTCTCGGTAATCTTTAAAAAAGTCTTATCAGTATTAGAGAGTGCAAAAATGCAGTGAAAGATGATTAATTGCGATTTCCCGACGCTTAAAATAAAATAAATACCTGTGGGCAGCTTCTCGAGCAGCAGCCTCCTTCGCCAAAGCGATTCTCTGCTGAATAATGGCCGCTTGCTTAGCTTCGTCTACTCTGTGCTGCGCTAATTGCACGTGATGATTAGCCTCTTTCGCATTTTGAACGGCTCTCAAAACTTCAGGCGAATAGGCAATGCTGGGAGTACCTTGAACGGGCCTCTGATCTTGCAAGGTCTAAAATCAAAGTGTACCTTAAGCTTTCTTAAAATTCTCAAAAGACGTTCGCACGGCAGTCGATACTGGTAAAGTGAGCCTTCGATAATTCGCGAGCTATAACCTACCTGTAAGGCCAAGTTGTGCGTGGCCTGCAGCTGCACTTGTCCCAAAGCAAGATCGGACGTAACGGCTGGGTCCCACAAAGGTCCCGAGAGTGAGGGCGGTGGATTCCAGAATGGACCTCCAAAGCCTCCCAGTCCATTAAACGGATCGGCACCGAAACCAGGTCCGAAGTGCCCCACGCCTCTTTTGTTCTTTTTGTTTGACGGCGATTCTTTGGCACTTGCAGCCGCGAGCAAGGCTGCTACGAAAATGATCTTCGTCGAGAGAAGTTTCATTAGATGGTCGTACTTTAAATTATTTAATAAAAAATATTCGAGAATCAATTCTATGCTTAGAAACAATTTTGCCAAACTTGAACCTTTGATTTTTGGAGTACTTAAAAAATCAATAATGCATTTAAAATAGCTGGAGCTTTTTTATTGTTGAATACACACTAGTTTTAAAAGAATAAATATTTTCAAAAATCTGTCAAATGCTGAAAATATTTTGAAAATAACTATATAGAATATTTTTTGAAAACTACACTCCGTGCATCATACTTTAAAGTATTTTTTATCTATCTGAAACTGAACTCATCAAGAAATAAAACGGAATTTACTTTATTTGAAAATTGAAATTTGAAAAACCATTTTGTAAAAAACCCCATTTATTTAACAAAATATCGGAAAAATAACGTTACTCACCGCGAAGAATGCCTTCATGTTGTCGGATTCGAGTCCACTGCTGCTCTACCCCAAACCAGCCGAGGGCTCCGTTATATATACGATTTGAAAATCAAGAGAGCTGCTACCGTATCATCTCGGGCGATGAGGGAGAAGTAATTAAATTATTAAAGTTTCAGGTAATACCCTCCTTGTATTGTGAACAAAATTGAATCGGATGCTCACGTAACGAAAATTGATATAGCCTTTGACACTGCTCCGATCCTATAAGGCGCTGAAAATAACGCCTTCGAGTTAACGAGCACAAGGAAGTAATCAGAAAATTGTTTTGTAAAATAACTTTTCCGGATAGCTTTTTCTGTATTCTCTGCTTTGTAATTTAATTTGGCGCTTGATCGAAATATCAAAAGGTTAACAAAATCTAGGAAATCATTTCTAAACTTGTGTTTATAGATTTTGATTTATATTCGTCGTTAGTATAATATTAAGTAACTTTAATTAGACTTATTTACTGAACTCTCAAAAGGAAAATGAAAAAGATATGACATTTCATATTAAAAATCTATTTATAGAAATTTTGACAGCTAGAAATTTTCAGATAAAGAATCATTTAGTGGAAAATTAGAACTACAAGTGTTTTATATAATAAATTTATTGAATGTGAAGTCTATTTTTACACATATCATTTAACATATAAAATATCGTGTACAGCTAAATTGCTTATCTATGTTATAAGCTTTAGATTTAATTAATTATAAAATATATGCCCTATAATTAAAGTATAATCTTGACTTCCATAATATACATACATCGATACATAGCACATAATTCTCGATGCAGGCTTGTAATTGATTAATACTAGTCAGTATTGATTAAAACTGTTTACTAACTTGTAAGTAAAACTTTGTGTAATCAGCAAATCACTTATAGATAACTTATGAATAAGTTTCTTAAAAATTCCTTTTGCAACAAATTTACACTGTAAAAATTAATATACTTTTTTATACTACGACGGAGCCTATAAAAATTTTGATTAAGAAAGTACCAATCAGACGATAGAACATAACTATCAATATAGTTTACGAAAACTGAAGAGTACTTTCGAAATTAAGAAAAAAGGAACTTTTAATCTCAATGTAACGTAAACGCTAAAAGTGTCTCAATTTTCTAACGAATTGCAAACCTCTTGGTTTGATTCTCTTTTAGAATAGAACTCTAATTCTCGCGTAATTAGCAGAACGCAGCAGACGCATAAAAGTTTAATTTAACTTGTCCATTACTCAGTCCCCTTGTAAACTTAAAAACTTGCATAATAATCAAATTCTAACAAGGATTATCTGAATAAACGAATTTGTATGAAGTTTCTCAATAAAAATAGAATCTTCAACGCTTCAACATTATACTTTAAGCATTAACTTTAAATGCTACCGATGTCTTTTGCAAGCTTCGTCACAATACCTCGAATGACCGTCGAATTCGCAATTCTTACAACAATCTTTGACAAATTCGTCTTTTTACAGAATATTTTACAGCCCTAAAAACTCGCTCCACGTACTCCCAAGACACTCGTAAGACACTTAGCTCGGCTATACAGAAAGTACGGTTAAACTATACAAAGTAATTAAAGCAGGGGGAGGGAATTCGACCGTTTAGATTCCCTTAAGATTTCGGAAGATCTCTCCGCGGCCGAATTCGGGATTGAAGAAGCTCTGTTTGTTGTGGACGAGAGATCTCACAGGTGAGCCCGTCGGTCTGCGAAAGCTGTCGCCGTGGCCGGGCTTTGTCTTGATTTGCCCTGTTTTCCAGGTGCTGCTGCTGTGCGGACTGTACGTGGAAGATCCGGGCTCGTCGGAAAGCTCCTTGGCGGACGTTGATCTCGGGGAGGATCTCGTTGTGAACTCGGGAATCGTTTTTGAGGAGGGCTTCCTTGTACTCACTAAGCATTCAAATTTTAAGTAAGGTTAGTATGGAAAAGAGTGCGTGTAATTGTTGAATTATAGAATTTAAATAATGTTTTCATTGAAAATAGTAAAGAGAAGGATGTGTGAAGCGTTTTAAGAATAAATGAGCTATACAAGATATTAATTCGCAATAAAAATATTAGTTACGTGTTATAAAGCAGTGTGCAAAATCACATTGTTTTATAGGAACAGGAATTAAAAGTATTAACTTAAAAATTGCTTTAAATATTGTAGCTATGATAATCTAGTCATTTAAACTGTTCATACATGTTCTGTTTGAACGAAATTAATGAATAACCATATCAATTTTGTAGTAAAATAGTCAATTGGTTTAGTCTAACATTTCGATAAAGTTAATTTTTGATGATCAACCATCAAAAGTTAATAACCACCAGCAATAACCAACAGTTAATAAAACTATCATAAAAGTAAAATCATTTTGATATTTGTCTTGATATTTAAAAGCAATCTCTAAGTCTTCATTTATATATGGTATTATTAACTTTATTGAAAAATAAATTGATCTATAACAATTTAAATTTGAATTTATAAAGTCTGAAAAACCAATTTTATAATTTGGTGTTTTATATAAAAGGTAAAAAATTAAATAATTACGTAATTAATCTGATTCAATTATTCCAAAAATAAATAGCTACCACATTTTACCTAATTATGATTTAGAAAATTAAATTAGTTTTACTATTATTCATTTGATTTAATTTACTTAATTTACTTGACTTAGATGCAATTTGGTACAATTCAAATACTACTTTTGATGAACTGAATTTTGAAGTCTATAACCTACTAATTAAAAAAAGTCAGTGCCATTCGAAACGAGTCTATTTTATGCTTACGGGATTGAGCCGTTCAACCTATTAAATAACAATAACCCACGATAACTGCAATATCGCAAATAATACTTTTAATAATTGTAATCAAACTTGTCAAAATTCTCTTCGATAAACATTTCCGCCAAGTCCTCACCGGAAGTTTCCTCCCTTGAGTAATTCGGACGCTTCGTGTCCTCCTCGATACTGTCGTCGGTCGACGCGTACGAGCTTTCCCATATGACCTTGGGTATCTTCGTGGTTCTACCCTTCGAGGAGAGCGGACTCTGACTGATGTTCTCGCTCGACTTCGCGTCGAATCGCGTTGACCCCAAGAAGGACGACAAAGGTCGGCCGGTCGGCTCGCCGGTCTCGTCTCTGTAGGCGCGATGGCGCGACTTTTTCGCGGGCTTCGGGGTCGTCTCCTCCTTGCGGTAGCTGCTGGAGTGGCTTCTGGCCTTGCCTTCGGGCGCCTCGCTGGATGATTTGGAGCGCGAGTGCGTGAATTCTAGAACAATTGTAAGTCGGATTGAAGAAGAACTTTCGAATTTATTTTTTTTTTACGTTTATGGTTAAATAGTTTGAAGTTTTTTTTTTCGATTTTTTAATGCTTGGAACGATAATAATCAATAGAATTATATTGAAAGAAGTGCTGCTTTAAAAAGAAGTTTTCTTTTATAATGAACTAAAATATGCTTTGTCACTCTTTTTTACAAATTAATGACATTTATATTTTGTATTTACTACAAATATATAATTACACAAATACTTTTTTTTTAAAAATTAATTTTATTGACTGGGTTAAGCAATAATTGGTAAGTTTTCATGAAAGTCAAAAAAACTAATAGAAAAAAAAACATGTATTCTGCAATCAAAATTTTCTAGTAATAAATGAAGGAATCAATCGAAAATGCACCATTTATTTAAACCTATTTATTTAATAAGCGTAGAAAACCCTTCATTTAAAGCTACAACAAAATACTTTTGTCAGCGTATAACACCATAAATACATATAAACATTTGATAAAGTAATGTAATATAAATCTAAAACGAAATCACACGGAACTTCTTCTTTAGTAAGAGCATTATATTAAAAAATGTATAATTTGCGTTAAGTCTTCAATAAATTATTACACCTATTTTTACACTTTTACGATTGTCCAATATCTCAATATCCTTCAAAATTATAATACTGCATTTTAAAATGGGGTATCTTACTAGGTTTGCTATGCTTGTTTCTGAACGAATCTTCGAACTCTTCTTCGTAGGACTTTCCGTGCTCCTTGTTAGGCTTGGACGCTCTCGGCGAGCTCTGGCGATGATTGCTGCCCGACGCCGTCGATTTCTCTCTCCTCTCCGATTTCCTGGTCTCTTCCTCGTCCTCGTCCTCGTCGTCGTGACCGCGACGGAAGCTCTCGCTCAAGGGGTAGGACTTGAATTTGCCCTGCGGCTTCTCCTCCGCGCTGTCCTCTTCGTCGTCGCCTTCTTCCTCGTCCTCTGCCTTCAAGGGGAAGCGATACTTGGCCGCCAAGTTAACGTCCGTGTCGTCGTCGTCGTCGTCGATGTCGAGCTTGATATTCTTCGGTTTGCTAAACTCCTTGAAGGGGAAGGATTTCGAGGGCTTGAAGTCGCCCTCCAGTTCGGTTTCTTTGAAGTATTTCTTCGCGGGCAGTTCTACGTCATCGTCGTCATTCTTGGGGAAGTAGCTGTCGGAGCTCTTATAACCTACAATGGATTTAGTTGTATAATAACTGCAAAGTAACAGCTTTTTAAAAGTTTTCAAGTGATTTTTAACACTTTTTCGTGGGCGGATTAATCGTTGGTTAATAGAAAATTTTTTTTATTCTCTTGTGAAAATTAAATCTCCTGTACGTATTAATCTACTCCTTCGTTAAAGGTGCGGGTTAAAAATTAAATTTGCAAAATTGCTACTATTAGCTAGTGAGTTCTTAATTAATCAAAAGCTATGAAAAATGAGTTATTGCTTAAAA
>JAWWEM010000001.1:12387704-12414861 GCA_035582935.1 Ormyrus thymus
AATTTGCAAAATTGCTACTATTAGCTAGTGAGTTCTTAATTAATCAAAAGCTATGAAAAATGAGTTATTGCTTAAAATAATTTCAGTTTGTTGAATCTACTATTCAACTATGAGTTAGTGTTAAAAAAACAATTTTTTTTTACTAACTAATGTGCAGTACATAACAGTTCTGGATAATTGTGCGTACTAATTTTCGTTCAGAGCTACTTACAGGATTGTCGTCGCATATTAAATGTAATAACTACATTCATATTTAAAAAAAATTAACACTTCTAAATTCTCTTAAGGGCTGATAGATAAATACAAGTCCTAATAGAATTAAATGCTAATTAGAATTCTACATTCGTAAAAAAAACTACAAAATTCCATTCATAGGATACCAATGATGCTAATTCATTATGTTTTATAGTAAAAAGAAAAAGATTAGTAATTAAAAACTACACTTGTCAGCTTTATTTAATTGCGTAAATATTTTTAATTTTTTGTAATAAATTGTTAAATATGTGATTGATAAATAAAATAAATTAAAATAAATTAATTTTCTAAAATAGAAATTAAAGTTGCTAAAATTTTATTGAATGTAATAAATCTCTTAAAACATTTGAAGAATATACACGAGCAAAATTTAAAAAAATTCGTTTAGTCAAGAAAACTTAAAGTAATAAATTTGAAGTCGGCAACTTATTTTTAAAATGGGAAAATTAATTAATTTAAAAAGTTTCATTACAGATTTCCTCCGAAGCTAAGTAAACACAAAAACGACACTAAAACGTATTGAAGTTGCAAAAACTTTTAAAAGAAGGATCAGTGTAGAAAGTTAATGCGCTAAGTACTAAAAACTTTCTATAACTGCTTACAATAAAATGAGTTTATCGAAGCGTGACTGCAAAAACTGATTATATTTTATACGATTATTAAAAGGCATTAAATTGTGATGGTATAAAAGCATTGTTTAATCACTTCCTTTTGAATGTTGTACTTTTTCAATTTATAAACATTATATAATGACTACATTACTATTGTAACTTGTTCATTAATTATAGGTGATAAAACTAGATTCTTAAAGACGAGAATTTTTTCACAAGCGAATGAATCAGTTTACGTAACAGAATTAATTCTGTCGTTTAAATAATAGTTTTAGGTAAACAGGGATTTTTTTCAGCTTCAACCTCATACGTTACAAATACCGCTTAAGCGGCCGAGACAAGATTTAAAAAATAACTTTACGAAATTCTTTACTAACCCTCGCCGCTCTCGTCATCGGCACTCTCCTCCTCGTCGTCGTCCCTCTTGGGCAAGGGCGGGATCGGTTTCTTCTTGTTGATGACTTCGACGTCGGTTCTGATCTCCTCCAACGGTTTGGGGTGAAAAGCGGGCTTGTGGCTGTGGTGGTTGTGGTTCTTGGGCTTGTTATTCTGATTCCCGTTAAAGTGCAGCTGGGACTGCGACTTGAACTCCTGGTAGTCGTTCGGTATTTTGGAGAATCCCCTGGTGGGATACTGCTCGACGCTCGCGCCCTTGTACTTGGGGAATTGGGCGGTGCTGCTGGCGGTCTGAACGGGCAGCACTTGAAGCGACGCCGGGTTCGGGGACGTTAAGAAGGGCGAATTGGTTCCCGATCTTTGGTTTATGGTGGGAGCTTTGGGTTTGGAGAAGTCGTAGAGGCCGAAGGTCGGTTCAGTCTTATACTGGATCCCCGACTCGGCTCCGAAAATGACCGGAGTCGTTTCGAGAGCCTGAATGTATCCGGGCAGATCTTGCGTCTGTAATTGAAAGATCGGGAGTGCAAGTTTCTTGCCGTTTATCTCTACGGCCGGCGTGGTCGTGTATTGGATATCGTATGCGTTCTGGCCAAAGTTCCGGAATTGATTTTCGAACTCCTGCGCCTGCTGGCTTTGGTCGTGCCGGTGAACGGGTGCGTATCTAGCGTTGGCTTGGACGTTCTTTAAATGCTGCACAAGCGGAGACTTAAAGGCATTGTTCTGGCCCGCAGAGTGCTGAACCTGATGGTAGGTCGACGTGGCGGCAGGTTGCAGGGGGATCGGGTAAAGCGGTATGCTCGAGGTGAATTCCGTGATCGTCGGGTAAGTGTTAAACTGAACCTTCGCTGGTGTCTTATACGTGGCTTCGCTCGGAAAGGTGCTGGACTTAGCGGCTACGTACGCTTTGGGCTGATTGGCGAATCCATCATAGTAAGGGGTGGTGACTTGGTTGCTAAAAGCCGTGTTGGTCTGGCTTACCTGGCTCAGGGCGTCCTGGTCTTCGTTGGAGTAAGCGGCGTTCTGCTGCTCGCCGGACTGCTGCTGCTGGGAGCTCTGCGCGTCGGCGCGAAAATTCGCGTTGGGAGGGAAGTTCGTCGTCTCGAAGTTCTGGCCGTGATTGCCGAGGCTGTCGGAATTGCTGCGGGTCACTTTGAACGAGGCGGCGGGAATGAAGGCGCTGATGTCGCCGGCACTGACGTCGTCCTCGCTGAAGGTGGCCAAGCCGTCGATTTTCGAGGGGAAAATGGGTGCGTCGAAGCTGCTCAAGTCGAAGTCGAAGGCGTCGAGCTGACGCTTCAGCTTGAAGGTTCGGGGGGTGCCGGTGCTGCCGGACGAGGACGTGTCATTCTTGCTTGCGGATTCTTTCGTCGTCGGCAGACTCGAGCCTATACTTACTCCAAAGAGAACAATAACCCACCAAATCTGAAATCATAGTTTTTGAAATTTTTAAGTGAATTGCGCTTTCTATTGTCGTGGAGTGCTTATATTCTACTTGTGTTTGAAAAGTGATAAGTAAATAATAAGGATGATAAAATTAATTTTTCAAAAAGTTTTTAAAATCCTGCTAAAATTGTTTAAAAAATTTTTTAAATATCAATTCACGAAATAAGTAATAGAAATTCAGTTTAAGTTAATCAATTAAACTTTCTTGAAATAATTTCTAAGTATTCGTTTAGTGCCACGCTGAGAAACGCTTTAAATATCAACGAATTCGCTTAAATTCATCTAAGCTTCACTAATAAATCACTTTTCCACTTATCACAAAGTCACAATGATCGTTTAAAATGAAAAACTCTCCCTCCCCCATCTCGATTCTCAAATAACGTTAAAAGTGATTGATAAATCGCCGTAGAATAAAGCCTCACGTACCAGCATGGTATCCATCTGGCTGGATCGACAGACACCAGATTATGATCTTAACTGCCGCGGCACCGTACACCCGGCGTCTTTTATATTCTGCGTTAAGCGATGCGAGACAACGGAACGGATTACACTTTTCTAAAAGCGATAAAAAGCGCGCGCCCGGCTCGCCGACAAAAAGCCAAGCTAAATCTCTTCGCCGCCCACCGCCGCCGCCGCCGTCGCCGCCGGGCCGCGACGTGGCTCTCGGCGCGTCATTGACATTCTTGCCGAAGCCTCTGACTCGCTCGAAGTGACAGAGTCTCTCGTGCCCGGGGAGAGAACGGAGAAACGTCGCCCGGCGATTTCGTGGCCCGTTACTTTGGAGACGGGAGACTATATTTGTTTATAAGTGTTTTCGATTATTTTTCAGCCTGGGCTCGCTGTCGTTCGGACTGGGGGACTCGCCGTTTCCTGACGAATGCGAAACGAGATTTTGAAATGAGGCAGAGTGTGTCGGGGCAAATCCGTTTCTCAATGTTTTAGTATTTAGAGCTGTAAAAGGTTATTACTGGAAGTTTTATGGACTCGGTGAACTGAAATTTCTTTTTAATTATTTTAAACGATCATTTTCTGTTTCTCGCTGAAGGCGATGGTGCAATTTGTATAAGGCTAAAATAAGGATTTTATATAATGAGTAATTCCAAATAAAAAGAATCTGTCATAGAAAATAAATTATACTGCTTTTCACTCTCCTTTGTTTTCTGCTGCATAAAAATTTTCAGTTAGCTCTAAATAAAAATGTACTGGATTAAAGATATAAAATACTTTTGATAATTCCGAATTTTTTTATTTTTTCATTAAAAGACTTCTTTAATAAGAAGACAAATACAATTTGTTCGTAAAGAGTTTCATTTTGACGAGTTTGTTTCTTTACTTTAATAATATTTCATTATTCCTTATTTAGATGCAATAAGTGATGTCTGTCCTTTAATGTATTGTTCCTTTGGAAAATGCATAATTAATTTTTATTTTAATTCTACGAATTTTTCAGTTTTTCTTTTATAAAATGTATAAAAACTAATTCTTCTTATAAATGCAATAAAATTATATCCAATGCAGACTTTTCACGGTCTCGATTACTTTTTAACAAAGCCTCGTAGACTGATCTAAAAACCAAATAACACGCTTTCTATACATTTTATTAAGGTGCGTTTTTTATTTCCTTTCCTGCATAAATAATACATGATGGTAGTGCCAAAAAAGTCTTATAGCCGATAACGGATAATCTTGTCAGACAAACCGGCGCTCTACTACTGATCACAGAGGCATGAAGATAAATATCCGCTGCAAACCCCTGCTTGATAAAAACGCTCGGTCTTGCCGGATTTCACCTTCAACTTCAATAAAGTTGATATGGACAAGAAAGTTGATGTAAACGCGTTGCGTCTGTAAAATGAGCTAAAGGAATTCAAAGGTTGCAGCTGTTCAATTATTTATGAACGAAGCGAAATGGATTGTTTTAAAAAAATGTGGCTTTTCTTGTGGTACTTACAATCTAAATAAAACTTGGATTAATAATTCGTAGTGTCGTGGATAAAAAAACAAATTCATCATATAACAATCTAAATAAATGATAGACAGTTTTGCCTATTTAAGATATTTATAAAAGTAAATACTCATCCATTACTGGACTATAATAACAAACCTATTATTTCCCTCTAACAAAAAAGGTACGGAAATTAATTTGACGTTAGACCATAAAATAATTTCCTTCCAAAGTATTATTCACATTTCCTAAACTTTTGTAATGACTATAATTGCGTTTGCGTGATCAGACAAAAGCAAGGAACAAGATTTTATTTAAATTCGTATTAAGACTTGTTGCTTTTTACTACGACTAATAAATTGTGTAACGGTTGTTCTTACCCTTGCAGCTGCACTTTTGATGAAACATTTCCAATACCTATCAAATCTTACGGACACCCGGTGAAAAGTACTAAAATTGTCATTAAATCTGAACTCTTGCCAAACTGTTTGCGTGAAAATGTCTTGGACGGATCCGAGCAGTTTTACACAATAGCCCGGTTCGATTCTATTTCCTCCGTTTGCCTATAATGTGAAGTTAAAGTAAATTACGTAGTTGGGTCGACGAATCGGTCGAGTGAAATGTTAAAAGAAATAATTGTACTTCAAGCGAATAATGTATAAAACGTGTATATTTTCTATTTTATTTTTATTTACAGTAAAATCGGCCACCAAGCCGCTGATACTCTATAACACTTTCTAATTTATCAGTCATTATAAATTCCAATTCGCAATTACATCTAAAAGCTTTGCAGCTTCTCGTATACAATAATAAACAACATTCTCGTTTATAAGTACTTAAAATTATAATCGAAGTCGTATAAAGCGATTAAAATAGTGCATGCATATTCACGAGCTTTCAAAAATAATTTAACTAAATTTAAGAACCCATAAATATTTTATATTCTAACAACGCGTTACAAATAATATTTTTAACAAATTTCATTAGAAAAATAAAGATTCGACGTAATTTAGTACTTAATTATTATATAAATAGATGATAATTCAACAATAATATAAAATGTAATTATATGCTCTTAAATTATTACATATTTGGTTGATCTCAGCATTACGATGCTAATGACTGAAAATTCTTTGATATCAATTTTAATCTGCCTGGTGCGGCTGCGTGTTTACTCTCTGCGGAATGTTGTTCAGTTGTAAAGACGGTCGAAACGGTCTGTCAGGCTTTTGTTGAAAACTGCGCAAAGCATCACCGTAAGCCTGCGTCTGCGTTCGTCTATTTTCTTCGTCAAAGAATTGACCAACTGTCTGCGTGTCGCTGTAGTACGAATTCTCCTGCATACCCGGAGGGAGCTGCTTGTTTTTCATCAAGAGGCCCATCAAATTGTGAGTCCTTTGATGGTTTATGTCGTAAAAGGTATTTTCTGAAGATCTGTACTCCGCCGACGATCGATGGTAGTCGTTTTCTGGAGACGACGTCGTAAACGTTGGGTAATTGTAAGTATCGGATCCCCGATAGTCTGGCTGGTTGTAATTCGGTTTTTCTTGATATGGACGTACTGGGAACTTATAATCTATGATAGAGCTTGCTTGCCCTTCTACTTTCGGAGGAGCTACTCCCTGTCTTGGACGTGGTCTGACGTGATCGTGATTAAAGTTGGGTCGTGGTCCGTGCGCCGGTCCGTGTCCTGGTCGTTTCTTTGGAGGGGGTCTGCTGTCGTAAAATGGACTTTTGGAAATGAAGGAATTGGCTCGAGGAGGTGTCAAATAATCATTGATTTTCGGTTTGTGTCTGTGATGATGTTGATGATGATGGGATCCGGAATGTTTGTGCTCCTGTTTGTATGACTGTTCTGATGAATCTGGTGGCTTGTAATCGCTACCAGGTTTGACTGCGCGTATTTTGTTCTCTGTGTAATGTCCTTCCAAAACGTCTTTCGGTATTTTTGATTCTCTCAGATTATTTTTAATGCGAAGTAATTCATTTCTCAATTTGGCTAATTCAGAATTGTCGGTCAAATTGACGCTTGACGGTCGGGGATCGTTATTCCATTTGTGGGTATTGTACATAGTCCGTAAAGATTCTTTAAACATTTCTTCTGCATACTTTTCGAGGTCTGAACTAAGTTTCGGTTTGTTTGCCAAATCAAGTTGTGCTCCCTGGGAATGCTTAAAAAAGTTTCCCCCGGGAACTAACGGCACTAAATTTAGATTCTGTTGAGCAAATGGATCACGTTGTACAACATTCTGATTTAAAACCGATTGGCTTCTTACAAGATCGTAGTTTGGAACGAAATTGATTGGATTATATAGTGCTCTGTCAGGGCCCTGGATGTTAAGAATTGAATTAAAATTTAATTTCTTATTAGTATTGGGTGCGTTTGTGCCAATTTGCGTCAAAGAATGAACAAAATTTTGAACGCTTACCGGTGGCTCCTGCGTTGTTGTAGAATAAGACGGCTTAGATGCAATGAAGCCAGTCGTCGTAAAAATAGGTATTGGTGTCGTTACTATAGCAGTTGGAATTTGATTTATAGCATATCCATTTGCATTTAAGTTTGGATTAATGATTTCTACATTCTTTGCACCAAGAATAGGTAATTGGGCTTTCTGAACTGGACTAATTAGACTGTTGATTGCATTAACATTAGTACTTGCTCCGCCAATACTGTCAATGCCTGAAAAGTCATTAATTTGATAATCATTATTTTGGACATCATACTGTGTCTGTTTTCTAGAATTACCAAAGGCATCACCTTTAGATATTTGTTGATTGGTTATGAAAAAAGGACTCTGGACAAGTTGATGATTCTGATTGTTAAATAATCCTATTCCTGTGTGATAAAATGCTGGAACTACCGTTGACTGAAGGAAATTATTGGCACTTTGCCTGGTTTGCTGATTATTTTGGGCTTTGTAATCATTATCATCATTATTTTGAGTTTTGTAGTCATTGCTATTATTGTTATTATTGTTGTTATTATGATATCTCTTACGATCGCTATTTTTATTGTTTGCATTCGGACGTGTCCCTTGACCTACAGACAAGCTTGCAGAAGCTAAAAATTGTCCGTTGTTGCTATTGAAGTTTTTATTATTCTCTGAATCAGGTTTTTCATAAACAGGCCTAGCTGTTGTTGATTGGGCGTTGGAAAATTGTTTATAACTTTGACCATTTGAATTTAAGTAGACTTGATTATTCGCGTTCGATTGAAATGGTTGCAATAAATTTGTCAAAGATTGACGATTTGATTGTGCATTAAAAAATGGCTGATTTATTGAAAAAGATGCTTGATTCAGCATTTGCTGTAGAGTTGAAGGAGAAATGCTAGATGAAGCTGAAAAGCCAGGAGACGATGTTACAGCAAAAAGTGATGGAGACATGGTACTTTGTACGTATTGATTGAGTTGCTGCAGCTTATTCGGCATTAATACAGCCTGCACAGGATTATTAAACGAGCTTTGCCCGACAATTATATCAGGAACTGATGAGGATATTCCTACTGGAGGTTTCACGGTACTGGACACTAAATTTTGATCAATGTAATTAGGAGACGAACTCAAAAGTGAGGAAGCTGTACTAACAAGTGGTTCATGAATTATCATGGCGTTCGTGATATCGAATCCTTGGCTGTTATCTAAAGCTGTTGCGTGATCGAAGTTTGATAATACATTAACGGGTACTATATGAAGTTTTGGTTTCTCAATTTGATTTATTTCAAAACCATTTGAATGAGAAACTTCTACGTTTGGTGAAATCTGATTCCAAGTATTACCTTCATTAAAATTTTGCTGATTATTATTTGCGCTTTCATCGAAACTATCTCCTTCAGTATCATACTGATCTTCACTCACTACTGGGGTTGGTTTTGGTTTAGCTCGAAACCTTGACTTTGATCTTGTGCGTTTCCTCCCTTGATCATCATAAACATCGTCATAAACTTCTCTATGCTCTTTCGGTAATTTTCTTGTCGAATGAAAAGTTTGAGGTCGCTTTCTTCTTGTTTTCTGTGATCTTCGAGGCTGCTCTATTTCATCCATATAATCCGAATAATCTTCATAAAAATCTCGTGAATCAGCAGATTCATAATTTCTGTTTGTCCCTGCTAAAGGCAAATATTCAGGTGTCTCATTTCCCGGAGAAATTGAATCCATTTGAGCTTTAACATCCGTATGAGGACTCGATGTAGATACGAGAGTCTGTGCAGATTGGACAGTGTATTTTACGTCAACTTTATATTCACTTGGTTGGACCATTATTGGACCTTTGAATTTATTCTCTTCACTTTTCTCGGCGTTTGAAGAATGAGTTTCTGAATTCAATTTTGGTGTAGCCATTGAAGCAAAATTCGTTTTTGGCAACGATGGCTTTTGAGTACGGTAATTTCTCCCACCGTCTTGCTTGTAGTGGCTCTGCGGTGCCGATGTTGTCTGCTGATACGAATTTTGCTTCTGCTCTTTGTTCGCTTCGTTGTTCTCGTATCGATCATTATTTTCAACTTTTGCATCGTACGTCCCCAAGTAACTTTGAATTCTTTTACCCCGATCTCTGTCTTTATTACGAAGCGATTTCTTGAAATTCGACTCAGAACGAGTATGGGCTGGATTTGCAGCATCCTTGGTATTATCATAAAACGAATCGTAATTAGCAACAGCGGGAGTACCGTTGCTGACTTTAAGTAGTTCAAATTCATCCTGATCATTTCTGCCGAACGACCTGCGATTTTGACCTGAATTTGGCAAGTTCAGAAAAATACTTGCTTCCACGGGATATCCAAATTCATCTTCCACGCCATTCGTCTTGACCGATTTTGTTTCATTTTTCGTTACACTAAAATTTCTCGTCAAATCTCTCCTGTATTGGTTTAATTCATATGGCTGCGTAGAGACCAGAGGCACAAAACCATTAGAATTTTCATAATGTACTGTAGAACTTTCAACGTTTTCTTGCAAAACGCGTTTCTTCGACGAAGAGCCCCTGACTGGCTTTTGCAAAAAGTCGTTTATGATTTTTGTTGGAATAGCTACTTGATCGAGAGCGGATTCAATAGAAATATTTTCCGCGCGTTCTCCTCCGATGCATCGCCAGGATAATAAAAAAATTAACACCTAGAACAAAAATAAAAACAAAAATTGCAAACCATCTTTATGTACATGATTAAATTATTTTTAAATAATTTTTCGAATTTGTGAAAATTTCGTTAAACTAATTCAAAGTCCTTTATAATCAAGAAGTTTATTAAGAGCTTGCGATTAAATGGTAATTAATCAAAATTCGCGTTAAAGGATCGTAAAATGAGACTAGTTGAAAGTCAAAGAATGACCTAGAAGAGAAAAGCAGACTGGAAAAGTAAAATGTGAGCAAACACGCACATTATACAAATAAGAACTGAATGTGCACGGAACCAAAACTTCATAGACTTTCTCACTGGTTCACGGTCATCGCTGATACACATACTCGTGGATAAAAACGCGTGTCTCGCCGCGAATTTAGATCTGATTGTAATTTCTATTTCTCAACAAATTTCTCGCAATTAACAAAAGAATGTCCGTTTAAACGTTGCTCCCGAGAGAATCAACTGTTAATGCTTCGCGGCTAATTAAATTTTTTTACGAATGAGCTTTTACTTCGAGGTGTCTGATTTTTCGCAATTTCTCTCGAGCACAACGAATATTCGGGGAATAAAATTTTTTATTTTTCTTCGTAAATTTAAAACATTTGCATTTCATAGGTTTTGAGCAATCTATGAAATGAAGTAATTATGGTAGAGTTTAAAAAGGAAATTTACTTTAAATATTTCATTGTATATCGTTCAAAATCGGCACCCTACTAATCAAGCAACCTGTTCTATTCTCAATCGATTGCGCTGCAAAATAATATTTTCAAAATAATTCCAGCTTTCAAACGAAATCCACCCTATTAATAACCTTTAAAATCTACGCGGAATAAAACAGCAAGTATCAAGCCGATTGTAAAGTCGAAAAAATTATCCAAACAGCCCTGACCGCGAAAGGAAGCTCCGCCAAGAACGCGAAACAGCCAGCTTAACAAAGTATCGCGAGCTCTCGCACTTACAGGATGCAGGATCATCTTGGCCCCGAGTCCACCGAGCACTAGTATCACTCCGTCGTTCCTTACTTCCCCGATAGCGATTCGTTACCAAGCTCGCACAAGCACAGAGACATCGGTCGCACAGAGATTAACCAAGAAAACAAGATTGGCGAGCCACCAGAGCGTACTGTCTGTACAAGTCTGACGATGCTCGCGCCTCTCGAAAAAAAAAAAAAAAATAGTCCGCGTGGTGTCTCAGTTGGAGCCTGCTGCGCGGCGAACCTCCGCGCGAGAACTGAGCCACATAGTGGATGCACGATTTTCTTTATACACTCTGGTAACCAAGTGAAAAATATCGTTCTAAATATTATCCTATCCTCCCGGTGGAAGAGCGCCCGCCGAGCGCACGCAGGATACTTTCATTCACGATGCGCGGCCGTCGGCGGGTGTGGGTACGCGCGCGGCCCGGATAAGTCTTGTCCGTCCGGCTTCGGCCTGCGTGCGCGACCACTAGATATCGCGGAATTTCAGCGAAATGATAAACTACGCCCGCCGCCCGTGAGCGCGCGTGTGTGCGAGGCCTACTTTTCTTGTCACACTCAGGAGAGCTGATTATACGGGGAGCCTGCTTGGAATTTTTCCTCGGCCGCGCGGCGCGCCGAAGGGGGATAATTTCGACTTTCCATTTTCGTGAGTCGCGAATGTGGATGCACGCGCTTATTATCCGCTGCTCTCATTTATGTCGCCTACTTCAAAACGTCCTCTCTTTCTCTATCTCGGATCTCGGCTCGCTCGGTAAGAGTGGACGGGCGGCGGGATTTACGAAAACAAGAATAAGCCGTAATTAGATCGGCGCTGAGGAAACGAGCGATTTGCGCGCGGCTGCTGCTTGTAATTATCATGTCGATAGACAACATTTTTAGCTATTCATTTGACGGCTGGAGAGGATTCTTCTTTTTTTTTGATTGCATTGAATTTCACTCCGCGGCATCCCGAGAGAAATTAAATAGATCGTTTCGTTCAATTAAAAAATGCTACAAAATTCATAGTATATAAATTGACGCGGGAAAACTCAGCTCTTAATTGAGGATTAATAAGTCATTATTTCGTATGTGCCACTAATAATCAAAAGCGTAAGATCATTTACTCATTTTATTACTGCTGGAAGTGGCAGCTAATCGGACATATGTCCGCTTTCTAGTATTATTTTTATTTGCACGGACGTTTAAGCCACGGCGATGTCGAATTATTCGATGCCGTCGTATATTCGTGTTCTTACTTTCCACTTTTATTTTCCTCTCAATGTTTCCGTTAGTTACGATGTTGAATGCTTCGATATCAATAGTTAAGCTTCCATTGTCTTTCCATGAAATTTCACGTAAGTACTGTAAACTGGCATTTTATCTAAAAAACCAAGAACCATTCCAAGAAAAGTTTCTACTTTTTTTCTTAGCTCCCCGGTAAAAACGAGCCGATAAATTTCAATACAACGGCAATAAATTACGTTGCGATCCGTTCAGCAAGACCAATAAAATCACAACGTCATAATCAAAATTAAAAGTCCTCGTCGACGCGCTTCAACGTTAATTAACCAATCCCCGAGAAGCCTCCCTCTGCAGAGCAAGCCCCCTTAATTGAAAGTCGCAAAAGCAAGAAAGAAAGAAAGAAAAAAAGAGCTGTTAAATCCGCGAACGGCGCGAGAGGCGCGCAATCGCGGACATTACTTTTCCGATCGCCGTCTCTATGCGCTCTGAAACGCACGCATTATGCTCGAAGCTCGCTCTCGCTCCGCCCATCGGAACACGTGGAGAGGACGCACCGGGGCCGGACTCCTCTCGCCTCCGCTGCCCGCGGAGGCATCCCGCGCGAGCGGCTCGAGCCTCGCGGAGACGAGGCCTGCGGCTTGCGCGAATGCATAATGTTATGTGAATGGGGATGAGGTATGCAAACGAGGACGGTGGGTAATTAAAACGTTGAGGATGCGCTCGCTCGGATCGCGATGGAGATAAGAGCTGGGTGCGAGCGGGGGCTTTTGGTGGTGTTTATCAATGGAGATAGATTTGGATGTACTGAAAATGTAGTGTGGTGTTTCGGACAACGGGGAGAGCTTCTCTGAATTGATTCGCGCTGCTGGTGAATAGTTTAGTTCGGCGTAATTTTTATTGGAGAAATAGTAAAGAGTGTCTATTGCTCTAATAAATGGTTTCTAGATAATTCTAATAACCTAGATAGGCAGTTAGTTTTTATCTCTGTTTCATAAGTAAAGTAATTAAGATTTAAATAGTTTCATAAAATTTTAGTTCATTTTTCTATTTTTAAAACTCCATCGCGTATTTTAATTCTAAAGCAAATTATAATGGTGATAAAATTTAAGGATTTCTAGAATACACGCTACTATAAATTTTGAGAAAATTTTTAACATTTTAAAAATTACCACTCTGCAGGCTGAAACTGATATGAGATTCGATCTATGTATACATTATTATATTAAGTTTCAGGGTAATGCTTTAATAGGTCGAAAGCTAAAAATATCATGAACGAAAGTAGAATTTACCCGTCGAATTAAAAAAAAAAATTTAATATTTTATGAATCTAATCTGAATATTTAATAGCAGGTGGAAGATTTACGGACTTGTAAAATAGCTGTTTTATATCTCACTTTGCACCTTCACTTGTAATAAGTTATTGCTATCAATTCTCATTTATCTATAATTTATTTCTTACGCATTTACTGAACGTATGTGAAAAGCTGATAAGATCCAAGATCATAACTCATGTACAATAATTGACAAACCGAAACAATCATCAAATTTCATTTTCAAAGTCAAATAAGCCCCCGAAATGTACAACGACAGCATACTGTGAAAAGAGCCAACCTCATCTAATTTCGGCTATTTTCTTTTCCACCATTTCATACGTAAACCCACTACACCGCCGTACAAGTCTACAAGGTGCGCGCAGCACCCACCAAGAACGTCTTATTCTCCCGTTAAAATCTCCAGCGACTAATTATCCAGTAACATTTTGAGACGCGCTCGCGGCTCGCTCGTGAAAAAAGCGTCGCACTCTCGCGCTCCGCGACTGGTCGGACACTCGTTATGCGAAAGGTCCGCAATTAATTTTAATTAACCGCCAGCACGGCCTGCGCGCCGCCCACCGAGAGCCGGGACTCCTCGCCTGCTCTCTGCCTTGGCCGCGAGCTCGATTTTTATCGCCGCCTGCATACATGAATTAGTAACCCTTGCGCGAAGTTTCGACGAGAGCATTTTCGCCTGGATGCGCGCGCGCGCGCTTGCTTTTTGTCGTTTTCACTGAGCGATTTTGGTCGTGGAATGCCTCGAGTAATTGATTGCCTCTTAAAGCGCTCGGCTTATCTGACTGAAAGCCGGCGGATTTTCCGGAAAATGAAAGGCTCGAGTCTTTAGCGGATTTTACTTTCGTTAATAGATGCATCTTGCTTTGTGCGTAAAATTGAATTTAAAATCGTGAGAGAAAATGATGGTCTAATTGAGCTGTTTTTATTGTTAAATTGTTTATGGGCAAGCCTTGTAATTGTAATATAATTGTTTATACTTCTCTCTCGCTGCAATTGAGATTAATAATTGGACTATAATTGTGAGTAATTAGAATTATCGAGGCAATCGTTGAGCTAATGACTGACTTGCATTTAGGGATGCATCATAAAGTAGGCTTTGTACTGGAAGTCAATAAAGTAGGTTGCAGAGGACTTAATTTCTTTATTCTCTTTAGCACTTGTCCAATAGTATTGAAAAATGTAGAACTAGCGTACTGTCATAATTACCCGCGTATAAAATTTCTATAAGAAATTCCTGTGATTCAGAGTATAATTTCATTACAAAAAAATAAAAGTAGTTTCATTTAAATAAAGATCTAACCAGTCGATTTATAGAAAGTTAACTATGTATCAATTTTCCGACACGAACTGTAAAAGATCTAAAATAAATTTAAAAAATTGATGTTGGAATTTGTATAACATGGTATACTTTTTATCTCTCAGTTATTTCTTTCAATGCATTTCTTAAATGCGAAAACATTTTTTTTTTCATCGTTTGAATACTAAAATCCATAACAGTAAGTTCATTAAATAAATCAGTTCATCAAATATATTAGTACGCTAATATTTCAATAAGGTCAGTATAAGTTTCGGAAAGAGTTAAAATTGTTTATCATAATACCGCAAAACTTTCTCCAACTAAAGAAAAGCTGTTCATGGTTTTATAATTTGTTTGAATATCTACTTTCTCGCTAATATTTTCAATGTTCATAAATAAAAAAATTATACTGTAGCAGAGAATTTGTACAAAATATCAAATAATTCAATCGTAATTTTTTCGACTCGTGTAATTAAAAATAAATAGAAGTAATGCGATTAATCGAGGCATTACTTTTTATAACAAAAAGCAATACAGAGTAGTATAATTTTAATAAAAACTGGGTGTTCACAAATCGTGCATACGCAATATAATTATCTCTATATTCAAAAACATTTTATTCACAAAAACATAACTTCATATATTGTAACGTACAAAGCTTATTTTACATACATGTAAGCATTACAAATTGCTTAATATTTAGGATTAATTAGGTACCTTCGTGAAGTATGAAAATTTGGCGAAACTTATTCATCACCCGTATATGATCACTGTGGATTATTAGTTTTGCTAAAATGTTAATAACAAATATTCAGCGTTTGCAAAACAAAAATTAAGAAACATGCTATTTAACACACAATTTTGCACACTTTCACAATAAAAATACAAAACTTCTCTATAAATGTATTATCAACTGTATAGATTTCAGGTACTATTTAGGAAACTAAGGTATTATAAATAGTTTTCGCAAAAGAAAGTTTTACAGCAAATATGATTCATTCAAAATAAATTTAGATTTAAAAAATCTATTAAATATTTATTTCACTGGATGAAAAGAAATTTACTAAATTGACATTACCTAATTTTGAACGAAAGAATGAAATATTATTTACACAGTTAATGATATTATCGCACTTTTTCTTTTTATTCATTCAATTTTTATAATTTCTTGTAATTAATGAATAAAAACAAAAATTTCGATATTTTCATTATTAATCTAATAAACAAGTATTGCTTAAACTGCATGTTATAGAAGAAACTTAAATGCTACAGATTCTTATTCACGTATAACTGTAACGTTGTATTGTATTGTATAGAATTGCATTTAGCAATTGCATTTATACACGTTTTTAAAATGCTTTAATTGCATTGCTATTCTGTGTAAAAACTGTACAGAAACTTTTACAATTTATTAGAACGATTTTTTCAGCGAGAAATTTAAGTTTTTTCTACAACAACTTATTCATATTTGAAAAAAAACAACGTTTATAACAATAAACGTATATATATATATATATTCGTACGTATATATATATATATATATAAACGTATATATATTCTAACGTTTATATATTCTAATTATCAACTTTATAAGACGTAAATCTAGGGTCCTCAATAATCTGCACGCTTTTGACCTTTTGCGGTTTTCTTAAAATTTGTTGACTTGCAGAATGGATTTTCTGATAATCCTTGACATAGTCACTGTACGTATGGCCACTCACACTACCTTGAGATTGTGCTTGAGCTATCTGTGATAATGATTGGTGGGGATAGCTATTACTTGTATAACTAGTCGTGAAGTCTGGATCTTCATGGCCTCGTTGACGAAGAGACGCCAGAGTTTCTGTCAAATGTTTTACATCTTCGATGGGATTTGCTTGAGAAGCAGATGGTTCCTCATCTTCAATGGCACTTCCTAAATTGTAATTTGTATTATGGGTTGCCTGGGTCACGCTATTGGCATATTGGGTCAAGTACTGTCGAAGTAAGGATTTCAGATTGATGTTAGGCGCTGCTTTTGGCTGAATAGGGGGTGCGCCATCGACACGAAGAATGATGACGGGAATGAGGGAATTTCCTGCCTGGATGAACGTTGGTTGAGCGTTTAATATGGATGATGGATTCTTGATGTATTGCGAAATTGAGGGATTATAGTTCAGTAAATTAGAGTAATCCGTATTAGCGTAGCTTTGCTCAGTTGGCTCATTCGAATAGCTAGCTTTGGGTGCAGTTTTACCGGCAGCAAATACCTTCATCAAGTATTGTTGCGCTTCTGGAGTATACCTAGACAACACTTCTTTATTTATCTGACCGTTTGTTGTAAACATATTCGCATATTGTCCACGGTTTCCAAAAGAGTATTCAGGATCCGGACTATTGACTGTATATTTTGGAATAGGTTGATGATTATAAGTACTTGTATACTGATTTTTATTGTTCGTCACAGGCCTGTATCCATTCGTTTTGACGTTTTGTCTAAGCCCATATTGTCCTTGATAAGTAGCTGGATTATAAGCATTTCCAGATTGATATTGACTAGTTGATGGGACAGATGCGGAAGTGTAAGTGTACCTAGATTGCTCCTTCGGTCGAGTATTTCCATTTGTTTGTTCCTGATCATTCGGGAACTGAACGGGTCTTGGCGAATAAATGTTACTACTTTGCACATTGGCACTTAATGTCGTGTAACCAGTTATTGAACCAGTTTGGTATTGCTGCGGAGCTGCTGGACGTGGTTGGTATGGAGTCGAAGGGCGGAAATTAGTCGGAGCACTTTGGGCACTATTGATCCTCTGTTGATCTGCAGCATATTCAGCGTAGGAGTTCATGTAAGACATAGGTGGTGTCTCCGATATTTTGCCATCAGGATATTTCCAAACAATCTTGTGCTCGTATTTGATTCCATTTTCGATTGTGTACCTTGGATAATTTGCTAAGTTTAATTCTTGAGTTCTAGGTGTAGCCGTTGTTCTTAAATCGGAGATTGGGTTTTGTCCGTGATTGTAAATACCGGGCGCGTAATTGTTTAAGAAAGGCGATGTTACAGGTCTCGCGTAGCCATTAAGATTCGCCGAGTTAGTGAAGCTGGACGAACCGGTCTGATAGATGGGAGATTTTGCCGATGTATAAGTAGAAAGTAGCTGCTTATATGCGTCTGTACCTTGTGAAGGCACGGAATAACCAGAAAATTGTTTCGTAGGTGCTCTAGCCTGAAGATTTCCAAAATCGTAAGATGGGGATGTTTTCTGAAGCTTTGTACGCTGACCGAATACTGGATAAGGTGGATAAATTGGTGTTGGTTCACGACCATTCTGTAGTGGCAAAGCATTTGGTAACGTCTCGAATGGAGGTTTCGGCGTTGATTTCGAGTCTTTTGTTTCAGTGTTGTTTTCAGTAATTGGCTTAACAATTTCTGTTACGGTTTTTGGCTCAAATGGACTTATGGACTCTTCAATACTGACAGCAGTTCCGGTTTTTCCTGCCGGGAAGTAGAAATTGTGTTTACCAGAAAAGATATCATTCCGATTGTAACCGTATCCCAAATTTCCATCAATTGTTCTTTTTGGCTTTCCGTCGCTTTGTTCGGTTGAATTTGCGTCTTCGGTTCCGTTAACAAAATCCAGAAGAATTATCGGTGGTAATATAGGCAGCTGTTCATCCTTTATCTGTTCTGCATCGAAGGCGTCGTCTAAATCAAGCTCATCCTCAAGTTGTTTTCTGTGATGACTGAGATTGGGATCTTCCTCCGGATAGTTTTCATCTTCAGTCGTTGATTCTGTCGATGCTTCCAATTTTGGATTTGCTAGTGCGTATGATACTAGCAGTAGAAGATAGCAGATCTGGAAATAATAAAAGATATTAGTTCATAAAATAATTTAGCACAATACCTAATTTTTTTGTAAAAATGCGAAATTTTAAGAATGGCTTAATGTTCTAATATTTTACACTACATTTCCTATTAAATATTTGCATTAATTTATATCGTAATAAGTTATAACACTTTAATTTACGAAATATTATGATGTCATGCATGATAAATACTGTTTTCGTACGGGACATTGGAATGTATAACAGGTTCTTATCTGTACATTAAGTATTATCACATGCATGACTTAGGCGACTTATATAAAAATAAGTTAGTAGAGAAAGAAATAATCTTATATTAATTATTCTATGCTAGCAATATTATTTTTAAAAAGATATTTAACAATATTTTAACTTTAGATTAAAAATCCTTTAAATTTTATATTGGTCATTTCACGTCATGTTCACATGAATGTAATTTTTACGGCTTTTCTATGCTTTCTCTTACTCTAATAGCACCTTTCTTTTTTATACCATAATATTATTTTTAATTTTCTGACGATAAAGATGATATATTATGTATATAACTGATTCATAAATTTATTAACTACCTGTAAAATAGAAACCGAAAATTAACAAATTATTATACAAGAATAATTCAAAATTACTACATACGACAAGTATAAAATAAACGTAAGATTACAGAGATGTCTAAGAGAATCCATAATAGTTGCCATGAAAAATTTATCCTAGCCTTTTTCTGGCTCTATTGTCCATAAATAATGCTAACAAGATTGCCTAATCCTCATTCAGTTTCTAACACTTGCCAAGCTTTCCGAAACGCCAATAAAAGCATCATCTCCGTAGATTTACAAAGCTATTTCAATTCGATTTCAAATAATACTCCTCACGCACCGACTTTCTAAACCCATCAAAACATCTCCAAAATCGATACTCCCACGCGCTTTCTTTCCTCCTTTTTTTCTTCAGCATTTCGGTGCGGACAGTGCGACTTCCTCGAGAACAAGTACGCGGCTCGCTCACTGTACATTGTAATTTCCTGGCGCAACGAGAGCCTGCGCAGCAATCAAAACTCGATTGCGTTGTCTATAATAGGATTCTTACTTTCACTTCGCCATCCGAGATCGACGCGCGCCACGTTCGGATCTCTTACCCTACGCCGCGTCGTCTTTGCGTTCTGCGGCTATTCGGCGGATTATTCCGCGTCGACGACTGTTTTCTGTTTTTGTTTTCGGTCGGTTTCACGCTCCCGACGCGGAATTTTCATGCCGTTTTTTGGACACTGTCTTCGGTACCTTTCGACGGCGGCTTTATGTAACGGACGAAATGCCGACGTTCCGAGTATTTTTCTATTGCGCAATACCTCTGGAGGAATAAAAATGATTCTTTCGGATGATTTGGAGTGTGTTATTAGAGGATTTATTGAAGATGCGCAAGAGTTCTGTCATTAGTTTGGCTAAAAATTTGGCGAAACGTAACTTTACGATTGCTCAACGTTTGTTTGAATAGGCCGTATAGTAATTATGAAGTGTTCATATTTCAGTTTTGCATACACTAGCGGCTAGCGAATTGAAGATTGTATGCATTTTTCACTCTTATTTTGACATTTGTTTTTCAATGCTATTTAATAAAACTTTGTATTAAAAAGTGTTTTAATTTTGCTGCCACACGTTTCAGATTATTAAATGCGTTAATTATGGTACACGATAATATCAGTGCTGTAGTTCTATAGCTGATAGAATATTCTAAATCGTAAATTAATCCGTATTAAAGATTATTTCTAGATTAGTATAATTCAATTACATTTTTTACCAAACTCCAAAATTAGAAGGCTCAGTGCACAATTTTCACGAAAACTAGTACTGAAGATAAGCAAACAGGCACGATGTCAAAAAAATTCTTTAAAATTAACATCTAAATAAAATCGAGTTCGCGCACAAGTGCTCGAAACAGGTTTCATCGGCACTGCAGCATCTGAATTTTCACCGCTTTCTTTTTCGAGAGTCTCGCATAACTACATATTCGCACCGCACTGAATACATTAAAAGCTATCGACGAAAGTCATCCAGGAAATTCCACAATTTTTAATTGAGAATCCAAGTGCGCCTGACTCATTGCTTTAAAAGTCGGCGAAAGGAACTGATACTCAAGTAGATATTTATCAAGTGTCCAATTGGCGAAAAATCTCTAATAATTTATCCACGAAGAGACAGCAAAAAATTCACATTTAAATTTTTGTTTTTTCCAAATAATAAATAATAATTTAATTAATCATCTCCGCTTATTTATACCATTTGCCTTGTGAATTTATGTAATTGCGTTTCCTAAACTTATGGCATTCAATTTAGCACAATTTGACTGCTTAATTAACGTGCAAAGATCCCATAAATATACGAACGGTTTTCCTATCCTCGTGAAAACAGTTCATAAGTTATTACCCTCGTCGAATCGCGCGCATTCCTGAAAACACTGCGCGTCGAAACATCCTCGAAAATGACTTCCCGCCGCAAGAAACCGATATTTATATAACAAGAGCCTATACAAAAATCCCGTTAATCTATTAAACTTTCTTGTATAACAGCGAGAAATGTATTTATGCGCGGGCAGCCGTCGCGAGCGCCAAGCCGGAGTCTTCTTAAGTGAGACATTAACTTTACGATTCCCCGGTGCTCGTAAACGTTAATGTCCCTCAGTCTTTCCATCCAACATACAAAACGACAGAGAGAGAGAGAGAGAGAGAGAGAGAGATCCTTAGAGGATGTGCTCTCTCGATCTCTCTCCGCTCACACATACTCGATGAGTGCGATTCAGGCGCCGGGACGAGAAGGAAAATGCTTCAACACCTTTTCTCTTTCCCTCTCTCTCTCTCTCTCTCCGGCGGTGCGCCCGTTTTTATTATTCGCAGAAGGCTGCACAATTTATTTCGCGACGGGGAGAAAAATTATTGCCGCACCGCGTGAAATCGAATCTTCGTGACTGACCGAGCGATACTCGACGAGCTTATTTAATTATACGCGAGGCTGAATTCGAACTTTTTTTCTTAACTGTACGTACACCGGCCGTTACAGATGTCCCTTTATCTTGGAAAAAGATGAGATCGGGGCGTAATGAAACTTTTATAGTTATATAAAACGAAATGGCACGCGAATTTTTTGAAGAGGAGATGTCGAGTTAAACGACGTTGATCGAAATCTTGATTTTATATGCACGCTAAAGTTTTCAGAGAAATTTGGCTTATAATAAAATTGAGAAACTTCATATTATATAAATAACGCGCATCGCGAAAAATGTTATTGTCAACTGATTTCGAAATAATTACTTAATTACCGAAATTAAAAAATTTATAAATAAACCAGTATGAGTTTAAGTACCTATTAATTATGTAATTTCTTTGGTTACCTTCTCGCGTCAGTAAACGATATATAGATTGTATCTGAAGCGGAAATAACAGTCATTAAATTAAACGATTTTAAAACATATATTTTGAAAGATTTCTGCCCTCAGTGAAGCATCGTGATTGATTAGTTTTTAGATTGCACAAAACATCATAGACTCTTCAAATTTCAGCTAGAAGCGCGGAAAATTAAAAATCGTATTTCAAAGGTAAATATCGAAGTGTCCACATCTTTGCCATAAAATTTAATGAATGTTGCGCGGATTGCTAGATAAAAACTCGAGAGAAAAAGTATGAATATTACAATGTTACACAAAACCACGCCATTATCATAAATACAATATTCCTGGCATTAGAATCTTTCGTTAAATCGATTGTGACACTAAAATCTGCCAGAAATTATCGGGACATTATGTCACTAAACTCTGCCATTTACGTCTGGCGAGGCGTTACAGACACAAAAAACTCATTATTCACGCCGCGGAATGCGTAAAGTCGAAAATTTAGCTTTCTCGCTTTCCTTAAGCGTCCGATTTATCGCATCCGTATAATAACCTACGAGATAAACCAAGAGCGAATCTCCCTCTCGAACCCTTCGAAACTCCCCGAGCCTCCTATAATTATTCATTCATAACCGAAATGCTCGACCGCAGCGGCGTCCAGAAAAAAAAGGGGCCGAGAGCCCCGGCAAAAAAGGTCCTGGAGACCGCTATTTTCACCCAATTAAATCCCGAGCGTTTCACGAAATCCCGGCATCCGGCGTTACTCAACCTCGGCCCAAAAAATAGGAAGCTGGCCCGATAAAGAAAAAAGGCTGCCCGCGATCCGCGGCGGCATTATAAAATCAACGGCGAACGATGACGCGTGCACGCGTTCGAACGGTAATGTACCGAAAAGTACTTTCACTCGTTCGACTCCCGCGAGAACGTCATCCTCTTTCTTCTCGTTCGCCCGTCGCGTTTTAATCGCCGCGAATTTCCATCCTATATAAACGTTACAGCGAGGCGCGTATACGCGAGAGGACTTTCTCCGGCGGCGCAGTTAATTACGAGAGAGGCCAGACCGATACTCCAGGAAGCAATCGCCGCGCGCTGCGTCGAAAAACAATATTCGCCTGGTTTTTTTTTCTCTTCTGGTTTTTTCATTCTTTTTGCGCGAACGCGCCGCGAGCTAATGGATCGTTAAACGCGCGGCCGATTTTACAGGCGCTGCCGGTTGATGTGGATCGGCGTTGCTCGCCGATCGGTGATGATCGAGCCTGCTTGATTGTCGAAATGGTACTTGCGTGCGCGGTTGTTTCGCTCGGTTCGCGAGTCGTTTGCGATAACTGGACCGATGATTTCTTGAGATCGCTTCATTGAAAATGGGGAAGTTTGTTAAAAAGTAATGAAACGCGTAGGCTAATTTTGATGTTGTACGAGCTTGAACGAAATGCTTGAGAAATGGGAAGGAAATTAGAATGTAAAAAGGAGGTTCGTCATCGGGGATCGAGCTTAAAGTGCATTTTTTATTTAACTCAGCTCGAAATTAAACCACATGCATGAGTATAATATCGATCGAGTATTGGTTATTTACACTAATTGAAGCCAACAGGACCGTGACATCGATAACCAAAGGTAATAAGCAACTAAAGCTTAATAAAACAATACCAAAATTGAAAATCGATATTAATCAAGGACCATTCCGCCGCCGAACGAAATTACATCTCCGTAATGAAATTGCCAATCACGCCGAAGCCGCGCCCTTAAACGCGGCGTAAGTCACCTCGAAAATCAAACCACCTCAGCAATAGCATATTCCCCCCGAAATCGATACCACCGTCGCCGAAGTATCGCGAGCCGCTCTTTCCACCTGCCGTCTCGACCTCGACCTCAACCTCGCCCCGATCTCGCGCCGATTTCCTTCCCGGTCCCGATCCGCCGACGATTCTGTCGCGCGCTCGCGCACGGGAGCGGGCAATCCAATAAGACCGCCGAACGCGCCGACTGCGACCGAGCCGGCGAATGTGCATAACTAATAGGGCGAGCCTCGAGCGCGAACGGCGCAGACGCGGCGGCCCGAATTTTTTCGGGGAATCTGGCTTTGCTGCGTATGCGCTAGTTCTTTAAGGCGTTTATGAAGTTTCATTCGGAGAGACGGATGTCTTCTCGCGCTTTCCAAACGTTAAAAGCTACGAGCTGACGGCGGATAATCAGTGTTTTCTATTAGCGCTTCGGTAGATTTTCTTGGATGCAATATGGTTTTTGACCGCGAGAGCTTTCACGCAAGACCGGAATTTCGTTTATACACTTTTAAGCTGAGATTCTATTTAAAATAAATGTTAAGCTGAATTTCCTGGTGGGGTCCAGTGGCTTAGGTGATATTTGCAATGAATTTTTATAATATATTAGTTCTCTTAGCGATAAAATTATCAATGCTAGACAAAGATTTTTCATAAAATGATTAATTACCGGTAATCATCTCACGCAGTAAGCAAAGAAAGATTCACGAGATAAGGGGAATAGTAAGTTATTATTAGGTTCAGAAAAGCGTTAAAATTAATTTCAAAACTTAGATAATGTATATGCACGCCTGACTAAAATGCACGTACGGCTAAATTCACTGGTTCGGGTAACGATTTGTGTGGGCTTTTACGGCGTTTCCAGTAGCCGTTAATAAAAAAATTGCATGGAATCAAAGTGGTTAGCGCGTCTCGCTGCGCATAAAAACTACCTTCATGGTAGTTTTCATTTGCACACAGGAACGTAAAGACGCGAACGTTTTCCGCGGGTTTTAAATGCGTTACAGTTGAATATTGAATGCGGTGAGAAAGTGAGGCATTTTTGTAAGGCTAAGCGGCTAGTAAATTTAAACAATTTCCTTAAAATTAGTGTAATTTATCGTACAAGTTGCCAGTTAGATTTTTGACTCGAAAGCAATTGACGGCCCGTTTAGAACGAAAATTCAAAGTTGCCTGCAGTAACAAGGCAAGACAAACGACAGTGCAAGGTGAAACTAATTTAAAAATATAGTATGTCTGCTCACGCGCCGCCGCGAAAAGTTGAAAAGAAAATCGGTAAATTTACAATTTCTTCGGTGAACGTTGTATTATTTATGTTGCTAATAGAAACTTGTTTAGAGTTGCAAATGTGAAAGTGGTATATCCTCTTGACTTACTATTTATTTTCCAAATATTTTTGATTTCCAGAGCTGAATTTTATTGATTTAAAATTTCTCTTGCAACTGTAAAAAGTTGATCTTAATATTTTATTATTATTAAGGTTTATTTTTAACTCCTTAATTTTTTTTTTTTAAAATTTTTTAACAATCACATTGTCAAAGTAATGATTTGAAACATCCACACTGCTTATATTACCTTTTAAAGAGTACATAAAATAAAATTGAACTCCGGGTACTAATTTAAGGGAACTTTCGATTTTTAAGTAGCTCATCTTCACCTTAAATAGAAAAATTAATACATCGTTACATGAATAGAGGCGTTATGTAGATTTAAGTTGGGTTTTACCTTTTATGATTCATTCCATTATAATATCTAACGAATTACAGTACTAAAGTTATGGTTATAGGTTTAATCAAGAGCAAACCCCATATCGATATCTAAATTTTCATTTTTACGACCTTTCTTTTAACGCTTGTGTTAAAAGTTCATGCAATCGAATAGTATGCGCAGGTACTTGTTCTGATAACATCAAGTTTAGGACGTGTTGAATATGCAAATGACTTGGCTAATTATAAACTTTATATTAAATAATAAAATAAATTATAATCCGAATTACACGTAATAATAAAAGATTCGTCGTGAAAGATAGAAATTTTAGAAAACCGAATACACAAAAATCGATAAAAAATCATAAGTTGTCTTAAAAAATTATTGAATAGCTTTTACTTTAATGTATCCAGAACATGCAGTAACCCCAATCATTAATTTTAGTGTAGATTAGGTTGCTTTCACTATCTTAATATTGGCTTTGGCGAATGTGGTTGCTCAATTCCAAAGTTTTTATTTTGCGCACATCGCACACACCATTAACGGATTAAACTATCGCAACCGATGTTCAATATTTATATGCGAAATATTAGCAAAAGACGTAGCCTCGTAAAAACAAGATAAATGGCGCGTCCAACGTGATGAATGATAATCTTCACTTTATTAAGGATATGAAATAAAACTCCAGGAACTTTCAAAAATATCAATCACTCGGCGAAGAGGAGCTAAAAAAAATTTATAAATTATGAAACGCGGCTGCAACGAGCTTTCACAAAAAAGCTTCCCCCGGCACCCTTTTGCAAAATTAAAGGACTAAAAATTTCAGCTTCAACCGCCAACGCAAACGGCGCACATCATTGTTTCGCAATTGCGTGCACAGCCGGAAGTCGTCGCAGCCTCCGGAAGCCAAAGTTCCCGAACAAAAACGGCGAACCCGTCCGGCCGCGCGGCAAAAAGAAGACCGACCTGCGAAAACCCGTCGTCCCGGCAATCGAGAGCGCGATCCATTTCCCGGCACTGGCCGCATCTCATTAAACCCGCTCGTGCGGCTCTCCTTTGAAGAAAAACTCCCCGCCCGAAATCGCAAAAAAAAAAAAAAATAATAAATCGAAACAACTCGGAACTTCCTCCCCGCGAGTATCTTCGCCCCCACTCGGAACACGGAACTGCGCACACAGCGGTCGACTCACCTGCGGGAGTCCCATGTCTCTGCCGCGCTGACGATCCGCGGCGCGCGTTTCTCCTCTCTCGGTGGAAGGCCTGCGTGCGTGCGTGCGTGCTGCCGGCGCGGTGGACAGGTCGCGTGCGTTTGGTACAAAACGTCCGGCTGATGAGGCTGCGAGCCGCGCAGCATCCCACCTTATATGCCCTCAGCGCTGCCACGGCCGGCCGGGAGGACGCACACACGTACAGGCCGCGGCGCCGGGAGAAAGAGAGGAGAAGGCAGCACGCACGCGGATGTGTGCCCGCGGGCCCCCGAACGCGCGCGCGACAGTGGGACGCGGCCTGGCGGAGTCCTGCGAGAGAGGAGACGAGCCAAGGAGACGAGGAGGGAGATCGGAGAGGACGAGCCGGCACGGAGACGAGGATGAAGTTTCGCGGGGACGCGTTGTCCGCTGGACGCGTGACGTCATCGCGGGGAGTTGATACATCGTGCGCGGCCCTTTTAATTTCACGGACGCGGCGATTGCTTTCGCGACGGTGCTAGTTTTATTTTGCACGCTATTGTTTTGGTGCTGCTATTTTTCGAGTGTATATTTTTTAAATAATAAAATGTATGGCTTAATTCGTTGTATCTCGTCGAAAGCGACTTTTATATTTTTTGCGGTTGTTCAATTTTGATTTGAAATTTCA
>JAWWEM010000001.1:12414961-12438277 GCA_035582935.1 Ormyrus thymus
ATGGCTTAATTCGTTGTATCTCGTCGAAAGCGACTTTTATATTTTTTGCGGTTGTTCAATTTTGATTTGAAATTTCAATTCTGCTTGCCAAGAGAAATGTAGTTTACCGCGTGACTTTTGTAGACAAGGATTAATAGTTCTTTATTTTTTGAAGCGAAAATTTAAAGTTTTATTGCATCCGCTTTAATTATCTTGGCCGGCGTATTTTTGACGGACAGAAATAATTTAAGGTGTCAAATATTTACCAAGGATTCATAAAAAAGACCATTCTTTCTCGTAAAAGAAATATCTGCAAGTATTAATTTACTCAGTTTTCACGTCACCAAGACACGACATTAGCTTTTATTATACCGCCGAATTGGTGAATAGTCATCGTTGCATACATCATTACTACTTTTACCTGAATTTATTTTTATGCAAAATATAAAAAAACGCAGACTTATCGATTTCCAGGAAAAAAGAAAGTCTCCAGAACTTGAAACGTTAACCTGCTCTACTATTCATTATGTGACATTTTAATGAATCCATAATGTAACTGTCGTACATCTTGCACTAAAATTTACATTTAAAAGGCACTAAAAACAGAGCAAATAATGGTGCTTTTAATAAATGATTTAACAATTTATTAATTTATAACAAATGATGAATAATAATAAGTGAAAGTTATTTTTAGCATATTAATAAATATGCTTATTGCATATTCTGAAATGTATCGGAAATTTACGAAAATCTGTTTTTATACTGCTTTATATAATTATCAATAATTCTCTTACAAAATCAATAAAATTATTAAGCATTTGAAATACGCCAAATGAATGAATACTAAAATACTTGAGTGTCAAATATATTTAGAGCATTTAAATTAATTTATCATTAAAAATGAAAGTAAGATTTTAGAAAATGGACTTGTTAATGGTTTGAAAATTAAGAATTTTAACGGATCTTAAATTTTTTTTGAAAATTAAACCGCACTTTCTCCAAATTTATCGAAATTTCAATAGTACTCAAACACGTATATCAGGACTTTCTGACACTTGAAGTGCATGTACTAAATTACCTGTGTTTAAGAATATTAATTTTCGAGAGGATTTAATTTGAATTTAAATGAGTAATTACCAATGAACCCATCGCCCCAAATTTTATAAGGAAAGCATTTCATTCGAAGCATTTGAATAGCAGCACCGATTAATTGGCTTCGTTTACAATTCTTTTCCGCAAACCGTACATTTCTCAACATCCATCATCGCATCCAGCAAACACCGCCATACCTCAGTAGCCTGCGACCGAAATCGCATACGTCTGTAAAAAAAGTTTCCTCTCCCCGCAGAGTCGCTCGAACCGGTACGAACGACCGACGCCAAACTGGAGCATCCACGAAAAATAGTACAATGGACTGCCTCTCTCTCTCGGAAACTAACGAACAACGTCCGCATCCGCGGCAGCCGCGAAAGCCGCACGTATCGCGCGTATACGTGCTAGGCGCAGATGCGCGGACGTAACTGCTGGCTCTACTTTTGCGTTATATCAGCTGCCCGTCCTGCCCGGGGTACATACGAATGCTCGCTCCTCGCCGAGTGAAATCGGAGAGGATTCTCTCGCCGCGCTGCAGTGCGCTACGCCGCGCCGCGCGGCCTTTTTTTCTATGCGATTTCCCATCGATTATGAGGACTTTGACCCTTCTCGCGGCGCCGAGGCTGCGCGTAATTGAAATGAGGATTTCTGCTTTTGGATGCGCTCGTAATCGAGCCTCTGACGTCTCGGGAGTAGTTCTGAGAGCCGCTCGATATACGGGCCGGAGCGCTGAATTCGAGGTGATTATGTTTTGATTGGAAATTTACTTGCTTTTCTTCGGGTTTCCAGGAATGAAGAAATTGAGAGTTTGATCGGTTACGTAAGTGCTATTTACTATTCTGAAATAATGCACTGTTATCGGCGCCTGTTAAATAAGAAAGAATTCGTAATTTTGAACGAGTGCTTCGTTCTACGCAAGAAATTTTGAAGATTTTATTTTTCAATAAAAAAAAATATTTTAGTAACGGCAATATAAACTTTAATTTTAGCTCATTATTGATGGATCAAAAACTACCACGTTGCTGTCGGAGGATGAAGTTATTTCTCACAATCTATTTCGACTTGATTTATGAGCAGTAATAATGTAGTAGTTTCGGATATTACCTAACCTCACATGTTTTATGTGTGAACACACTTGAGAAGGTGTTTAATTTAAATCATTCTTTTCAATTAAATGTGCAATCTATTCATCACGTAAGTTCTTAAATATTTATACTGAATGCAGCGGCTTCGTCGATATCTATAAAAGAAACATTCACTCAGTCATTTTTTAAATCACGACGCGGAGAAAGTAAAATTTTCTTCGAAATTCAGGCGATACGCTTCTGATGTTATTCAGAAATGAGATATTTATAGACCTTGATCGGTTTCAAAAGTGTCGCTTCTTTTCTGATGTTTAGTAACGCCTTTGTGAAATAACTCTTTTATTATTTCAGTCATTGATATGCGCTATTGTGTAATGAAAACTATAAAAACTACTTATTCTAATGAAGGTAATATTTTTTACTACGTATTTCTCATTCATCGATTGTGTAGTAAAATGCAGTAATTTAAAGTTAGCAAAAGAAAGTTGATTATTCGAAGTTTCGTGTGCATAAATTTATTAATGAAATCATCGAGGAATTCCTACTAATTCCTTAAAAATCGTAATAAATAACCGTAATAAAGAATATTTATATGCACAAAAATATGTTTCAAGTTAATAGACCACTTTTTGAATAATTTTATGATTTTCATTAAATTTAAAAAAAAATTCATTAACTCTAATCTAAATTTAATCTTATATATATCTATCAAAACATTTACTTTCGATTTCCTTAAATGTATAATTCTAGATGTTATTTTAATTCTATTTTCTACGAATTTTAAATAAAAATTTCTAACTATTAATCTTTTTCAATTTAACAGCTATTTATTCCTAAAAAAATTAATAAAATCTTAAAAAAATCCAGCCACATTTGCTTACTACATTTGTGCAATGTATTACAATTACATACTTATGCAAACAAAATCGGTGAAATTTCCAGGTAAACAAAAAAAAAACGGTAATCCGTTTACGAAACCGATGGAAAAAGAATCACTGATTCATTCAGCGTGCCTAAACATCTTCGGGCACATCAACCGAGATAGACTTGTCGTTAGACGTTCCATCGAGCAACGAGAATTGTCATCGTAATCCTTATGAAACTGAGGACTATATAAACTACGTAATGCCCAGTTATCTGCTTAGATTGTGGCAAACGACAGCGAGATTACGAAGTGTATATTATGGAAGAATTATTCGCCATTGACCTTTTTCATCGGTTTAAATGCGAAAAACGGCTTAAAGGTACAAAGTGCACTTTTTTCTTGACTGATAAATCGATAAGTCTCCTTTCTCTTGATAAGCGGCAATTAGGATATGACCTATTTTATTCCTCTCAGCTTTTGGGTTTATTCTTGGATCCGAATTATGTATCCAATCTTTTTTAAATTTCATTATTAAACCTGCTTTCATTGGAGTTTTCGCTAAAGAATTTAAAGGGTTCCGAAAAAAGAAAGGTAAACGTATACGTATATATAACAGTTATTGACACTATCAATGAGCGGTATTTACTTTTGAATGGAAATATTCATGGACTGGAAGCATACGTTCAGGTGTAATTACTTGAATGATATAAAATTAAGGCCTAATACACCAGAAAGAAGACAAAGATACTTGAACTTTATGTGTTACACTTTTTATCTGTTGTACACGAAAGAAAGAAGAGTACTAACGACTGCACGGGATTTTAAAATGAAAGATTTTAAGTCGTACAGGTGTATTTACTCAAATTTATCGAAATTTATGAGCATTTAGTCATCGTAAATTTGAGGAAGTTGAAAGAAATTGACTAAAAATTGACTAAAAATCCTTAAAAAAGAAACAGTGTTCGTAGCAAATTTTAATTAATTACTAAAATTTACAATTTCTCTTTCTTTGAGTTACTTTCAGATGATCAAATTTTGAGTTTGATTAAGTTCTACAATCTGCTAGGAAAAAAGTAAATTTATAAAGTTGAAGATTTCAATAAATATCCGTACCGAAAGCTCGCAGAATTAACAAGCAAACGCGATTCCCACTTTTACAAATTATCTGCGCAAAATCGCCGAACAAGATTCGGAGGTTTCTCTAATTGCATTGATCGAGCTTCAATAAAACGATAAATAATCGCACGGAAATTCAGAAAAATGCGGAAACTCGAGAAGACGTTTCTCCGCCACTTATCAAGGAGGAACGGTATGTGGAAAAATGCTCGAGCGTACGTTTTCGCGGCTCGCGTCGCGTATTCGCTTGGCGAAACATAACGGACGAGATCGATCATAATCTCCATTCGAAAGAAATTGAACGGGAATAGAAAAGTAAAAGTTCCTCGGACGGAAGAGAGACGACGGATCATCAATTACGCGGCGCAGGTACAGCGCCGCTTGAAACCTTCCAATTAATATGTCTTCTGTGCAGGTGAATAAGAAATGTAATTCTGGGTAGAATATAAATTTATGTGCCCGTGAGTCTGTCTTGCATTAGTCCACATCGGATCTCGAGACGTACAAATAAATTCCGTTAAAATCAGTTGAAATAAATCCCGTTAAAATCAGAAAAAATATTAGAGCTGCCTTACTTGAATTGTACGAGTGAATAATTTTACGTTTCTGATATTTATAGTTTTAATTGTCAATATATCCGTGGAATAAATGGGTATTGCAGATACTTTCGTAAATGCGACTTTGATTAGCAAGCGTTTTACATACGTCGCATACGTGATTCTGACAACTTACTGATTCTACGAATCTTTTAAATGTTAATTAATTAGTTGATGCGAGTTACAAGTAAATATTTAAAATAAATTTGCCTCTCGGCTTCTGAGAAAGTAACTTAAAGAATCATCATTATTTATCATCAGACCCCAAAATCATTTTAAACCTCAGCAATTCGTGTAAATTCAAATTTTTCAGAACAGCTCCAGACCCCCAGCCAGTAAAATATTTAATTAACAATCTCTCAAACAGTCGCCGAAATATTAATTAATCGTCAAAAAAAAAAAAAAATCCCAGTTAATAAATGCAGATCGCATTCGCCGGTCTGCTCGGGATGCGCGAAAGAAAAAGTAGAACTTTATATGGCCAGTTCCGCCGTGGGCGCGCACCGCCGCGGAGCGACTCCGGCGATGTGTGGAGCTAACCGGACTGATGCGCATTACTTCCTGTGCGCACAGATGCCCCGTTAGAGAACGAAACAATAGCGAAAATATTGGATTTTCTATTTTATGCCCGCTGGAAAAGCTGGACGGCTTGCACTTTCTTCCGACGGCTTTTACTTTTTATAACGAGCGAGCCGCGCGCGGGCCTTTTCGATATATATATTTGTTAATTATACAATAGGGGGGGTCCTAAAGCGTCGATCGTTGCGAGCGGGAAAGTGAGACAGAATTATGCGCATTTTTATATGTATGTATATATAGAAGTACAATGCTTATAATTTCAAATGTGGAGAAGTCGTTGCGGGAGAAAATGGGTTGGAATAAAATATTTATATGGCGGTTCGGGAGATTTATATGGTGGCTTGTTAGGCGATTATTGGGGAGCTGAAAATCGAAATTTTGCAAACGATGCTGTTAGGGATTACGTGGTTGGTAATTAAAATTCAATGAAGAACACTCGATCGCTGTACAAACTCGATTAATAACAGCAAATTTTAAATCCAAAACATTAATTATGATTGACCGAGGTAAAATTTTCCATCTGACGATTGTACATTGCGACTGTATAATTACTTAAGTCATTAAAGTAAAAATACGAATTTTACTTATCCGTCTGACCGGATTTTTAATCGCCTTTTAGTAATTGATCCCTTTCTCTTATACTGCCTTTCTCACATTATGTATCTTTACTTGTTCTTTCGCAGGACTGTAGCATACATCTTTTGCAGTTGTTCCACATCTGTCAGCGATCACTTAATGCGTGCCGGAATCAAAAGTTGATAATCTCTTTTTTCAAAATTTAATTCTCTTTCTGGGTCGGTTTTCAGTTTTGATTAACAATTTTTTTTTTTTAAATTGTTTAGAGAACCGGATTTAGAATCCAGTTTGATATAAAATCAGTTTTGATTAATACAGATATTTATTTATAAAAGAATTCGACTGAGATTTTTAATACAATTACATTATTAAAATTGTATTTATTCCATTTTAAAAAAATACAATAAGCAAAAATATGCAACTTTCTTAATTATAAATATGTATGCCATAAGTATTTTGTTTAATTCAAAGCAAAATCTAGAAAATAAACGATAACCGTAAATTACTAGTATCAAATAAAATATTCTCGAATAAAAGTTTTTGAACATATAACTAAAATACAATTCTATTGCTGTAGCTTGAAAATCAGTGAAAGAGTGAGAGTTGCAGCGCCATCTCACCGCATTATGTTGAATCGACGGAGTATCATTCAAATTAATTTCATTGACTTTTATGTAAATGACGCAAGTTACGTCACAATAAACATTATTATATTTAAAAAAATCTTTATAAAGTAACTTTATTGATTTTAGTATATAATTATATTATTACAATCAGACATTTGTACAATTGTTTATCTTTATTATTTATTCCTTTCTTACAAGATTATTTTTTATTACTGAAAATTCAGCATTCCGAAAAAGAGAATAAGATAGAGTAAAATTACTTTGCAAGATGAAAGTACCGATAAGTGCATACATTTATCTTTCTGCCTACGTAGTAAAAACAACTTACCTCCAATTTCGGCGTCCCCCGCCAGAATAAAGGTAAACGAAAGGACAATGATTTTTTAACAAAGTTTATTAGAAAAAAATGGTAAAAAAAGCAAAATAAGTAACATTATGTATCAATAACACGATGATCGACGAATGACGCAAAAGTCTCTCATAACTTTGTGCCGCCTTTCTCTAAAAGGACTAGATATGCAACGTAGCTTAGTTGGGTTCCTCGCGGGGAGGAATATACATATATTTATATATATATATATAGCCAAGGTCAGCCGTAAGTGAAATCCGGCGCAGCGCCTTCGAAATCGATCATCCTCCCGTTAATTTCCTCCCGCGCCGCCGCCACCGCCGGGGCCGTTGCCTCCTATTACTTTTGTGTGACTTCTCCCCCTTTCGGCTCGCCGCTCGCCTCGACAATGGGAAGGTGCCGTCCCGTCGTGGTGGTGGTAGTAGTGGCAGTTCGGCCAATAGTCGCTCTCGTTTCACTCGGTTTTGCGCTTCTTGTAAGACCGGACGAAGTTTATTTTCGACGGTAGGAAGCCGCTTTCGAGTTTAATTGGCCTTTCTCTGTACCTAAGAAAGCAATCAACTATTCAGTCTCGCCGGCGGAAAAGGAATATTCATCCTCTCTTGACATTCATTCATTCATCCTCGGCATCTTAATTGAAGCCGCTCCGATTGTCTCGGCGATAATTGGAATTTTCAATGAGAAATATTAAGTATCGCTTGGTCTTTGGGATCTATTGTCGCGCTATAATATTCATACGTATTTATCGCGAAGTTACTTTAGTCTTGTAAATCGTTGGAATTTTCGACGAGCTTCGCAAACCGAGCACGAATTCGTTTTCACATAACTCTTTTGCACGATTCAAAATTAACAAACCAAAACTTAAAACCCTTCGATTCATAGATACACTTTAATCATCTTCAGCTTGAACGTAATTCAAAATATCAACATCGGCCGCGCGTGTCCCTTCTTCCAGCGCTCCCTCCCGGACCACCCGATTCCTCGCCGACGCAGTCAGAGAAACTCGTCGCACTCGAGGCAGCGGCTCGGCGATGATTTCACAAAACCGTCGATAAAAATGCCTTTGGCAATAAGCTCGACCGGGACGAGGGAGGGCGAGGAGAGGAGCTCTCGCAACGCGGATACGTACCGATGGGCATCTTGCGCAGCGATCACGTGACTCGGCACGTACGAGTCGAGCAGCGTCTTGGGCTGCGAGGCCGCGGCGGACGCGGACGAGTAGGCCGACTGGCCCGGCGAACCTTCGTTTTCGTTAGAAACCGGAACCAGGTGGGTGACGTCGTGGCTGCCGCGGAAATTCTGCGCCTGGTACTGCGGGGGCGTGAAATCGTGCTGGACCGCTTCTTGCTGTACGTCTTGCTGCAATCGTTTGGGTGCGAATTAGCGGGATGACGACTGGGGGGGGGGGGGGCTTAATTTATTGTTTCGTGTAAAGTAATTGAATGAGAAGGTGGGAGTAGTCGCTCTTTGACGCGCTAGATTAACTTTCGTTTGCAAGTTTTGTTTTAAAAAAAAATATGATAACTTAATTACTGTAGCGTTTTTTTATGCAAACATGAATAAAGGTTTTTTTTAACAGAATTAAAGACGTCTCTGTTCTAATTAGAAGCATTAATTAACATCTACGCGTGTCGCAATTAGCCAGAAGTCTTTTATTTTAATATTTAACTGAGCAAATTCTTCCCGGCGTGTTGATATTTGTTTTGTTCGCGTTAGCATTGAGGAGATGAAAATTTTAATTAAATCTACAAATTTCTTTTATAATTAGTCGAGAACGAAAATATACATTTTCCTTGCGAGTTGAAATTAATTCGACAAAATTTCACGATAAAAATTAGAATTTTAGTTATTTAAACAAGCTGGCTCGTGCAAATTTATTTTTCTCTCAGCTTAAATAGAAAGTTCAATTGTTCGAGATGATTTGCCGATCTGGATTCATAATCCCGATCAGTACGAGTCAGCTTTAAAAGTTCATTTGATTCTGACAATAACGAAATCCAGTACTGACCCCAAAACAATCCCGCTAAAACCTTCGATTCCTCAAGCTCGACTTATACTAGCTCGCTTATACGCAGCAAATCCCAATCGCTCGGGATAGCCCATCACCAAACGGATGTCTAATCCGCCCTTTCCCCGTCCCGTTTACCTTGACAGGCTCGGCCAGGCCGACGTCCGTGCCGTGAATGCCCGCGTGTTGCAGTATCTGCGCCATGAACTGCTCGGCGAAGGCGGCCGGCACGTAGTACTGCTGCTGCGGCTGCTGCTGCGGCTGCTGCTCGTACAGCGAGTTCTCCTGTAGGTAAGCGGTCGCGGGCGCATTGTAAATCCCGGCCGCCGGGCCGTCCGCGTAGACGATCTGCTGCTGGGTCTCGTGCACGTACTGCTGCTGCTGCTGCTGCTGCTGCGGCTGCGCGACGTACTGCAGGTAGCTCTGGGGCTGGTAGGCGGCCGCGTACGCCGAATTCATCAGCAGATCGAGCGGCGAGTACTCCTGCTGCGCGACCGCTTCCGGACGAGCCGCCGCGGAGCGCGAGGTCGTGACGGCCGCGGTTGCGTGGACCGAGGGGCCCGCGGAGGGACTCTTCGGCGTCTGGAACGGAAGAGGAGGCTTGATTTCTAAGGCCGGTTATTTTGGTACTTAGGCGGAGGATCGGCGTGATGCGTGAGGAAATGGGCTTTGGATTGCAAAATTTAAATGAACGGATGGAAAGTCTGTTGAATTAATGTAGCTATCAATGTCGTTATTTATTTTATGTTAGGTCGAGCTAATCAGCGGATTATCTTTTTCGAGGAATTCGATCGTTCTTATTCAAATTTCTTTGTTCGCCCGCAGTTGAGTTGAGAAAAAAGAAATGGCCAAAACATTGCAATACAAATCTTTACCTGTACTTAACCGTTTCACAAGCATTTAATGGTAATCCCTATAATACTACATCGAAAATGACAACAGAATTTCAAGCTCCGGGGCGCGGACGGTTGATCATACGCGCCGCAGATAATTGTAATAATCGATTTGTACTACCTTCGTGAACACGGCCTCCGTGTGCTTCGGATACGCAGGCACATATTGCAATTCCGGCTGGTACGTCACTTTCGTAGGCGTGTAAACTTGATTTTGAGCCAGCAGAGGCATGTAAACGGGAATGGAAATTTGCTGGTCTGCATTCTTGCTCTTGGGCTGAGCGATGCCGTAATTCTGGTAGTAGGCGAGCAGCTGGCTCGTGGGTATGTTTACGTAGTAAGTGCCTGTAAAACGGATTGTCGAGTAGTAACAAAAAATTGACGCTCTGTTTATATGTTATTTGTATTTCTTTATCCCCGAACTCTCTGAATGCTAAGTGTCAAGGAATAAAAATTCCCTCCGGGAGAAATTAGGCCTTTTAACGTACCCAAGTTCAATTTGTCGATTATAATTGGCTGTAACAACTGACTCAAGCTTCCGGATTACGGATTCGGTTCAAATTTTTAAGAGTTTAAGCAATTTCAGGGTGTAACGCCTCGAATAATCGAATTATGGAGCATCATCTTCAAAAGTGAATAATTAATTGTTGATAAAATTTCAAAAAAGAAAATACTATAGGGAAGGCGAGCTTTAATTTGTCTTTTTCAGAACTATAATATATTTATTTGCTCAAAAGTTATATGTGCACAAAGTTGAATTACATAAATGCATCAATGCAATATCCCAAGAATTCGCATTCGCGAAATTTTTCATATTGCATATGAATTTTTGCTATTCAACTTTAAACTAAAATAACTTTCGAACAAATCAATGTCTTTTAGTTCTGCAAAAAGAAAACTAAAGTTCGATTTATTTTATTTTTTTTTTTTTTAAATTTCACTCACGATTATTCCATAAGCTAAATTATTCGCGTTTAAAGATGAAGACAAATGTTTTAAATTTTTTACAATATGACATTATTAATTTCCACAACTCGATCGTTTAGAGGCTTAGATCCTACAATCCTAGAGATCTTTACGCTTCGGTGCACAAATGCTTTTCTCAAAATTCGACTCAAATCGGCGATCCGGATGCCCGGGTCTCTCCTTCTTATTCTAAAATAAAGCCTCGAATTCCAGTTTTATCTTCAATAAATTCACATTCCAAAACAAAACTATCAAAAATTAGAATCTTCAGTTGCGACATCTAAATCAGCGCCGCCTAATTATTCACAGCAACAAAGCCTCCCCATTAATTCAGCGTCCGCGTACCTTTCTCATCGCCGGCATCGACGTATTTCTGCGCGGCTGCCTTCTGCTGGGAAGTCTGCAGCTGATTTCCTACGAGCACTTCCTGCTGATAAAGGTGTTGCTGCTGCTGCCGGTGCTGCGGCGCTGCTTCGTAGCCGCTTTGAGAATTTCCGCGACCCTCTTGAACGTAGTATTGCTGCTGCTGCTGGTCCGCTGAATTGGCCAGCAGAGCGTTCTGCTGCAGGTAGGCGGAAGCGTCTTCATTGTCTTGATACTTTTCCTGGCTGTAGTCGTTTTGCGCCGGCTGAAATTCAAATTGTTGTTTTACTGCGAGTGCCGAGATAGGAACAGTGCTTTGAGATTTTTTTTTCTTTTGTTATAAAAGCAAGCCTCGTTTTTGCGTACTTTATTTATATTGAATTATTTTTTGTTCTTTGCATCAATAATTGGACGAGGTATTTTGGCTCTATTCATATGGAATTAATATTTGAATATTCGCTTCACATTTTAAATATCAGTTTAATTTCGTACGCCCGTCGAGCGAAAAAATCTTTCAACGTGAAATGTCATTTTTTAAATTCGATGAGTATGATAATTTTATGAAAAAATTACATTTTAAAACTGCTATACGCATCCTGCTCGATGAATCGGAATAAAAGTATGCCGGCAATAATAAATTTTAAATAAAACTTTGTAAATTCGCTTCACTTCACAAAATAGGAGCGTCGACGTTAAAAGTTTAACGATCGCGTTTGGAACCAGCTTGCAAAAAAATTCCCGGAATAACTTCAATGATCAATAAAACGTTTTGTAACGGATATTGCGTAAAATCAAACGGCGTTGTCTCATTTTTGCGAGCTCTCGAAACGCAGCATTGTTTAAGAAGGATATCAAGCACATGGAAAACGCCGAGGGATACCGATCTGAAACTATCCGACGCCGAGTCATCAATAAATTTTATTCGGCGCGACTCTTAAACGTTAACGAGCGTACAATAAACATTTATTTCTAAAAACCGCTGCCGCAATCGGCATAAAACTAATGTAAAAAATGAAAATTTCACTTCTCGATCCTAAGTGCGCTCCTCGACTACGCAGCTGAACGAGGCGCAAGAAAATTCCCCCTCCCTCGAGCCGCGTAATTTACAGTTTCTTCGAAAGCTCATAATTAATAGTGTCAATTGGGACGAAAAAAGAATCCGAATACTCTCCGCTTCCCTCGTCCGCGCGAGATCGCGAAATTTTCTCCGCGGCGGCAAGAACTTTCCTCCGGATTAAACAAACTCCGCGGCGCGCCGCGGAGTCGTAAAGGCGGCTCGCGGCCGCGCGGCGATCCGGATTTTATCATTTCGCCGCGCCGGGGAGCTAATCTGCAATTCCGATTCTTCGGCGAGCCGCGTCATCCGGCCGCGGCGCATCGCCGCGACGCCGCGCGCCGTAAATTAGCAATATGCGCGCGGCGCATCGACGGGCGGGGTAATTACCGCGTATTTGAAACTTTCATAGGACTGCAGTTCCGCGTAATCTCCGACTTGATTGCCGAGTTCCTGGGAAGCGGCCGCCGGAGCACGGTATTGCTGCTGCTGATGGCGCTGCTGCTGCTGCTGCTTCTGCGAGTAAGACTTGCCGACTTCCGCCTTGGCCGCCGCGTACTTCGACTCGTAGCCGCGCAGCGACTCCGCCGGTAGCTTTTTGCTGCTGAGGCTGCTGTCCGTCCGCAGCTGATCCCTCTCGATGTCGTCCAGGCTCAGCTTCTTGTCGCAGAGGACAGAAGTTACGAGGAGGAGTGCCGGGAGTACGCTCAGCGACTTCTGCAATTACAAAGGAGTTTTAATCGGGGGGCTTTCGCTCGGGCTTTTTGCGAGGGGAGTTTAAGTGCGGATTTCATTATGTGCCGGGAATTGTGAGGTTGAACGGCTTTTTACGGAGCGGGGCACGCACTTTAATTGTCACCTTTGGCATCCGGCTGTTATTTAATGTTTTGGATCGAAGTGGTTTGGCAGTTTTAGATTCAACCAGCTTGGAAATTAGATTTCTGATCGATTGCTTTTGAATTTAACTTAAGAATTGTACACAAATTTTATTAATTTATTATGTATGTATAATTATGCAAAATTCTTTATAAACAGTATATATTATTTTGAGTAAGAAAGGTGGTTAATTCGTGGTTACATAATGGATCCGCGTTTCAGAGGAGTACATCCGAAAGCGCTAAATTAAATGTAATTTCGAATAAAGAAACAATTAAAAAAGTTTACCCGGTGGAATTCATTCAATTCGGTAATTAGTAAATGGTGGAAAAGTAATATAAAAAATAAGCTGTTTCAAAAATTAGCGTAACAGACAATTAAAGGTACATAATGTTCATTCTGACGCGTTACTTGAAAAAACGACTCAATAAATTAATTACACTTTTACACCAATTATTACTTGATAATTGCCATAACCATTCGGTCAACCATTACTCACAGGGGCCTCACAACAAGCAAAATCTCCACCATCGACGCGAGATGCATTTCTCCAATTAAAGCTTCCTTTATGCAATCGACTTAAAAAATTCGCTCCCGCAGAGGCAAACACACACTCGGGCCTCCTGCTGATAAATTCCGAGCCGGTTACGACGGCGCGCCGGTCAGCGCCGACGAGAGGCCCGGATTTTAAGTGCAGCCAGGCGAATATTCGCCGGGGCGCGTCCGACCCCTCCGGGGTACTTTCGAATGATTAACGACGAAATTCAGTAAAAGCCAGACGCGACGAGGCTTTATTATTATTCTTAAAAGGCCGCACTTTCACTGGCCGAAGCCCCCCAAGTTCTGGGTCAATAAACCGGCCGCGGACTCGGGACCACTCCCCGCGTGTGCGCGTGCAAGTAAAAGTGCCCGGGCGCGATGCACGGCGCGCGCGACCTTTTTTGTCCTCCGAGCCCGGACTTTCCGTTGCGTCGAATTATCCTCTCGAGAGAGGCTCGGCGCGCTCGACTTTTCACGGGGCTACGCTCGCCGGCGATAAGCATCGCGGTTTCACGACGCCGATGCAGTGGAAAGTTGCGATGTTTCGGAGTTATTTACGGGCCGAGAGCGGTTTTTCCTTTTTTTTTTTTTTGTAGTTTTACGCGGAAGCGGCACTGCTTCTGTTTTAGAACTGTGATTATTTCGTAATTTACGACCGAGACTTTAGAGAGCTAATTACTGCCTTAATTTTTATATTGCACCTTTTTACCGGGGTAATCGGGGCTTCGTTCTCGGAGATGAGCTGCATTATGCACGCATACGTAATCGGAGAAGATGACGAGGAGCATCGAAATACGTCAATGCGTTGGCTACTAGTCAATCTGAACTTAATAATTAATTTAATGAATGTTGTGATTTTAATTTAAATGCAGATTCTGATGTCGGCAGATTTCTTCTATAATACTAAATTTTCAAAAATGGTTCGTACATTCAAAGATAAATATTAAATTTTAAATAAATTAAACTGGCTTAGATAGATTCATAAGTTCATTATAAATAAAATACTGAATTCCAGTTAAAAATGTATTAGAAAAAAGGTTAACAAAAATTTTAAAAATGTAAAAGTATTTTTTAAATAATAAACCTGGCTAGAATATTTTAGTTTAATTTAATTTCTAAGGACAAGAGTTTTTAAAGTGCCAAAAATATATAAACAGGTTTTACGAACAGCTCTTTGGGCTTAATCTGGCTTTAGAAAGCCCTGTAAGCTGCTTTGCGCATTACTTTTTAATTCTATGTACGTAGAAAATTTTTTACTTTAAAAAAATCGTTAAAAATAGATGGTTAAGATATTTATTATGGATGGTAAGTAAAATGGATTATAAAACATATAAGATATTAATAATTATGTTTAATAAAAATATTTTCTAAAATCGTAATAAAATCTAGAATAAATTTAAATGTTATAGATATTATAAAAATTATGTTAAAATTATATTATATTGATTAAATATATGTTACGGTATAAAATTGATTAAAATATTACTGTTATAATCATATTGAATAATGTAATATAATATAATATCATATTGAATTCCGCATATTCAGTTGTTTGAAAGAGATAATGTACTTGTTATTAAGATTATTATTCATTTCAAATAATATACTTTATTAAGTCCATTGTCGCCGATTCCCTTTCAATATAAAATTATTATAAGAATAATTCCAATTCAGTAGCATCAATATTAATAATATTAGTATTGAACCTCTAAACATACTTTATTATTTAAAAAAAACAATCAAATAAATTACGTTAAAAATTTATAAAAAAATTATATTAACATTGGTCCCATTTCTATGCATCAATCCAAACGACGACCAGAACCCACAACTACTACCCAGCCTCTGACTCAATCACCCCCGCGAGAAGCTCTCGATAAACCATCCACCGCAAAAGACCAGCATCAGCAAATGAACCTACCATCTCTGCGATCCTAATCCTCCCTCGGCTGACCAGCGAACAGCTCCGAAAGAACTAAAAAAAAGCCAAACTCTCCGGAAGCGCGCGCCGATGTCGTCCACCCTTCGTCGTCCAGTCGGCTGCTCGGACACACAGGCCTGCGACCTTGCGGGTTTAGCACTATAAACGAAAAGCGCTCTTCCGTGATCTTATATAGCCTTCGGCCCCACCACCTCGCCACCGGCTTCGCCCGCCACATCCCCGCGTGCACGTTCACTCGTGCCGGCTGTGCGCGGCTGCCCTGCCTGCCGGCCGGATGTGCCGTCGCACATTCCCGGGAGCGCGCGGATGATCCCCGGCGGTGGCGAGCGCGCCTGCCCGCTCTCTCGGTCGCATTCGCCGTCGGGGGCCTCGCGCGAGAGCCGAGCGACGACGACGCTCTTGCGCAAGGTCGAGCTGCTTTCTTCACAAGGTTGGCTGTGCGTTTTACGCGAGGCGCGAGGCTCCGTTATTGCGGGGCCCCCTCGCGGAGAGGAAGGGCTGGGGCGACCTCGTTGGCGAGCCTCCGGCGAACGGGGGTTTCGTGCGTGATTTCGGGAGAAATGGGACTGATAGCGGATTTTTTTCTTCCTTGCCGGCGGTGGTTGCTGCCTCGGAGCTGGTAGAAAGGCAATTGTGTCAGGGTTCGTGACTTTAATGGGACGGGAGTTAAATGGGTTTGAAAAGCGTTAAGTCACCTTTTGTGCTTTGGAGTTTAGTTGCAATGGTTCGATTGAAATTGAAGTTGGATTGAATTTTTCTTTTTTTTATTGAGAGACATGCAGTACTTTGATTGATCTTTACAGCAGGTCCGTTTTATTAGCTGGACTTTTTACGATCTTTTGTGCCGAGTTATATAACGGACACTATTTAAAGAATGTCGTTCCAAAGTATGTAATATTAATTCGGCGAAAAACAAGATCTTAAATGCTCGCAGATCTTTTGTATTAAATAAGAAGCTGCATTGTGGCGACAATTCATAATGGGTAAAAATTTGTTGAATTTGGTCGATCAATTGTCTCGACATAACAGAATCGTGATCGATTTTTCCAACTTTTTACTCGATCGGAACAATGTTAGACCTTAAAATTCGGCGAAGAAGTTATATCGAAATTTCGTTTTATTATTAATTGCGAAGTTTCCTGTTATGCAGCTTGGCCGTAAAAAATTTGGATGAGATTACGTAAAAATATAAAACGAGAACATCTGTTTCTGCGGAGGCGACGTCGGTAAACGGGCCAATCTATATTCCGTAAAAGAAAGCTCAGCGTATCCTAATTTTACCGCCTTCTCTAATTTAAATAAAAATAATATTTTGATGTATTTCCGGGCAGACATTTTTTATAAATTTTATTACATTAAACGCTAATATAAGAAGACCAATTTTCGATTCGTCATTATGTCTGCACGTCGTACTATTTAATTTTTTGCGAGAAGTCTAAATAGAACTGCCTCGAATTTCTATTTCTACGAAAAAAAAGTACCTGCAAAGAGATAGCAAAGAATAAAGAGTTCACGCTTGTTTAGAGTTCAAAGGCTTGTTAAAAACCTGCGAATTTTTATTTCCGAAATCCTGAGAGTTTGCATTTCAGGTATTCAATTAGAAAAGTTATTTATACTTTTCAGGCGAAGCATTTTAAATACCCGGCGCTCTCAAGACATACGCGAATGATTTACTTTCTTATTTCTCACTCTTGTACCGCCATAAATTCGAGTCGAAGTTTCATTCGCTTTTTATAATATTAAAACTCATGTAAGACTAAATTTATATACAGAGTTGAAAAAAAACGGTACTTTAATTCCCAGAAATTTGTAAAGTCATGTTTCCGTTTTAATCAAATCGTTTCTACTTTGCAGCAGTAACCATTTTTGCTGCAAGTTAAAAATCGTACAGAACGTCAATACAGTTTTACTTCACATCAATACATATTCCTGCCACCGACTCAAAATCGACTAGAACATCAATACAGCTTTAGTTCCATTTCAGCCGCTCCGCTTATAACACGTCAATACCACATCAATTCGACCAATAAAGAAAACTCAAACCCACATCCAGTCCATTATAATTCACTCGAATTACAATTTCGAATTCCCAGATCGAATCGGGCCCGACTCGACGCACAACACATTCCCAAAACCTTCGACGCCGGCCGCCGCACGTACGATCTCCCCGAGCCTTATATCACCGGCAAGCATCTCGCATTACACTTCCGGACCAGTCTACATTCGCTCTCTTGCGCCCGGCGCACCCGGCGAAAATTCCAGCTAGCCCGAAAAACTGCCGTTCCCGCATTGCGCAACGCAGCGCGGGCCGCTTTCTTCTCCGCTCCCTATGCGTCGTCCGTCCGCGGGAACTGGACTGCGGCCGCTAATCGCGCGGCGTCGAACGGTACACGAACGCGCGGCGCCCTTGATAACCTTGCGCAACCGCGTCCGTCCAGCCTGTGTCGTCCGCGCGCCTCGACGAGCCGATCCGATTAGTCTCGGGGGAGCGCGCGACGCCGATAACGACGCGATTAGGGCGGAGCGCGCCGATCGGCTGACCCATCGATCGCGTGGGCGAAGTTTTTTTTTTTTTTGTTGGTTTTCTTTTTATTTTCAAACCGGGAAAGGCGCATTGCGCAATGAGGCGCGCGCGATTATCGAGGAGAGGAGGGAGTGGAGGGAGCGACGATCGAGATTAAATCTACTTTCACCGTGGATCTCCGCGGCGAATATATATATATATTGTAATCGCTTCCTCGCGCGAATTCGGAGCAAACCGGGGCTTTTTCCGACGGCTTTTTGCCTGTTTAATTAAAACCTACGAGCCTTTTTTTTTATTGTTCCGAGAGGTCGTGTCTGTGAGGAAAGTCCTTTTTTTCGATCGACTTTTTTGACCGGCAAGGAGGTTATTCAATTCGGAGACTAATTGACGCCGGGACGATTAGGAATATAAATGTTTAACTTTTCTCCAATTAGTCATTCTCGTTTCGAATAAATAGCGCAATGAACCGCCTTCAGTGCTGACGTAATGGTAATGTACTTTAAAACGTTTCCTCTCGACGCTTAATAGTAAAGGCAGTACCTAAATCAAGTTCGAGTTTCGCCTAAAACGTTCCATCCATCAATAAGCAAAACATAATAATTTCACTCGAAACTCTAAACGAAACGGCCGCGTTTAAACCGACTCGCGAGTCTTTACGCATATCCATAGCAATTTCTCCGCAGGCAATTTTATTCCAGAAAAAAAAAAAAAGAGCAGACCGACTGACCAGCCGTAACATCGCCAAAGCCCACACCCATTACAACTAATCATCGTACTCCGTAAACCAGCGCTTCAAACCAAATCACATCCTCAATAAATATCTCCTCCGAACAGCTCATCAGAGACAAAGGCAATATCGGCTCCGCGGCTTCGGACCCGCAGAAGTATTAACGCGACCGCGGAAAATCTCTCAATGCCGCGGACGCAATTTCCTCCCGCGCGCTCGTCGCGCGATACATATCCCATTCGGCGTCCGTAAAATCGCGCTTGTACGTACCGTTAAATCTCTCATCCCCCCGCCCTCCCCCGCGGGGGGGGAAAAAGAAGCTAATACAGGCGCGCGGCGTACGTCCGAATCCGTTCGCGCGGGAGAATTGAGATTTCACGGGGCCGGAATTTACGAGGCAGGGCCGTAAAGCGCGCGTGCGCGTGCACGCGGGCGAATTCACAGCGGTCGGAAAGAAAACGGAGGAGTTAACGAGTGCGCGCGCGCGCGGCAAATGATTCGCGATATCGGCGATCGTTTCGGGCGTGCGCGTCGGGCAATTGTACGCCCGAGCTCGCGGCTCTTTGCGCGCTTCCGGATGTTATTCTCGCGCGCGCTCTCGCCGCTCGAAATTATAAACGGCCCGGTTGGCTGCGGGAGAGAGAGAGAGAGGGATTCCTTGTTTTTATTTCGGATTTACGGGAAATTTTATGGTACGAACGGCGGTGGGAGGGGGGGAGTCTTGTTATATTCATGGGGAAATAGTTTTACAGCTGCGTTAAGAACGGATCCGGAGTGCGAACTCATTGCTTTACAACGGTCGTTTTGGATTTTTTATTTTATCGCGTGCTTTATGACGCCTGTTATGTGATGGATCGACTTTAATGAGAGCGCGAAGTGTTCCATGTTAATTTTTGGCGGGGAATTTTTGTTTTATTGCTTTCGGAGGAGCCGCTGCATTGATATTTCGCCGAAATCATCATCCGTAGATTAGAATTTCTCGTATACTGCACAATGAAGTTGTTCAAATTCGAAAATATGTGCGAGCAAGGATAAAAGAAAATTAAATGGTTATTGAATCTAAATTACTTAACACTGAACTTTTGAAGATTTCACTCATATTTGAAATTATATGTAAACAACATTTATAATCACTACGCCCATAGATGTTACATGCCTGTAATTAAAATTTTCTGATTAAAATACTCCCCTCGACGGCATTTAATATTTTAGAATTCAGCTTGATTTCCCAGCGATTTAAAGGCTCAATCACTGCACGATGAACTCCCGAAACAAAAACTCGACGAAGGATCCACTAATTTGCTAACTGCAACTTCTGATTAACGCGAATCGATTGGCACTCCGGCCGGTTACTTCGGAAACGCGGCAATTAAGGCGCCTGCGCGCAGACTTACCGCGGTATTTTGCAGTGTGAAGTTGAGCGGTCTGCGTTGCAAGGTTGGCTCTTCTCTTTCCCGACGTGCGGATTAAAATCGCATGAAAATTAACGAACTCAAAGAGTCTAATATCCAACAGAACTGCGACTTTAATTAGAGGCGAAAAGCTTAACGAAGGCAGAAACAAGTTTCAGCGGGCAAGTGAAAAGATTTAATATTTCGCTCTTCCTAATCCCGCGCGGCAACTCTGGAAGATAACGGGGCAACAATTTTTAATTTTCGCGCTCGCCTCCAGTACGCGCTGAAGGTGCTTCCGCAAATTTTTGAAACCTCTCATTAGCCCGCATTAAACCTTAATCAGTGCACGGGCGCTTATTATCGCTGGGAACAAGAACTACCCCATTATTATCGTGTATAAGTGTTACGGATCTCGTAAATAACAGGATCGCGGCGCACGCTTGCCAAACCCTCGATTTGCATGCCCGCACACACGCACGCCTCGTACGTGATACTGCAAGCTCGGCAGGCTCGTCCGAGCTTGTTAGCTCGCGGAAGAAATTTTCTCAGGAAAGCAGTGTACGGGGAGGAAAGCGGTATTTTCAGCTGCAGCTTTTAATTTGTGCATTATCGCAGAATGTTGTAATTTCTCTGTTGATCTGTAATTAATCTATGTAAGTGTTTCTCGACATCAGCAAGATTACAAAGCTGTTAGCAGCACGATGATTATCCTAAAAAGATCGCGTTTCCAAATGTCAGCTCGAAAATTTGCTGCTTCGGCTTAATTAATATGAAGAATCACCGTAAGATCTTAAAAGCCATAAAAAACTTTAAAGCCAAAGCTCGATCGTACTCCAGCGGCGCAGACAAGTGACCCGAAACGACCCGAAAGGGGGAGGCAACGCTTCATAATTTCACGAGCCGCGACAAGCCCCGACGAAATTCGCGACTCAAAAAAAGGCTCTTCTCACCCTCTCCCTCGACCAAAAGCAGCCGTCGGCGACTCGGCAGTAATCGCGGGGAGGCGCCCGCGATTACATTCGGCGCGCATCGCGCGCTCCCGCCGGCGACGTGCGCCGCATGGAGACGCTCCGCTCCGCGATTATCCCAGGTGCGCGCCCGGAAAGATTAGCCGCTCCATTAGCATGCTAATGAAGCGACGGACCAGCCAGCCGCGCGCGCGCCTCTCTTTCGCGCGCGGCGACGGGCCAATTAGTAGTCGCGCGCCGCTGTCTCGCGCGCAAGCCCTTTGTATATACTTCCCCTGCGCGTGGCGCGGCGATTCTTTCGCGCGCGCGCGTATGTTTGCGCGGGCAGCGGGGGAACGAGCCGCGCTGGGCGATGAAGGAAGTTATTACGGGGATTGCTCGGAGCGCGTTGTGTAATGTTAATTATGGTTAGGTATTTTTTTTTTTTTGTTGCTTTTGAGATTTCTGATTTTTCGGGAAAGTAAATAAGGTCTGTCTAGGAAGTGTGTCTTCTTGGAGCACTGATAGCTTCATCGCTGTTAGAATTTTCTCTGGTCTTACTACTAAGCTATTATTATACAGTTGTCTAGGAGACACTAACACTTATGCTCTAAGGTAGCTGGTCGACAGAGTGCAAAATTGCAAATAAACTGAACTCGTGCTTGTACTTGCATTAGCTAACAATACGTTCATCAATATAAATAACATTCAATATAAAACAGATTTAAAACTCATTCCCATTTTACGGTGGAGTCTGATCGCTCGGGCTAATAAATTAGTCTGTAATTAAATAATTTCACTCGTGCGAAATTATACCATAGCTCATTAATTCTGTTCCCGTGCATAAATCCTCTTTCTGTACTATTTAAGAGGTTAATTGAAGTATGTAAATGCCGTGTTTAAATATCCATCGCCGATTAATTAAAAAAAATTACTGGACTATCAAACGCTAAACGGCCTTCGCGTCCCAGGTTTTCAACCTGATAACTCGGCAAATAAATAGTGCGATTTCAGGAAAGGCTGCAGGAAAAGTTACATTTCATAACTATCAGGAGTTTTATTATTCTTTTACTTCGTGGTAATGTGATGAGGAAATAGACTTTACGAACTCTGCTCGCGGAATATCTAGTATGCAACATAAATTATTATAAAAGACTAATATTTTCAAGCCGTAAAGCTTGATTTTTTATGGAAAGGAATTTCACGTATTGTCCGTAGCGTTCTATTATGCAAACTAACGATAGAAAAAGAAGTCATAAAAATTGCGAGCAGTTTTATTGTAATAGCTTTAATGCTGCTACCATCAATCACTTTCCGTACAGTGTATTGCGTTAATTACGCTTGGTAAACATTAAAAAATTATCCTTGATATCAGCACCAATTTATTTAAAGAATCTTGAAGTAAACAATAAATCGTTTTAAGTGTGACAGAAGTATTCTCTTTTTATGAACGAAACGCCGTCGCTTCTAATCCTCGAAAATTGCCGAAGCCATAAATCATCGGCACTTTTTCCAGTCTCCGCGCTCCTTATTTACTCGAGCAACCCGATAAAAAAGGCAAATTACGTAAAAAATTTTCTCCCGCTCGCTCCTGACGTATTAGCCCGGAAGTCGTCCCGCAAACCAAATCAACCGGAGCAAAAAGCTCGCTTATCTCCCCCCTCGGCGCGCGTGGCTCCTAATGATAATAAAACCCGGCGGGTTCAGAGCGCGATGACTCTGGAAAAATAAATCACAAAGCAAAACGCAGCGGGCGCCCGACTCGGCACGCGGGGCGACTTTCTTCGAGCGGCGCCGCGCAAAATACGAGCGCGCTCGACGCTCCCATCCAGCGGGCGCCTCTAACCCGGAAGATGAACGGAGCATAAATGAGCGAGGAGCGCGATCGAGCGAGCGGATAGCGAGGCGCGCGCGCGCGCGGCTCCCTGGCGATGAAAGCGGAAAATCATAAAATTTGAATAGCGGAGCCGGGGCGCCTGCGCGAGAAGTACCGCGCCGCGGGAAATTCATCATCCGGCGCGGGCGAAGAGGAGAGAGAGAGAGAGAGCCGTTGACCCTTTCCTTTTCGGCTGATGGAAAATCGGAGGAGAGCGACTTTCGGCGCGACGGCGAGCTCGAGACGGACAGCGAGTTATTTTATTTAACGCTCGTCCGTAATACGGGTTTACGGTCATATTTTATTCATGCCCCGGACGTTCGAATTTCTTCGCGAAGACGCT
>JAWWEM010000001.1:12438377-12457480 GCA_035582935.1 Ormyrus thymus
TCTGAACCATTTTTCCGGAAAATGCGACCCTGGAAAGTTATTTAGGTGGATCCATACTTTTGGAACACCCTGTATAACCGACTAAATGAAATTTAAGAAACTCTTAAATCCCCGCCAAGCTACTTAAAAACTTCCCTAACTAAGCAGTCGACGCGCGTCTCCGGCATTAAGATCGAGATACTCCATCATCTTGCTAAAAAAAAAAAAAAAGAAAAAAGCGCGCGCGGCCGCGCAGACGTAAATACGTCGCGGCTTGGCCTTGCGACGAAAAATCGCAATGAGAGCGCGTTACATACGCGCGCGCCCGACGGGCTCGGGTAACCGTTCGTCCTGACTCGGCTATTTCTCACCTGGCTTATTTATAAGAGTACACGTCAGACACGTGCGCGACGTGTTATTCACTCGATCCCCTTCCCGCAGCTGCACGTGCGCGCGCCTTTTGAGAACTTGCAATGCCCGCGCGCGACAATGCGATTTTCTCGATGCTTCCCGGCGGCGGGTTTGAGGCTTTAATTCGCACGTCGCGTAATCGCGCTTGTTTGCGAGGGTATGGATATGTTTTTTTATTTTTTTTCCCCGCTTTTTTGGCGCGGCGCGGACGCGAATCTGGGAAGTTTTCGGCTGGAGGACAGTTTATGCATGCAGGATTTTTTTAGAAGATAACTGATGATTTAGGGAATGAAATCGGTGAAAATAATTAGGGATAAGCTAGAAAAAATTGCGCTGAAAGTTCATTTCAACCAAAAAGTTTTATTAATTTTATAATTATTTTATAATTATAAAACATATATAATATGTATAAAATAATAAAGAAAAAAAACAAGAGTTATCCATTTCTCTTTTGTTTCATTTTTTATAACCGGATATGTGGGCTGGGATCATATACTGCCTGATAAAACTTTGGAATTATTTTAAAAAATTTTTTCAATTTTAAAGATTCAGTTTTGTATGTTTAATAATACATGAATTAAAATAACTTTTTAATACTTTACGAATTTGCTGAGAATATTTATTGTTTTCAGATGAAATTGAATAAACTATTGCATTTTTGAAAATTCTTGATGTATTATTCTAACAAAAATGAAGTAATTGAAAAAAGAAATACTGTTTATTACATTCCATTCAATTTACGCAGAAGATAACTGCTTCCTAAATACATTTTTTGCAGCGTTACAGCCTTCTTTCCATTAGCCGGCAAAAACTTCATTTGCATGATTTCAGAATAAACATAAAAGCGTACACACTCTCCGCTGTCTCCTCTCGTCTCGCGGAAACCGAAAATCTCGTCCGCACACACGCTTACGAAACGCGAGTTTGTTACCGCGCGCACTCGAAAAGAAGTGCGCTGGACGTGACTACACGAGTTTGAAAAAAAAAAAAAAAAAAAACAGAAAAAAGGAACGTGCCGTGGACATATATGGCACCGCGCCTTTAGGAAACCTACTTAGCGAGTTTAGAAAGGCGAGTGATTCCTTCCTCCGACGTTCGGGCGCAAAAAGTTCCTGCAGCCACTCACCCAGAAAAGAAAAACGCCGTCCTTTTTCCGCCACACTAAACCTTTCTACTCACGATTCGTCCGTCCCGAGCGGCGCGCCGCAGTTCATTCCTCCCGAACCGATTTTTCCCATTCAGCACGCAGTGACAAAAGACAGTGTTTCGCCGTAAAAAACCACGCTCGGACATCGCGTTGGTAACTGTAATCCGAAGCCGCGTGCGTCTGGGCTTCGTCGTCTTTCGAATGCGGTGTCGCGGGCAGAAATGCTGTCGGGCGCTGTTTGATTAATCGAGTATAATTGGTTTTTTAACGTTTCTATAAAAAAACTATTCGCTTTATGGCAGCGTTTGTTAAAGAAAATAATGAGAAACAATATTAAATCCTCTAATAAAATACGTTAAGATTTTTAGTAAATATATCAATATATAATTAAGTAAATTATTAATTTTCATATCATTTCCTCGGAATAAAATTTAAAAATAGCACTCTGGCGACTGAAACTAAATAAAAGCATTTAGCAACAAATTCTTTAAAAGCAAAATTAATCTCGCTAAAGCAAAACCATCCTCATGTTCCTCTTCCCCTTCAACATAAATAAAACACCCCCCATATGAGCCGTTTCCATCAATACAATAATTCGAATCTCATTAAAAACCAATTCCGCTCCCCGTAATCGCGCCTCGGCTTTACACCCCGGAAAAAAAAGGCAGCGGACGAGCAGCCGCTGAAATCCACCCTCGTCCCATAAACCAACCTCCGCAATTCAGAAAATTGTCAACAGGCTCGGCCGCCGTCCTTCCCCGAGCCCGTCGTCTTCCCGCCGAGATCCGATAAATCATTTAAACGAGAGCTTTATGCGTCGTAAATGCCGCGCGGTTCTCTCCAGCCCGATAAAAACTGGAATAATAAAAATTTAAAAAAAAAAAAAAAAAAACGAGGGGCGGCCGGAAGAGGCGGAGGAGGAAGCTTACGATAATTACCCGGGCCGAACAAAGGGGGGGGGGGAGAGGGGGCCGAGAATCAGGCGGCAAATGAGCTTGCGATATTTTTTTATGCGCCCGCCGAGTGCCTCTAACGAGGGGCTTAATAAATTTCGTGTTAGCGCGCGGCCTTCCCCCGGCGCGCGCGCGCATCCTCCTGCATTCGCGGGGGCGATCCCTGCTTTATTTATTCCGGCGTCTCCGGCCGGGCTCGTGAGGCTGCATATCGAGTGCGGCCGCCGCGGCGTTAAATAATGCCTCGCGTTAATTAGAAAACGCTTTGAGAATTATTTATAATGAAAATTTCGTAAGCTGACGCTCCCCGCCTTGCGCGGCTTGTAATAAGAATATAAGTCGTGCTTTATGACGCCTGCAATTTGTGAATTTTATGTAGCAGTATAAAAAAAGGGAGCTTCTGATTTATTGGATTTTCAGATTAATAAGTGCTCTCGTAACTGTTCATAATTTTTTACCAAGTCGTTTGCATATAGAAGTGGTAGTCATTAAAATCGGTTTAAATTATATTTAGATAAAGTCTTGGAATTGGGGTCAGGTATTGAATTTTGATTAATCAACTTTTTTAGCTAATTTGAAGAATACAGTTAACTTTATCGGTTTTTTTTTTTTAATATTTAACACGCAGACTGACTGACAGCCGAATAATAAAATTTTTAAATCGTTTCAACTTCATTACTGTCGCTTTTAACGCTTTAACTATTTAATTTTAAACCCAGAAATTCTAAACAAAATAAAAACAATAAAGTATGTTACACCAGTAACGTATCACTCAATACTCCGAGCGATCTAATGCAAACAAAAAAAATAAACAATAATAACAAACGACAATAAATAATAAACAATATCGATAAACAGTCGATCCCGTTGCTTCCAGAAGCGAGCCACCCGGCTTACCAGCCACCGCCCCAGCCAGCAAGATGGACGTCGAGACGGGGGCCATCCTGGCCCTGCAGATCCTGGCCCTGTGCTCCATCGTCGCCGCCCTGCTGGCCTACCTGATGCGCCAGTCCCGCAACGCGAACGAGGAGTTCGAGATGCGCAGCAAGCGCCACGTCCTCGTCACCAGCTGCGACACCTGCATCGGGCTGCAGCTCGCTCTCGCCCTGTCCGAGGCCGGCTACAAGGTGCGCGCGGAGATGAAGCTGCAGGGAGGAACGATTGACCGGCCGTCGCCCGCGTCCGTCCGACGCTGTGAATCTCGGCTCTCCGAGGGGCTGGGAATTTTATGCGCAAAGTGGCTTCCCGTGTCGGCTGGGGGCGAACACCCGTTTTTGACCGAGGCCGAAGGCCGCGCGCGTCGCGATGCAAAATTTAGAGCGATTTTTGAATTTGCCCGCGACGAAGTCGAGAGTTCCGAGAACGTAAACTGAGCGGCGGATGAATATTCCGCGAGTTTGCCTGGGCTTTTTTTCTGGGGGGGAGGAGAGTTTCGGGGAACTGCTTGTTGAATTAATTTGTTGCTTCTAGAGGGGAGTTTTTTTTTTGAAGTTGCATTTACTGTAAAGCAGAATTTTTAAGCGTATCGGAAGGAAACGTGGGTGTTCGATGGAAAAACGATCAGTTAACCTACTTTAGACAAATCGTATTACTTTAGCATTTCCAGTGGCTAAAAAATGTCGTAACGTTAATGTCGTTAAGGAGACGATAAAATCGTAGCGGATAAACATTCAGTTGTTTAGAATGTTGGTTCAATAAATTCAAATGTCATTTCGAAGATTGATCGGCCAACGATATATTCCGAAGCCAGAGTCAAAGAGAGTTTACATGACGCAAATTACACTTTAAAGTTTTCAAAGTGAACTAAAGAGAGCATTGCCGTACAAAAAAGCACTGGCTTGCAATTAGTGCGTTCCAATTTGCTTGACTTGTTCGCGTTTTTCAAAAGAATAAATGAAAAGGTTAAATGTATTATGTGAAGTTTTAACTCTAGAGGGCTTCTAGAAACTGTCATAAATTTATATCGTTAGTGTACCTTTACTAACATATATATAGAATAACAAAACTAATTATTCCCTTCTTTTGAAATTATTTATTTTAATTAATTTTCTTTAAAGCGTAAAATTAAAGATGCAATTTCGCTATCGAATTGCGCCTATATTTTTTATTTATCTATTTGCCTGCGCGTGGAATATCAAATGTAGCATTTTTTAATCAAAGAACCAGTTTTATCCTGCAGCACATCATTCGAATGGCAAAATATTTTATTTTCAAATAAATATCTATTCTACGCGGTAAGTTACTTCGGCTTTCACGTTCGATATATTTTACGAGAAATATTATCGTATATATATATATATATATTTATATATATGCGAATGAAAGTAAAGTAATCGTAAGTAAAAAGTTAAAAAAAATTTATGGAAACAGTCACTTTCAATACTCCGATGTATAAAATACGAACACTTTGTAATCAAATATAAAACTTTCCTTCAGTTTTATATTATATCCGCTTTCCAAACCTTTTCCCCTCGCAGCTCCAAACAAAATTACAAATTTACCCCCCCCCCCCCGAAGAATTTCAACGCCTCGAAAGCCCAGCTTCCGGATCAAAATCAAATTAGCCCAAAATTGCAAGCGTTCCCCGTAACAGTCACTCTCCGCGCGATTTCCCAGCTTGTGGCACTGAAGCCCGCGACAAAGGGAATAAAAAAGTCAGCGGGAGACGGGTACGGCAGTACTTCTGAAACGTCGTAAAAGAAAAAAAACTCGAACTGCCGCGCTCATAATTTTGCCGGGAGGACCTTCTCCTCGGAGAGAGCGCGCAATATGACGAAAGGGTTATGGTGTCGCGGGGGCGCTTCTTTTCCGGCGGCGCGCTCGTAAACTTTAACGACGCGGCGATGAGAATTTTTCGCCGCGCGGCTGAATAAACGATGAGACGTCGCCGTAAAGACACTCGACTTTGTTTATTCCCCCCGCCCCGTGTTCCCACTTCCTGTTTTCGTTTCCATTTCCCGTCGTCAATGGGAGTATGTAAGCGGCGCGGGCGAGCGGATAATTCGGCGTTGAGAGCCGGTCGGGCCGACGTTATTAACGAGAGAAGTGCATTAAGAGGAGCTCACTGACGTCGGCGGCGCGATATCTAATGCACACACCGGGGCTTTTTGAAATTTTACGTCAATTTAGCTGCCGCCGCCGCCGCCGCCGCCGCGCCGCGACGCACGAAAAGGGCTTTGAAAAAGTAATAACTCGCCTTCTGGTCGCCGGACGGCGCGCCGCTGTTTGCATTTTTTAAGCCGTAATGAAAAGCAATCGCAGTCGCGGTGTGCGTGTCTGTATACGCCTGGATTTTATTCTTTTGACGTAATATCGCCGAGAGGATCCGCCGAGGGAAAGGTTTTCCGAGCGATTTTCTTCTTTTTGCGCAATATGCGTTATCGATGCCGGTTGGCGATTTTTTTGTACCTCTGCATATTTTGATTGAGGATTGCAAATATGAGCATCGGTTGCAATATTTAGTTTATCAACAGATTTTTAACAGCTCGATAATTCGAACTCTTAGTGCGATTACTCTGATTATTTATTTTAAAAAATTGTCAATTGATTGGAGCATTAAAGAGCATAGCAGTTTTAATTTACTATTGCAATTTCTATACAGTTTATAGATTGATACATACCTTTCGAAACTATAACCGACTTTTTCTAAAACATCCGCGGTGTATTTCAAATGTTTAAATGTAATATCGGATTAAAAACAATATTTGTCGAATTTGAATGCTTCTTGAATTTCTCGAAGTGTGTATAAAGGTAGAGAAAAAAAAAAGTTCTTTATCGGGTAAGCATCGATTTCCCCAAGCTCTTTCACTGTAAGGAATTTTAGAGAGTACTTTTCCTTTGTATTCCGTGATCATCACATCTATTTTGTCAACTTTCACCTGCAATGAGGTCAATACATTTTTTTTAATTTAGCTTAAAGGAGAGAATTCAGATTTTTCACGTTTTAGCAACAAAGCCTATTGATTTTTTTTTAATTCTCAGTTATTTATTAAAAAAATATTTTTACACCAGTTTGTAATGCACAAGTAACTTTTGAATTTTTACCTTCGAGTATAACGACGGTAAATTTATTCAAATACAGTTACAATTTACATCAACAATTCTCCCACGCATTAACTATTCGACAGTCCGATAAACCCCCATTACAAACGTTCGCAATAATTCCTTATTCCCCCGTCGCCACCGTCATTTTTTAATCATAAACAGCAATCGCCAATCTCCGTTCCCGATTTAAATTTCAAATAGAAATCCCAATTTCGCGCACGTGCCGAGGATAACACCCCGAATAATTCACAGCTTCGCAGAGCAGCCCCATTCCAATAACTCAAAGAAAAAGCCCCGGCACACCCCATTAACGCAAAGCTCATCCGCAGGTCTTCGCCGGACTGCTGGAGCCCAACGGCAACTCCCACACGACGAAGATCCTCCGCGCGGTGGAGCAGCAGCGCCTCCGAGCGAAGGACCCGGCCAGCGTGGAGGAGCCCGCGGAGGTGCGCAGCCCCGGACAGATCGTGCCCGTGGAACTGGACTCGACGCGCGAGGACAGCCTGCACGCCTGCCTGGACGCGGTGCGGGCGAAACTTCCGGCCGGAGAGGACGGTGAGAGAGCGTTTGGAGGGACGATATGTTTTTGAAGATTTTGGTCGCGTTATTTGGTTCGAGTCGGGAAGTTTTTGTATTTCTTGGGTGTGTTAAAGGAGGATGTTGAAAAAAGACGATTTTTGGCTGTGAGACGTAACCTTGATTTTTAGATTGACTAAAAATACATTAAATAATGAGAAAATGATGGTCTTGTAGCCATAACACGCGGGGAACACTTCAAGACTGAATTAAAAGTATGTGTTTTATCATTATCAATAATTCAGTCCCATGCGATAGACTTCTATGTATGAAGTCTGCACAGTACTGAAACCCTAAAATATAGTTAGTCTTACAGTTTCAAGTAAGGCTCATACTAAAAAGATTGTAAGATTGTAAGTTGTCCACTTTGATATAGTGATAATGATAAAACATATCTTTTTAATGCAGTCTGGAAGTGTTCCCCAAGTGTTGCGGCTATAAGACCATCATTTTCTCATTATTTAATGTACTTTTAACCAATCTAAAAATTAAGGTTCCGTTTCACAGCCAAAAATCGTCTATTTTTAACATCCCCCTTTAAATAAAACAGGGTTACTTGGGCGTATGGTGGGTTAGAACGTTAAAATTTTTGTTAATTAAATTTGGCAGAGTAAACTTTATTAATTTATTATAAAAGTAGCTCGAAGTGATTAAAGCAAAGTTTTGCAGATTTCGCTCTGAAAATTATTTGACTAATTCGCCTCGAAATTCGGGGAGTCTTTTCAAATTTAATAAAACAGTGTATTACGCAAGTGCGCAAAGTTTATAAAATTAAAATCATATACGTTTTAAGTACTGGGACGTAAGTGGAAGCGAATGCGACAGCTGGGGCGCTCTCTAAAAGTAGACTTTATTTTGAACTTTTTTCATTTTAGAAACTTCTCTGGCTGCACTTTATTATCAAATTGAAATTCTAAACGAACTGCACTTTATTTCCGTATACTTTATACAACTCCTCGAGATTTTAAATTAATTATTCAAATAGTTTAGCGGCAGATTTAAAAAAAAATTTACTTCCCCGACTGCCAACCAAAGCTTCACCCAATTAAAACATTGTTTCCCACCACCCGAACCCAGCACAGATCCCCCCCCCCCTTTCCTCGAGAAAAACGTCGCGTCGCGACTCCTCGACCGGAATCGACATCGTCAAGCTCCGCGGCGAAGGGCCCGAAAGAGCGCCTAATGGAAATCGGATATCCCGATGCTCCGCGGCATAATCGAGACGACAGGGGTATCTCGCGCTCCGCGGGCCGCGAAAGTTTAAAGGCCGCGGGAATCTCTCCCGCCGATAAATTCCCGGAGCGCGGCAAACTCGCGCTCGGCTTTTGTAACAAAACTCGAAACTGATTAACGGAGTTGCGATTCGCCGGGGCCCTCTTTCTCCCTACCCGCGAAAGCTCAATCGTTACAATTGCCGCGGCGCGCGGAGCGTTATACCTATTGCCTTCATCAAAGCATTCCGGCGTACCGCACCGCTATAAATCGTTAAGGCCACACCGAGAGAGAGAGAGAGAGAGAGAGGCCGAATCGTAGCTCGTGCTCGCGGAAATCGCTTTTCGCTCTACACCGCTCTCTCTCTCTTGCTCCTCTTCGAAGCGCGAGCTTACCGTCTAAACTAATAACCTTAGTTCGAATCACTTTCTGCCGGCGGCCCCGAGAACCAACTCACGCGAACTATGGTCGCGATTTGCCCCAAGTTGCTATTAGATTCTACCTCCTGCGAGGGAAGAGAGAGGCCTGAAATGCAGGGAGAGAGGCTTGTAACGAATTAACCCTCGGGATCGCGCGACCTCTTGCCGAATTTCAGCCGAATCGGATAGAAAAGTGAGAGCGAAAATTTTTTTAACGGGCGACCGCAATGCAACCGCGGACGGTCCTTCCAACGAGATCTTTTTCCGTTAAGAAAAATGTCGGTCGAACCTCGTCCGCCGGCACGTTTAAGAGTACAAAATTTTGTTAATTTTTCATTCCGACTCCGCGAGTCGAATCCCCTCGACGAGAGCAATCGCAGAAGGGACGCGCACTGTCCAGAAACAATATTTCACGTCGAAGAATCTTGTTGTCGCATTTTCATTTCACCGATCGGACGTCTCTCCCGGCAAAGAGCAGCCCGACTTCGAGCCCCGGCGGGAAAAAAAGAGTCGCGCTTACATCCCCCGGAATACACCCCGCGCATGCAACTTCCCCGATCCAACCTCTCCCAATACTCCGGCAGGACTTAGCGTCTAATTCAGCCGCTTATATCCAAGTTTATCGGCGTGGCGTTCGCAGGATTATGGGCGGTGGTGCACACCGGCGGACTGGCTTTGCAGGGAATCATCGAGAGGCAGCCGAGCTCCGCCTGGGAATCCATGCTGCGTCACAATTTGGTCGCGCCTCTGCGCACGGCCCGCGTGTTCATTCCGCTGCTGCGCGCGAAAAGAGGTAAATTGCAACGACGCGCCGCGTCCAGCCTCCCCCCGCCCTACTTGGACAAAGTAAGCCGCGGAGGCGGGAGCGGGGCGGTGGGCTATCGCGGCTTTTGCCGTATTACGCCTTTGAGTGCTTATGCTATGTTTAATCGACGAGGAGGTGGTGGTGGTGGTGGTGGTGGTGAGTGGGGTTGAGAAAGAATTTTCGAGGATTAATGAGACGTTTTTGCGGGATGTTCGTGTTGATTGGGGTTTTTAATAAAATGAAAAAGTATGAAAGTAACATATATGGAGATAATATATGGAGAATGATGAAGTGCGAGGAGAAAAATACGGCTTTTGAGTTTTATATGTTAATATTTTGTATTTTTTATGTATTCGGCATACTGGGGCATGAAAAATTTGAATTTATCGTACAGTAAATATTTTAAAAACCCATAAAAATAAGATTGTTTGTATATTATTTAAATTTAATAAAAAAAAAATTCAATATACCAGTATGTCGAATAAAATGTCAATATTTTATAATTAAATGGAGACCCACATCTCAGCGACTTTATAAGAGTAAAATATGCTTTATTATGCATTTCTCGCGCGATTTTATAAACATTGTCGTCTCGGACATTTGTAAATCGACGACTCTTCCGGACTTGAAATCAAAAACGTTTAATAACAATTTTTTTGTTTAATTCAAATTCATACGTGATTCGCCGTAAGTGGCCACTTCCATTTGTAAACCGTGCATCTTTTATGCATTTCCTGTTTCGCGCCGCGGTGATCCAGCCGGCTTTTTTCAAACTTTTCATGCACAACGCTTCCCCCCCCGACAGAGTGCCGACAACAATTCGCTCGAAGTGACCCATACATCATGCATGCGCACGTTTGCGCGCGCGCTCGGCGCAATGCGCGTATGTATAATGGATGCGCGAGTATCAAAATGAAGTCAATGTTCCGTTCCTTCATTGAGGAGGTGATCGAGCCGCGCGGCCGGCAATTTTCCAATGTTATGGAAATGTTATACCCTTTATTTTGCTCCTTTTTCTTCGAACGACTACAGCCGATGGAAATTGTTCGCCGCCCCCCCCCCCCCTCTCTCTCTCTCGCCGTACACGCTTTTTTGTGGACTTTCGGAAGTATTACCTGTGTATTATTCCGTGAAAACGAACTCGAGAATTTTTTGCGCCGCGCGCGGATATTCCTGCAGTGGGTTTAACGCGAAGAAAAAAAAAATGGGTATATAATTCTTTGTCGAAAAGTCAAGATAGTCGAAAATGCATGAGAGTGCCATGTTCGCTTAATAAAAAATAACAAAGGAAAATAATGAAAGAAAATGTACAAATTAATATTATTTTAAAGTAATGCAGATATTACTCTTATAAAAAAAGATAGAAAATTGACATTACAACGATATCTAGAGTAAATTCTTTTGATGACTTACTCGACCTTTTCATGAGATTTGGAGGAAGCCTTTCCTCAGAATACTATTATTACAATAAATACTCTATCTCCACAATAAGATTAATATAAAATCGCTTTAAAATACACTAAAAATACTAACAACACATCTCCCGCCGAATGCAAAGCAAACCCCCCGCAGCCCCAAGTATATTCCAAGACGACGCGCGGCGGGCTCAGGACTAATTCCACGCTCTCTGTTCCGCAGGTCGCATAATCCTGCTGGGCGACTCGAGCTTCGGCTCGAAAGCCGGCACCGGCCTGGTGGCGTTCAGCGCCTCGCGCAAAGCCGTCGAGGGAGCGGCCGAGGCTCTGCGGGCCGAGCTGCACTCGTCCGGCGTCGACGTCGTCCTGCTCAAGCCGCCGGCCGTGAATCCTCTCGGCCTCTACGCGCCCCCGGCCCTCAAAACGTAAGGAGGGGGACGACGACGGCCTTCCTGCGGCGAGGCTGATTTATCGCGGGGGGCCTCCTTTTTATTATGTATATTAGGGGGGGCGGAGGGGGAGAAAAGCTCGCCGACGGATGTGGGGGATAGCGAGGAAAAAGAGCTGCGGATACTCCTTTCTGGTCATTGTGCCATTTTTCGGGGGAGACGCGCGCTCTTTTGTGCCGGGTTGAATTAATGGAGAGAGGAGAGGTTGGACACTCCTTCTTTTTTTGGGACCGGGGAAGGAAATGGAGTTAGCGGATTTCTGCGGCTTCGAAAAAGTGAATTTGAATTTTGGGAATTCTCCTGGCTTTATGCTCGTTCTCCAGAGTCGCGTTTTTTTTCTTCTTCCTGTTTAAAGTTACATTTAGCTCAATGGGCCGGGGACTAAAAGCAGATGAGAATAAGTTGTCAATGTTAGCGTTCTGCGCGTTGATTGTGGCTGCATAATTTTAGCGTTGCTTGCGTCAAAATTCAAAAATTTCATAAAAAATTACTAGAGCTGTTTCGGTTTTCAACTCTGGAGAGGACAGCAAACTGTGTTAGAGTAAAGTTGTTTTAGTTTGTAGAATTATCACTTAACGTATCAATTACAAGAATAATAATTCAATATTTTGAATGCATATTTTATGCTTCATTCGTTACGTTAGTCTGAGATTTGTATTATGGAGTAAATATCGTACTGAATTTATTGTATATTTTTAAAATTCTCTTATTTGAAACTTTAGAAGAGAAACTTACAATTGAAGTACTACGAATATCCAAAGTAGAGTAAATTCTTGCAAAGCATAAATCTTATGCACGAAGTTCAACAGCGTATAAGAGAGCATTAAAAGCTTACGAAATTCAAAACATGCATATGCAGTACCTCTCTCTGAATTCGCAGTACGTATGAGCTGATATTGAGATTCGGCTTATAGGTAACAAAACATTCACTTAACAAAAAATCCGGTATATTTTCAAATTAATACGTCGTCTACTTATATTTTGCTTTTTAACAAATAGTTTTCCCAAAGTACGCACTTCTCCCGTTGGAAATTTCACAAGTTTCTTTTAGCCATCTCAGTAATTATAGTCGACCAAATTTGGCCAATCTGCAAACAATTCGTAAAAAATTGTCCAAATAATAGTGAGAACTTCCAACGGGGTTAATTACCCATTAAAGCAATAGCTCTTAGGCTCATCCATCGCAAGATCAATGTACTAACCCTATTAAAATGTTGTAGATCCGACGTGGAATCAGCGGCGCAGGCGGCAGAAGGAACCTGGATAGCGCCATTGTCCTCGCAGGCGGTGAAATTATCCCTCATACCGGCGCTCACGTCAACTTGCCCCTACAAATTCTACGACATGGAAAAGCAGTCGAGAATCTTCTGTCGATGAGAGCCGCGAAACTCCGGGCGAAAAGCTTTCTGCGCTGCGCGGTCATTCGATAGTGAATGTTTGTTAAATAACTCCCTGTAACATATGTAATTATGTGTGTAGAATAATTTTTGTACTTAATACGTTTTATTGTTCGGTGTAAGCCTTGTATAAATACTAAAATAATAACACCATTAAAATGATTGTTAATTATTTCGTACCTTTTTAGTGTATTTGATCAAATTTTAATATCGTTTAAATAAACATGCTGCATACCATATTTTTTCTTATTTTTGGTTTTATTGTTAATTTTAGTTTTTAAACGATATGTTCAAGTTTTTTAAATTTTATCCTCTTTATTATGCCAAGTGAAAAGTATGGTATCAATTAAAGAACAATCAGAGAATAATTTTGTTACAAACTTGTTAAAATGAATTTCAGTACTTTAATTTATACTTTTGAAAACTATTTAAACCTTATTTACATGTCTACTTAACATATTTAATCTTGCATTTAATAAATTAATATTATGCTCTGCTAATTTTGAAATGTAACTTGATTAATATTTTTTTATATTAAATTTGTAATTTGAAATTCTGTTTTAATTTTTCAATTTTTTTTTAAGAATTGCAAAGGATATTAAATTTAATTTTTAAAATTAATTATATTAGTGTAATTTAATATTTTGTAAAAGTTAATTAATACTAAAGGCTGTTTTTTGTTCTATTAAGTGTGTTTATTAACATTTAAGAAAAAAAAAATAAAAATTCACTCACTGTATGTTAATTTTATGTAGCCGTAATTATAAAAGGGCATTTAAGCGCATTTATATAGTCAAAATTAAAATAAAAAATTAGGTCAAATATACTTTTACTTTTTATTCTTAATTATAAATTTGTTTAAAATAAGAGTTCGTTTAATAAGATCTTTCGAAGTGAAATAAAATTCACAGGATTTTATAGGATCATTTTGTTATTTAAACTTGAATCAGATGTAGAAATATCCTTTTCCTAAAAAAAATCCATTGAAATCTCTGCATACATCAGAAAAAGTAATCGTTATATACGATAATAATATATTATTCTTTCAAACGAAAGAAAACCTCTGTCAGGGCGTAAATTAAAAAAAAGAAAAAAAAAAAGTTTTATTACGGTCCTAACGTAACCAATTCATTTCACCCGAATCGTCCCCAGACGAATATTTGCGTCTTCTTACTTCGCAAACAAGCTACGAAATCCGGGAATTGATTTCCACGGCCAAACTATTCTTCCAATTTAATCATTCCCCTTAATTTCATTCCACTCCGCTCCTTTATCTTTCCTGCGAAAACTGCCGTCGCGAATTTTAATCTCGGACGATCGCGCTTAGAAATATAGCGCCGTCCAGCGTGGTATTAGCAGTAAAGTACATTATTAAAAGATTTTACGCATTAAACACTGCCGCGCTGATCGCGTTAAGGCCGTAACTAAGTTTTCCGCCCTTCTTTCCAGCGGCTCTCTCTCTCTCTCTCTCTCTCTCTCTCTCAGCTCAGAGGCCTGCAGCCTCTTGTACTCGATAAAAATAGTTTTATCACTTAATGCCGATGATAATTTCTCGCAGCGCTCTCGGCCCCCTTTTTTCCACCGCCCGGCAGCGCGAATAAGATAATGAAATTCCAATGGCAATTAATTAGAGTTCGCGCGCGAGGAAGAAGGCAAAAGGTTAATGCCGTAATTAGTAAGATTTAGGTTCCGTACATAACTTCTAGGTAGGTCGAGGCGGCTCGCAAGAGGCAGGCGCCCCGGTCTCGCCTTATAACGGTTTGCCGGCCCAGTATTTCGAACACGTAAGCGCCACTAACATAATTTTACATAAGCCTCCCGGCCCCCGAGGCCCCTGCTTTAATAAGAACAATGAAATTGTACGCACACTTAACAGACTGATGAGGTGTTGTGTGTACTCTCTCTCTCTCTGCCTCGTGTGCCATTTCATTTCAATTTTAGGATGCTGCGGGTAGTAGTTTACTGCGCCTAGGCGCATAACTGAGGTTGAGCGTTTTAGAATTAACATCGAAATTTCCGCGGGCACCGTTGGGTTTTTATTGCTTTTTCAGTTTTAGATTTCGAGATTGTTTTAATTACTTTATATTTTTCATTTCAGATGATCGACAATCTACATTTATCTAATAAATATAATTTTATCAATTTATTGAAAATACCTTCTTTTTTCAAATAATCTTGAAAAGAACTCCTTATAAATATTACATTTAATATTTTTTACATTAAACAATTAAATTATAATAAACAAATAATTAAAAGCCAAAAGCTGTTAATTTATTAGAAACATTGCTTTAAAACATTCAAACTAACCGTATAAACATCTATACATATTGCAAAAGACATAACCAACTATACGCATTTCAGGAGAACAGGTGCAATACTCGATACCCATACGCTTTCACTATTTACCTAGGGCTTAACGTGATTATTAAACAAACAGTTTTCTCCGGCCGGCAAAAACAAAAGTCACAGCTGCGAGCCGCGGCAAAAAGCGCGGGCAGCAAGCGCCGATATACTTTTCGAAAGCGTTTTTGCGGAAGGTCAGGCCGTATTGTCCCCAGGAAAAATCGGAAGCCAATCGCGCGAAGTCGATAAAAATGCGAGCGCGAGAGAGCCGACGAGAATAAACAAAAGTTTATACAGGGTTCGGTACTTTCTCCTCGATATTCCGAATAAGAATGCCCGTAAGAAATCGAGTTCCCGAGCTACGCAATTCTTGATTATGTCACTCGAACGCTCGAAGGCTACGGCGGGTCCTGCTGGCCTTATTGTTTTGGCATTTATTGCGACTGCTTAACGAGTAATGAGCTATTCAAGTACACCGGTAAGAGGGTGCAACGCTCGTGGTTAATAAGAACCTTCGGGGGGTACTGTAGCGATGACGCAACAGAAATTGAAACTGAAGTTTAATGAGGTTTTATGCTATAAGATGTATATTCATCGTCTTATATTCATAGATTATTTCCAAACGATTTCTGGTTGATGCTTTAGATCAAAGTTTTTACCGAATGAATTTTAAATTGTTTATAATATACACGTTAATTAATCAAGACAACGACTTGGTTTCATCAAACTCGGTCGAGTAGTTCCTAAGATATAAATCTGCACGTACATACGCACATACACATCCATACGGACATCATTTTCTAGAAATATTAGCGGTTCGATTCCGAATTTTGCGAATCGCGTTTTTTCATTATTACACAGTTTTTTCTGCGGGGAAGCAAAATTAATTTTTAACCTTTGCCACTCCGATAGAGTTTCTTGCTCTAATTATTCCTTTCTATGATCTAGAGAAACAATAAAAACTGAAATCAATTTTTTGTAAAATGTAAGTTAATGAAACTTTTATTTCGCAACACCTTCCAACACTTCGAGAATTAACATTGGCAATAATAAGATTTATTATTGAACATAATAATCAGACATTCGAAGGTAATTAAGAAATGTTATTAAAATTAGCGGCAACAAATCCATAATAGAGATTAAATAATTGATTCTTTCAAAATCTATCCACGAATTTCCGCTCTGCTCTGAGATATAAGAGAGAATATTCAGTCCCGAGATAGCATTTACGCAGGACAACTTAGCCTAGTCGTATTCTAAATTTTGCGAACCAGCATGGGCAAGGTAAGTGCGAAATAATTTCTTTCGATCGCGAAGCGGATATAAGTTTTTTAATCTTATTAAAAGATTTGCAAAATTTACGCGTCGTGCACTCTTGAAAAGTATTCGAAGAATTTGTGATAAAATTGCGCAAGTAGTTAAATCTCGAATATGGTCAGACTGAAATCAGAAATATTTGTAAGACCGATTTTTTTATTTTCCGTAAAATTGAATGCGACCTACGGTTTAAAAAGCTTTAAAATCGAAATGTACATGAATATTTTCAAAATCATGCATAGATTTTTTTAAATACTCTTGCGTTTGTAATGAAAAATTTTTAGAACGTTTTGTGAACGTTAAAATATTTGCTATATTTTTTTATATACATTTCTCATATGTCTGTTCACTCTGTTGACTCTTCCATATACAGATGAATAGCTGCTGACGTTTGATTTCTTCTTCAAAGTTGCAAAAGCAATTTTGGATGCAATTCGATTCTGAAGTGCGGGAACAGTTGAAAATCAATTTCTTTTTCGAAAAGTGTAAAAAAATGCAAATATTTCGCATTTTATGATGTTTACGTGTAGTAATAATTTTAATCATTAATTTAAAATTTTCAATAATAATTGAAAACTTAAATTATTTTTTTTAAATACTTTTTCTAATGTGTATTATACAAAGTCAGTTATGAATAATTAAGCGAAAAACCTGCTAGAAAAATAACTGAGTTCTAATTTAACGTTCTCTCTTGGTTATTATTTAAAAACGATAAAAGCATTTTTTCCAGTTTTCGCGAGAATATAACAGTGCGCAAAGGAAAATTGATTATGAAATATAAAAATGTCTCCTGAAACCGAGGCCGTATTCAACTCGGCAGCAATATGAGCGCCGGCAGGTTTTACGTCCCCCCCCCCTCGTCCCGAGCGCCCGAATCAGAACATATTTATTTTTGTCAAAAAGTCTCGCTGAGAAATTTCCTCTTCCTGCGGCGGAATATCCCCCTCCCGCAAAGGGGTAAATACAGGCAAAACCATAGTTGACTTTGTAAACAGAGAAAAGTAACGCGAGTGTCATAAAATATACGAAAACACGCGGGCTCCACTCTATATATAAAGCAACGGCTTCGGAGACAACGAGTTATCCTTTACGAGTGCAATAAAAGTGCCTGTATACCAATTCGTTACGGCTTGTACGGTTCGTACGCGAATGAAATACGCTGCATGTGGATACCCTTTCCTCTCCTTTCCTCCCCGCCGTCCTGCTGCCTTTTTTTCTCTGCGGGCAAAAAAGTATCGGCAAACTGTACGTCGTTAATTTAATGCCGTGGCTTCCTAACTAAAGGAATTATTATTTCTGGCTGCTGTTTCCGCTGCGACGGACGAAATAGTCTGGAGCATTAAACGGTTATGACTTTGGGTTAAGCCTGGTAATTAAGGATTTTTAATTACGTTGCACAAAGACGTTAATTTGCTTTTTTTCAGGTAACTGTCGTCTGTCTTGTTTTCGTGGTCTTCGGCGTTAGTGCCATCTACGCTGACGGTTCGTAAAATTTCAACGCTTTTAGATTTGCTTTTTATTGTGTCATTTTTAAATTATATTCTCAATAGATTATTTTTAATTGATTACAAAAAGTCAATAATTAGAAATGTAATTCCTTAAAAATGTTATCTCTTGTCTCTTAATCGCGAAGTATAATACAAAAATTTAACAGTCCAGAACAAAATACAAGTTAAAAACATTTTAAAGTAAATTCTGAACCTGCCAAGAATTATTGCACGAAAAAAATTCAACTCCAGAATGGGAACACCACTTGTTCGACCATCACGAGGAGCACCATCACGGTGGGCCCCATCATGAGCACGACGGTCACGGACATCACCATGGACACCACCATGGACACCACCATCATCACGAACACCACGAGCACCACCACGGACATAAGCACGGGCATCATCACGGTCACCATCATGAACATGGTCACGGCCATCACCACGGACACCACCACGAGCATCACCACGGTCATCACCACGAGCACCATCATGGCCATCATCATGGGCATCATGACGGACACCATCACAAAGCTCAGTCATTCCAACATTTCGAAGGTCCTGTGCACGGACACCATCAGGAAGTATTGTTCACAGATGGACACGGTCATGAGCATCATGATTACAAGGCTGATCCCAAGTACGAGTTTGCTTATGGCGTAGCTGATCATCACACGCACGATTATCACGGTCAAGAAGAGCATAAAGATGGTTCGTACAATATGTGTATTTAGTATTATTGGATTCAGATCTTATTTTCTGAAAAAATGTAGTTCTTATAAAAGCAAAAAAATAGAAATTTAGTATTGACAAATGTATGAAAGCTTGGAAACACAGTGCAGCAAATGTATTAACAATAACAGATTGCAACACTAAAAATGTATTTATTAAAGTAAAGTTTAATAATAAGTAGAAAATTAAGCTATCTTTTGTTTGCTTATGCTGTAGATGATCATCAAAGTCATGAATTTTTTGGTGGAGAAGATGATCATCTTTCGCATGATGTTGGTAGTGAAGAGGAAAATAGTGACGGTTCGTATATTTGCATCCACATTTATTAGAAACTTTCACTTGAAATTTTGTTTAAAATTCAGTTTTATATACACGGAGAGAAATACCTGATTAAAAATTAGTATAGTCTATCGT
>JAWWEM010000001.1:12482985-12493744 GCA_035582935.1 Ormyrus thymus
AACTAATTTGGCTTAACAGACTGGTATTTTAATATTTAATAAAATTCTAAGCCATTGTGTTCATTGTGTACAAAGGCAACTATTAATTTATTTACGTTTTGAAACCTTTGTTTCGTGACCCATTTTTGCCGCTACATTTCCGAAAGTAAATATTCCACATCAGTGATCTTTCGAATAGTACCCTTCGATTCTACCATTTCGTATCAAAGATAAAAAAATCCCATTTTGTAACGTACACTATGTGCTTATACCCGCAGTGTTTTAACGCAGCTTTTATACAGTACACTGCAGTTTTCAAGTATAAAGCATCTTTAATCCCGATGAAAACAAAAAGGCTCCGATCGGAACACCTCTTCGATTTAAAAAATACATTTTATTCCAAACGTTTTGTGATCAAGTTTAGATGAAAAATAAAAACAAAAATTTGTGCGCGCCGTTTCCTATAAACCAACCGTTCTAAATCCAAAGCACAAAGACCGCCAATACTCCGCTTGATTTTATTTCTTCGCCGAAAAGCCTAAGCATCATTTGGAATCAGAGCAGGCACCACATTTTAATTCCAAATTATATGTAATAGTTTCCTCGCCGAATGAATGTAGTTTAATTTTTCCCTGTCTCGCCTTCCAACTACACTTGAGTGTTAAGCAAATTGCGGCGCATTGGCGAAAGATACACCCTAAAGTCCGATGCCGCAAAAGTATGTTCCGTCCCCCGGGACCGCGCGATATATACACTCGCTCGTATATATCCTAGAATCTGAAATCAGTTTCTCCTCTCGGAGCTTCTCGTGAAAACAAAAGTTTTACGCAGTTCGGCCTTCGCCGATGGTTTCAGCGGATTCAGCTACTTTTCCGATAGCTTGAGCAATATTCTTAAGAGCGCTGAAATAATTAACGCCGGAATTGAAGTGTTTTTCCGTGAAAACTTCAAAAACAGATTATTTTACTGGAGATCTGGCGGTAAGTCGGGACTTTCAGATATTTTCAGATACTAATAATTAGCGCTTTTTACGAAAGTGATATCTTCTCTTTATAGCACAATTACAATAATCATTTGCTTTTTCCTTTTTTAGACAAACTTATTTCGGTTTTACTTTTACCTCGCAACGGCGTCGCTGACGGGCTTAAAATATTTCTGAATTTCACAAGAATTCAACCGCCCCGATATACCGCTCCCCGGTTTAACGACCAAAAAAGACCGCTCAACAATATTCAATATCGATAAACGTTCTGCGCCGCAAAAAGTTCAGACTCTCGAAAGTATTATACTTTATAATAGAAGAATTTGTGATAGTTAACTTGCTCGGACTTCCTCGTGGCCGCTGGCCTTTTTCCAATGAATTCGAGGAGAGGAGCTCCCGCGGCGCGTATGGCTGACCTCCGGGTTTCGGCTCTGTAATTAGCCGGGGGAAGTTCTTAAACCGCTTATGGGCGCTGCCTGTTCGGAATAGCGAGCTTCGCGGGGGGGCTAAATTTGTTGTTGGAATGAGTTCTTCGAGTCTGCTGCAACAATTGCGTTCGAATAATCACGTGCTTGGCTGAACTTTAACAAAATGCGTAGATAATTTTGCTTTGTCCTTTTGTTGATACTTAAATAAGTATCCGGACTGTTTTATAATCTGAGCAGAGTGTGTTTTAATCATTTTTACAGAGCTTTATTACGTATAATAATAAATCATCGTTCATGAATCACGTTATTCGCATGCACGTTGATATGCAATTACATTTAATTTCGCTCTAATAAAGTTTGAACAAAGTTTTAATTTATTAAGTTTAAAAGCATTCTTTTATCAAATATGGAGTCTAGCCTAATTAAATAATTTCGAATAATTAAATCGACAATCTCCTTCTTATTACATTTTAAAACAACATTTCAATTTTTGCAGCAAACAGATCTTTATTCAAATCATTAATCCCACTTAAGCGATTCAACTTGAACCGCTTCCAGCCAATTTACGAACTCCCGAAATTTTCAACTAATATTGAACGTATCCCATATATCGGAAGCTCAGATTCTATAACTGGCGAAATAATCTTTATTTGCTGAATGGAGATGCTGCCAGTAATTCAACTAGCTGTTGATTGTACGGTAACGAGCTAAACCCACACACAACAGTATGCTTTTGTCGATATATATACACCGGAATTTCGGCTGCCGTCCGAAAATTGAACCGGTGAAATTCGCTCGCGCAATTATCGAGGGCGATAAGTCGTTTCGTTAAAATATCCTTTTCGCGCGGTGCCGGTATTTTTTCGCGCTTTTCGAAAGTTTTTTGAAGCGTTTTTCGCTTTTCACTTCTCGTTAAAACAAGCCGTGGATTGTTTTACGCGCTGTCTGGTCGAACAAGGCTTTAATCACTTTGGAGAATTCACGTTATAAGTCGTAAGTTGATCAATATTAAAGATCTCGTGCGTGCTTCCTCCCTCAGGAGGAAACATCCGGAAAACTCGACGAGATGCCTGATGAATATGCAGCATTATTTACAAGCTCGGGGAAAGCGGTAATTGATTTATAATTCATTGCGTCCCGAAAGCACACTGAAATACGACAATCAACCAATGTATACGATTATACAATTACACTTGAACTTTCTTTTTAATTTTGAATAATTCTAGGAGTTGCAGCTTCGTGCGCATTTAAACATCTTACAAACAATAGCATTACGATAATGAATAAAACTCAGTTCAGCCGGAATCAAAATCCGCCAAGCATCCGCCTCGCAGCCCCAGAAAATCAGCCTCGCCGAAGCCCGCAATCCACGCCGCACGATCCCTTAAAACAATCCAGCCGCGAGCAATATTTGCAGGATGCACAGTCGCATAACTCGTCGCGAGGCAAAGGGCTCGCAGAGGGCGCCGAGCGTTCGCGTGTCAATTAATCGAGTGCTAATGAAGCATCGCAGATTGGGCAAGCCGCACGCGGACCGACAGCGGCGGCGGCGGCGGCGTCGTGTTGCCCAGAATCCTTTGATTAGATCCCCCCCCCGACAGCACCGAGGTCCCTCTCGCTGCGTCTGCCCGGTCGTGTGTGGCACCTCAACCGTTGCATTCGTTCGATCGTGTTCTTGCCGGCCGCATAGCCAGCGTGGCCGAATGCCGATAAGCGTTTCCAATTAACGATTTGAATTGATCCTTTAGAAATTGGCCGAAATTTACGGGGGGAGGGGGGAGGGAGAGGGAGCAAGCCGCGCGGAGAGCTCAGCCTGCTTATACGCAAAGCGGTTATGCTGGAATAAGCCCTCGGATTATTTTTTCTTTGCTAATATATAAGCGCCTCTGCGCGCGGCGCTGCTTTGGCGGCGGACAATTAGCGAGATGGCTGCTTAGCGAGTGAGTATTTTGTCAAAGGGATGAATCGCGGTTTTGATACATGTAAGATAATTGTAGAAAAGACACATTAAACAATGAAGAATTGATCGAATTAATTCTCGGTTAAAAATTTGTAGTATATTAATGTTTGATAAATCGACCTGGTTCCTTGCATCCAGCTGAAAAATAACAAATAAAAAATCCACATTAGTATAATTCGAGTTCACGGTTCCGAGTCTAAAGAATCGGTCGCCCCTCCACTCTTGGCAGTTAGGAGACAACTGAAATTCGTCGGAAGTAGTGACTGTCATCATTCCCGAGTTCTCTCTTGTTTCTCTCTCTCTCTCTCTCCGATGCACTCTGGCATTTGCAAGAGTAAACGAGCATCGCGAGGCCGGCTGCAAAATCAATACACACAGGAACGGGGCGCGGGGGAGGAACGGAAAGGCAGAACCATGCCGCCACGCCTGTGTGCAAGAGACGCTCGACAAACTTAAATTGCAGATTAAAGTCCTATTTCAATTTGCTCTATCTCTTGCTCTCTGGCTGCCCCTTCGCCCTCTCTCCCCCCGCCCCTCCCCCCCTGCCGCCGCTCCGCACGGCAGTCGCGAGTGTGTTTTGATCTCGAATCCGTTGCCGGGCAGAGGCTCTCTCTCTCTCTCTCTCTCTCTCCTCTGCCTCGCGCATGACCCTCCAAATAAACAAGTTCAGCAAGACCATTAGCGCTTTTAATGATAAATCACGCGGACGGATTAAAGTTAAAGGGGCCTCGGAATTAGATCAGAAAGTAATTGGGACGGATGGCGCGGATTTAACGAGTTTATTTAAGGTTTAAGGATGACTGCGCGCGCTTAAGCCATCGGCGCTCGCCACCGGTGGGAAAGGGCTGGATTCTTGGGATTTGTTTGGGCGGCTAATGTGGATGATTAATTAAGTTTCGTGTTGATACTAAGCGAGCTTGAGATTGCTTGCGCAGTGAAGTGCGGACGTACGCTAAAGGACTGTCTTACCGAACGCGGTCTTTATCTACTTATTTACACTTTCCGTTCGTTTCGTTTCACGAGAAACTGCTGTTACTGTGAAATATTTTTTATTTCACAAATGCCACACAAGTCTTCGCAAGATTGAAATTCACAACTATGCATGTAATTAATCAAAAATGTACTTCGCGAGGCTCGAAATAAGTTTCTAAAAAGTTTAGAAATTATAAAATACAATAATTCAATTCCAATGCGTTTGAAACATTGTTAACTGCCTTTTCCCAACTGTTACCAAGTTTCCCGTACGAGGCAGCATTTTAAAGTCTAAAAGAAAATGGAAAAGCCGGTCAGGAGTTCAAGCCAGCAGAGCATAAGGCACAGAAAAATCAGCTTTCCGTCGCTCCCGACAATTCAAAATAAAAAAAAATAATTGAATCTCAAAAGTGACCCAACTCCCTTCCATATACGTATATACACGTACAGCTCCGACGCTTAAACCAAAGTGCGTTATAAGCGTGTAAAATAATAAGAGCTTTAACGGGCCGAGGCAGAGCACTTCGCGGAAAGTCCGTTAATACCGTGGAAAATGCGAATTGTTTTATTTGATTTCTAGCGAGTGCAAAGTGCAGCCGGAAACTCGAGTGATGTCGAGTGAGAGAAAGGAGCGAGAGAAAGAGCAAAAGTGGGGAGGGAGGGAGGCGGGAGGGGGAGGGCAGGCGGCGGCAAACGGATTGCGGGCTGCGGTGTTGGCGCGCGCACTTCTTAAATGGGCCGCGCGTAACGGCGTGAGAAATGACATTGTTTTGACAGGCGGCCGTTATAAGCCCCGGCGCTATTTGGAACTTGCCAACGACCCGAGGCTGCGCCGCCCGCCGGGTAATGGGAATTAAGAAATTTCGTGCCCCCCCCCCCGCCGGCGCGGCTTCGAATGTAATTGTCGCGCGGAAATTCGCGCGGGTCGTCGGGGAAAAGGAGAGGGATGCCCGCTCGCTCGTTGTTTATGAAATTCTCGGGGAACGGCTGCGCGAAAAATACGGGCGCGGGCGAGTTTATGGATTTAATTTCGCTTTCGAGATTTTCGGATATTTTCCGAACGCGTTTAATACGTCCGGGAAGTTGAGGCTGCGCGCGCCGAGGCTGTTTCTCGAAAGGCGCTTTAAACGAGAGAACTGAGCGAAATTCCCGAAATAATTCCGAGTTCTGTTTTGCTTATGAAATACTGGCTGCGCAATTCTCTGTACTTTCTTAAAAGAAGGCCGGTTCCTTCGTGATTTCTAAAACTTTAGTTTCAAATGCAATTGAGACTTATTCCCTTGATTTTCAGTTTCATTAATTAATATACTGTAGTAACGACACTCAAATACTTATTTTCATAAACAAGTTACAAGCCTCCACTTTAGTTTAATTGGTTTTCTGTTATGATTGGAATAATTTTTAATTATTGAAGTATATAATGCATGTGATAATTTACAGATCGAGTATTAATTATCAATTACAGATAATGAACATTTTACATTTTACCTCTAACCTCATTTTCTAAATGCTTTATAATGCGATGCTTTTAGATAAATTAATATTTACTATATCATTAAATTAATGGATACCGAGTTTACCTTTGTATAAATAAATAAATAAACAGAATCAGTTTAACAATAGATGAATCTTTGACAAGGGCTCAGGTAAATGTATGTACATCGAATAATCATCATTAGCAAATGCATATTTTTTAAATTACTTTCCAAATAATATCGATACCAATAACCCTTCCTCACTGCACTCCTTTCAGTACTCGAATCAGTGATTGCGGCCGCGTCTTTTAATCCAGAGAATTTACGTCTCGCGCAACCCACGCACAATTTTCGCAATTCCCGAAATTCGAAAAAGCAGCCGGAATCAATTTTCCGGGGTAATCGGCGAAAATGTATGAGGCGCAATAAAAAATTCGTAAAAAAGGGGCCAAGACGCATTACAAGAGAGTACCGCGCGAGTGCTTTACGAGCACTCCGGCAATTACACTCGGCCACCACAAGCGACCGAACTTTATCGTCGGAATTCGTAATTTACGGCATCCCAGCCTCGCGCAAGGTAAGTTTTGGATGCAATAGACGATTAATGGGAATAGAGAACGATCGATTCCTTGCATTAATTTCTTCCTTTTTTAGCGGCTCTTGTTTCTGCTTTTTTTTCTTTCTTTCCTTTTTTTGCGTGTGCAACATTCGGATTTACGGATCAGCGGAGTCAAATAACTTTTAACGAGTTTAAACAGCCATCCGAAGTAATTTATACTTTTAGCCAGATGTTGATAATGTTGAATCATAGAAAAATGAACATTAATGTACAAAATTTTTATAACTTGATCGTAATGCACTTTTAATATTTATTTGAGTTCTTCGAGATTTAATATCCTTTAATGGAAAAACTTTCTTTGTTAATCTTAGAATGCAGCTCTATAATCAAAAATTCACTTTTTGCAAGAGTTCTTAGTGAAGCTTTATTTAAAACATGATGTCTTATTTCCTAGAAACGGAGTAATATTTATCGTTTTTTGAAAATTAAAATTATAATATTTTGAAAAGAATTTTTTAAAATGTTGAATGATTGTATTTCTTAATATTAAATCTAATTTTATTCGCTGATTTAAGTAATTTAATTAGATCGTTATTAAATAACATTGACTTTTTTCTTTTTATAAGCTTGGTTATAAATGTGGTTACATTTTCATTAATTATGTGAATCGTTAAATCATGTTTCTAGCAGTATACAATTTTAAATAACGTTATAAACGTTATTCATAGTAGTATTAATAATACAATATTCATATAAACAGATCAAATCGACGTAAAATTCTGTCATTTTTTATTTTACCCAACCCCGTAATTTCATTTATTGGGAAGGAATAAAAGGCCAATCTCTTATGCATCGAAAAAATCGTGTCAATATCCTCATTCACTTGCGCCAAAGTCCCTCCGATTCCCGCGAAGCGCAGTTCCTCGCGAGCTGCGCCTGACCGCATCAGGGGAGACTCCACTGGTGGCGCGGGCAAAATTGAATTTCTCCTTGCGCAATCAGCGGCGCCCGCCCGACACTCGCATTATTTCGCAACGAATCTCAGCCCGACGTGTATACGCGCTCGGCTTTCTCTCGCCACCTTTCTTTATCGTCGGCCCCGCTTTCTCCATTGTTTACTTTCTCCGGCTTTCCCGCGGGTTGAGCGGACGGCATCGCCGTTCGGAGAATTCACGGGGACAAATGGATACGGGAACTGTTCGTCGGCGGCGGCTGAATCCGCGAATGTGAGACGCGGTTTAATAAAGCAAAATTGAGCGAGTCGTCAGTGCTTCCTCGGGGAGGGGCGGTATTTTTGAGAATATTAGATATTAACGATGTTTGCTAGGTTTCCTCCATACTTGGCATTTTGTAAATAAAGATACTTTGCATTTAAGTACGCGAGTTTACCCTCGTAATGCCGAGTAAAGATTAAGAGGAGCTGATAATGTTTGTCAAGCAAAGATTGGTGACTTCCTCAAGAGAATTAATTGGATGAAGTTGCTGTCTTAGTTTGTACCGCTAAGATGAGTAATATAACTTTTTTTTGCTAAAGTACTTAATTTGTATATCAAATATTTCTAGTGAATTCGTTTAACCTTTGAACTTGAAAGTAAACCACACGAAATTTGAAAAATATATAGTTTCTTATTAATTATGAGTTCTTATTAAAGATAATTTTTTGGTAAAAAATTGTTTCATTTATCTTGATAACGTATTTTATCAGTAAGAACTAAATAAATGATAAATAGTCTTTCAAAATGTTAGTAATGTTCACAATTTTCAACGAGATAAATTAACTAGTGCACGAGAACAATACATCTTTGAATCCTAAGTAGATTATTACTCTAAAAGCTTTACCTTGTTTTAGCCTGCAGGTATTCCGCCTATACGATATGAAAAGAACAATAGCTCAAAATTTCCTTAACACTATTTTCAAGAACCCACTCCTGAAAATAACCACGAGCCGCAAATGGCGTAAAAAACGATCCCCCGGGAGTACTTAATGGGATTAATGGCAATTCTTGATATTGAATTTTTATAATCAGTACAATGGAATTACAGCGGAGTCCCGCGCATATATACATCGCAATAAAAAGCAATTAACTTATTCTTCGGGACGCGGAGCATCCAGGAAATTCCGCAGCTCGAAATTCAGTTGCTCCTCACGAACTGCAGGAGTAATACTGGGACTTAAAATCTCTCATTCGCCGACTGCAGCGTCTTTGCTGAACTTTATGAAAGTCAGTTCAATCTACACACTCGCACAAAAGCCGGCGGTCCACCTCTGGATTCATAAATCAAATACCGCTTTTTACAGCGACACCTGCGGAGCAATTATTATTTTTTTAATTCCCCTTCTCTTTTAGAAGCAGCGCCAAACGATTAATTAACAACGCCCCCACACATTCTCATAGATTTCTTAAACGTCGCTAATTGCATAAAGGAGCGAGGAACAAACGAGCGTGCAGTTTTAGCGTTTCTTTGCTTAATATTTGCCTGCGCGCGCGCGCGCGCGAGTTCGGGGTAAATTGAAAGGGGTGTAATAAACCGGCGCGAGGCTGCGGGAAAAGGTGGCCCGACAAAGTGCGCAGCGAACCGAGGCTGTTAGTTAGTCTCGCTCCTCTGGCAATTGCAGCCCGCCGTGATATTTGTTTGAGTTTTCAAGATTCCGAGATAATTTGCCAAGGGGAACATTCGGCAAAGCAATTGTGACGTTCGAGGGCTTGGCGGGGCTTTCCTGCTTTTTCAGAGTGAGTAAAACAGACTTTCTTTTTAATTCGCGCGACGGTAAATAATATATTACACCGTCAACTACACAGTTCGTTCGTTTGTAAAGTATTCTTTTCAATCTTGGGTTCTGCTTCAATTCAGCCACGCCGCGTAATTCCCGCAAGCAAAATGCAGAAGCTTAAACAAAATTCGCTATTCAGCTCCTCTTCAAAGTGCGGTCCCTCTCTCCGGCGAAAAAAAAAGGCTTTCCCCCCGTCCGACCGCGAGTGAAAACCTCGGGCGTGCAAATGGCGCAATGCCTCAAAGGTAACAAAATAGACTCATTACTGTCGCAGACATTCACCGGCGACGCGCAATTGCGCTCGCGGCCGACACATGCGACCCGTCTAGGATGTTTTATAGCTCCGAAGAGGTTATGCTCATGATAGCACCACTGGGACAAATTGAGAGACAGAGGGAGGAGGGGGAGGAGGAGGAGGAGGGCCGCCTTCGTGTGTCATCAGCGCCTACTTGCCAGAACTTCGTGCGCGGCGCAAAGTTGTAAACGTCGCTGCAGCCGCTCGCGTTATAGCATCGGCCGCGCTGCGCCTTGCAAGAACGAAAGTCGGCCCGTCAGGCGAGATTAAGCTTTTTTTTCACGGCCGAGGGGGGACTTCTTTGCCAAGGGGATCCCCCTCCTCTGCGTCGAGGCGCTAAGAAGCGTCCATCACTCCGCTGTTTGACACTCTTCTTATGCCGCGCTGCCTCCCTCGATTGCGAGAGTTTGGATTTGCGTCTCGGCGGGGATATGAATCTTGGGGCTTCTTAGTCTTTTCTAATGAATATTTTATGAAATGGAGCTTTTATAAATGTCGATGTCTTATAAAAATGTCTACTTTTTAAAAAGAACCTACGATTGCACGGAAAATCGCTGAATTTTTCTCTCCTCAATTTTCGCTTTATGTAAAATTTTTTGTACGAAAAATATCAAAAGGTTAAATTTTAGCCAGACTTCCAGCGCTCATTGAATTATTTAAAATTTGATTCGACATTGTCATCTTGACTCAGTAATACTAAAAAGTTCACAAAAATATAAACAACAATTTCAAGTTATCATAACACTCTTTACTTGATCACTTCGTGAAAAGCAATCAAACCCGGCAGCAAAAACCGCCAGTGAGTAATGGAACAGATGCACAAGACCGCTCTCTCATCCCACCTTCCCCAGTCGTAATAACTGACATTCAGGGCGAAAGAGAGGGTCTGCAGAGGCTCCTCTCTCTCTCTCTCTCTCTCTCTCTCTCTCTCTCCGGAAAACGAGAGGAACGAGAATTCGTTAGACCTTTAGCCGAGAGCGAGGGAGAGAGAGAGAGAGAGAGAGAAAGCGCAGAGAAAGCGCGAGCAGCTAATGGGGCTGTGGGTGAAATCAGATCGCCACTGGTCGGCAATCTTGACCGCAGAGCAGCGGCTACTTCAAACGAAAGCACTGCGCTGCCCGCGCGCGCGGCGCACTGCGCGCAAACCGCCGGCAAGCGCGAGCGTATACCCGATTGCCAATACGACTCTTTATCTCGTTAGGGGAGGAGCGAAGTGGCGGTGCGTTGCGAGCCCGCCGGCGGGTATAATAATAGGACGCCGAGAGAGCGGCCGACAATTTGAGAATTCGAAATGCCAAGTCTCCGCGCCGCGGCCCCTTTAATTAATAGGTAATGA
>JAWWEM010000001.1:12525971-12541612 GCA_035582935.1 Ormyrus thymus
TATGAGTCGGGCCATGCTGGATAATTTGCATGGAGAGTTCTTTGGCTAGACGCTGAATGGTGTTCGCGTCATCGGAGAGAGAGAGAGAGAGAGAGAGAAAGCGTAATGAACGTCGGGGAAGAAAGGTCCTACTCTCTGTCGCGCTTTTAGCAAAGAAACAAGATCGAGCGTCGAGAGAGCCAGACGAGGCAAAAAGCCCCCTTTAATCAAAACTCAGATAGCATAAACTCGCTCCTTTTTTTTCCACCCAGCTTTTCTCTCCATCGCGTTTCCCTCTCGTTCTCTCGCTCTTTTCCCTCTCTCTCTCTCTCTCTCTCTCTCTCTCTCTCTTTTGCTTTTGTGCACAGACGGCGCGCGCGGAAGAAGAATGCGCTCGCTAAACCCAATCGACTTTTAATCGAGATGATTCGCTTAGCCACTTCCGGAGCTGGCGCGGCGGCTGCCGCGCTTTCATTTGATCTCTTTCGAGGCGATCACCCGTTTCGACATCTCCCGCGGGGAATTTTTCGCGCTCGCTTCGACGGCATTTATTCAGCCGGGTTTTATGAAACACTTCGAATTCCTTTCGGGAATAGATAAATTTAAGAGTACAATTAGGTTTTTATTAAAAGCGCATTGATGACTTTTTAGAGAGGAAGACACGTCGGGATTTCAAGCTTAGAAATCATTTGTTTGGCAAATTGCATCTAAAAACGACACTGCCGATGTTTCTTTTCAATTCTTAAATCTTCCTCCCGCAGCCGTCAACCCACGTCGAGTTTCAAAATACACCGTCGTCTCGAGTCGCTCCATTTAAAAATCCATTTAAAATCGTTAAAAGCCTTTCGCCGGCGCTCTCTAATACGAGCAGCGCCGAGTCTAATAACAAACTCGATCTAAATCTACTCGAACACACTTATCCGCGTGTTATCTCGCAAACTTTGACCGGACTTCGCATTCGCCGCGTTCAACTAATTCTCTATCTTGAGCAAACGTCCGTTAAATCCAATCTCGGTAAATAGCCGGCCGCCGCTGCGCTCGCTCCGAAATGTTGTACGTTAATTAAATTAAGATCCGAGCTAGTTGCCAGCTACGCATTCGCGAGCACTGTCCCCCCCCCCCCCCGCCTCTGTCGTCTTGAAGCTTTTCGCCAACTTCCGCGTCGAATCGCGCTGCAGTTTCCCGCTTCCCGAAGCTCGCTGCCTTCCGACTCTCTTTCTCTCTCTCTCTCTCTCTCTCTCTATCGCGGAAGTGGGCGGCTGCGAGATACCTGCTGCGCGCGAAACCATTCGAAGGGGAGCCGCCAAGCCGGCGGAGATCCCGTAGATATTATTCCGGCGCGAAACAGGGCTCCCCCGTCGTTTATGAGCTTAATTAATTAGGCAAACTTTCGAGAGCCTCGCTCTCTCCGTAATAGGCGCGCCCTGGATCATAAAGCCCCGTTACTCTATCTCTCTCTTTCTCTCTCTCTCTCTCTCTCTCCGCTTTGACGCGCCGAGTCGTAACGTCGCGCCTTCTGCGACATCTGTTTCACGGCGTATTTTCTATTGTGCAGCGGGGCGCAGGCAAATAACCGATCATTTTCCTTCGGCCGGAGGGACGTTAAATTGCGCGTATAATGAACCGGGGTGGAGGGGGGGGGGTATTAACGACCGCGAGCGCGAAGCGCGACAAATAAACTCCGCTATTGAAATATCGAGGAGACGATGCGACGGTGGCGAGAGAGGAGGGGGGGGGGCAGAGTTTTAATAAGATTTTTAACGCGGAACGCTCAAGTTTTTTTTACGCCGCCAGAGAAGGAAGTCGAGTAAATAGAGTCGTTGGGATTTATGCTCTTAACAGACGCGGGTAATTTACAATGCCGGGGCTTGAGGAGTCCTCATTGGACGCGATGCTAATCAAGTGGATAATTGTTTCAGTCGATACCGTATGGATCGTCATTTCCCAGCGAGAGTTTTATTTTTATAAAAAAAAAAAGAAAGGAAGTAACGCGCGGTCCGAAAACAGCGGGCAATTGCGATTTAACGGCGCCGTTCCTCGGCGGAGCAACAAATAAATTCGGACTGATGAAAAATAAATATTAGCGCGCCGCAGTGGAAGGTCGATCGAATCGCGGCGGCGGAAAAAAGCATAAGTTCCTCCCGACCGGCGCGGAAAACTAGCGGCGGCGAATCCCTTATTCCCCCCCCCCTTTTTTTTCAATTTTCGATATCTATTCTTTTTCCATCCCGAGCGCGCGGCGCGCGAAAGCGTCCCCGCTCCCTTTCCCGCTCGCTCAACTTTACTCTTCAAATAGGATTTCGGTTTGCGCGCGTGAAATTGGTTTTATTGTTTCACAATGGGATCCTCTTTCCGCTCTCCTCCTCCGCGGGGGGAGAAAAAAGAGAATGAGCAAACGCGCGGGAGGAGGGGCGGGGGATATCGCGTAGGATAATAAAAATCCGCGGGACGATGATGCGGGTAATGACGTACGACCGCGGATGTTTGCGTTTGATATCGCCGTTAAAACGCTGATTGCCTCTTAAAGTTGGTATTTATTTCTTTCGCGACGGTTAATTGCATACGACTGTTCATCCGCGCGAATGATACGTTAAGTGCTATTGTTCGCGAGTAAATCGTTTATAGTTTTGCCGTTTAAATAATTATTATTATTATTAATTAACGAGTCAGACTAAATTCGAAACGTTTTAAAAGTTTAAGTATGATAAATTTGTAAATATATTTGAGGAATATATTTTAAAACGTTTGCTTTATAGTCTTTTTGAAATGCGAAAGTTCGAAGAATTGTGCCATCCAATTTTTAAAAATGGATATTTCTATACCTAAAATCATTTACTTTTTACAATTCAACCTAAAATCATAAATTTTATACTATTGAGCAAAGGAAAACTGTAATATTTTTAACTCGAAATTCAGAAAACTTCACAAATTTCGAACGATTGTAATTTGATAAATCCGCTTTCCAAAGTGACGATAAAAAAATATCAGACACGCGCGTTCATCACAAGAGAGAGCGAGAGAGAGCGAGAGAGAGAGCGAGAGAGAGAGAGAGAGAGCGGATCCAGCATCTTTGCCGATACCGAAAAGTGCGAGTTCAGCGGAAACGAGATTTGCGCGCTTCGCGGGCGAGGCCGTGGGAGTATATACCCCCGGCGCGAATCAGTGAAAAAGCGGATGCGCGAGGAGAGTGTTCCGGGGCCGGGCGGGTAATTTTATTTTGACAAGATCCGCGCGACTGCTGCCGGCGCAAGAGAGACGTTGAATGGCAAATTGCAGGAGCGTCGGGGGGATATGGATATTCGAAAAGAAGCGAATCTGGCGCGGGGATCGGGGAGAGTGGCGGAAGGAGCCGGAGCGAAGCCTTAGATTTATGCGTCGAATGGATCGTTTCATATTTTAGTGTGGGATTTGATGAGAGCTGTGTTAATTTTTAACGTTTGAAGAATAAAATAATTTTAACGTCAGAGTTGTATAGATGTCGACGGGGCGGGAGAGCCAGTCGTGTTCGAGGAAATGTATGAATTTAATATCGACCAAAATCGGATTCTGTTCGCAAATCCGACAAAAGAAATCGATATTTTTGAAAGAAGAGACGCAAGATAAGCTGCTCGCTGAAAATATGCAGTGGATTCGTCGCTAAATTAAATTCATACTCCAGATATATTAAAAATACATTTTAATTGAATAAATATGTTATAAATGTAGCTTTTACTTCAAACTTAATTAGATATGCTTTAAAAATTTCACGGTCTAAATTTATACACTTCGCCTCAACATTTACTATAAGAATAGCTAAATTTTAATGCTAAATTAACGACACCGTTTGTTTTAAAAATATATCATCGTGCACGTCGATAAATATTACAATACACAGCGGACATCAAAGTAAATGCCTGAATGCAGAACAAGCGATTCGCATTATATTTGCTCTCTATTATTATCCCGGATAGAGAAATGCTTGGATTTTGATAAATATTATTCCATCATTACATCCGTAATGATTCAATGAAATTAATTAAAGCAAACATACCGCTTCGGGTACCTGGGTAATAATAAGCATGACCCGAGGATAATATCGCAGACTTCTATTGCAGTCGCCACCCGAAGCCGCGCACGCGATCAACGCTCGCGAATGCAGCTCTCGTAAATCAAAATTTCCCGAGCGCTCGTAAGCGCACGAAAAGAATTCGAAATCGAACGCTCGCCCCGTACAAAGTGCCACTCACGATTAGAACCTCGGAGACGCTCTTTTTTTCTCCCTCGGCGTAAACAGATCGGCGGATCCCCGCTGTCGTCCAACCGTTAATTTAGCCGAATATTCATTTCAGGACGTCGAAACGATGGCCCCAAATGTAAACCGAAATAAATGTCAGAACGAGCCCGGGTCGGCGACCAGCGTCGAGCAGCGCGCAACCTGGCCGCGGCAGCAAACGCCCCGACAGCCACGAGCCGGCGCGATCAATTCTTAAAGCGACTCTTCATCCCGGCTCGCCATTGGATTTTAAATATTAAAATCGTTTAGGTCACCGGGCACATAATGCCGGGGAGCAAGGCCGCCGCCGCCGCCGCCGCTCGCGAGGCTGGGCGCCTCCGTCATTTATATGCGTGGCGATGCGAGGCTGGGCGGGGGGGTATTAGTAACGAGTCCCCCCGGTGCACCGGCGCCGAGGCGCGGAACGCAATAAACACTCCCGTTTGTGATTCGCGCGCGCGCGCGCACGAGTGTAACTGAACTTTCTTCGGAGGAAGTTCGGAGCGCCGCGCGCCGCTTTTTCGCCCGGCCTCGGCGACTCGTTAACCGACTCGGGGGCCCGCGCTGCTCGTTCTTTGCGGATTTGTAATTTAAATTTTCTCTCCCGCGGTCTCTGGATTACGAGCTGCCGCCGGGCTGAGCGCTCGAGATTCTGTTTCGAAGGGCCGCGCGAGCGAAAGAGAGAGAGAGAGAGAGAGACACCGAGCTCCCTAACTTTTTGCATCGACTTCAATTCTTACTCTTATTGGGTATTCTTGTTTTCGCGCTCGGGGAATATTTGATGAATGCTCGTAAATGCTAAAGTGGACGGTTGACTACATTTACCACGCGCCCGGCTTCTTTCGCCGGTGAATTGACTTTCGACCGATCTTTATATGATAAAAAGAGTTTGTTGATTAATGATTATAACGAGGTAGCCGTGAATATTTCTTGCAATTCAATTTGTACAGTTGACGAAACATTCTTTTTTTTTTGTAAATTAGCAATTAAAGTTCTTGCAACGGATAATACATTAATAAATACAACAACGACCACTTTAAGCTACATTCACAGCACATTTTCCAACTCATAAATGTCAATTTAATTTTTAACATTTACTTTAAGTTTCATTTAATTGCTACGTTCTACTTTTGAATCTTTTATTTCGCAATGCTACAAACGTCAATGAAGCAAATAATACAGCATTCAAAACTTTTTTTCCGTATTGAAATATGTTTTATAATAATATTCAAACAATGAATAAAAATATGCCAGAGGGAAAACAGTGCATTTCAATATGTAAAACGCGCTTGAATCCAATATATATAGTATAAATCAGAAGCTCTTTCCGCAATAGAATCTTTTCATTGCTATCGATCAAGTTCTCTATAATGGACTTTAAAAATAACTCAATTCCTACCCCCAATTGATTAAAGGGATTTGCCGAAAAACCGTTCTCTATATAACTTCTCCGCGCCGCACTCAAAGCCCAAAGCTCAAAGCTCCCTCCGCTCGTCGGCCGAAATTCAGCTGCGAATCTTCGCGAGGCGAAAGACAGAAGAGCCCCGGATAGCCGGCCGGGAATGCGAATGGGCCCCCGGCCCCGGCGAAAGGCGCGGGGGAGCAAAGCCGAAGTCGAAAGATTATGCAATCGGCGTCGATTACCGCCGGGGCTAACAATCGCCGCCTGACTGTCGGAATTTGCGAGGGAAAAGCCCATCTCCGGCCGATTTCCAGTCCTTTCACGTCGCGCCCACGCGCGCGCGCCTCGACACGCGTGAGAGGCGGCTGCGGCGACGGCGGCGACGGCCGAGTTCAAAGAACCGACGGGGTCAAAGGGAGAGAGCTTGCGCGCGGCGGCGGTACTTTTGCAGGCGGGTCGCGCCGTCACGGCTATTTCCCGGAGGCTGTGGATAAAGGAGCTCGAGCGAGGAGCACGTCCACGTACGCCGAAATGTCGGGGAGAGGAGAAGAAGTGAGAAATGACCGGGGAGAGAGTCGGTCCTCCCCCCACCCCACCTGAGAAAAAATGGACCGGCGCGCGGTCAGCGCCGAGGAGCTGGAGGGGCGGAGGAGCTGCGACAAAGTTTTGGGCCGCTGGGGGGTGGATTCGACCTGATCAGGTGCTGGGAAGCTACTCAGCCTGTATTATTCGAAATATATTTTGGGAATCTGTAAAAATGGATCGGAAGAGCGAGAGGTATTTTCCGGGGAAAATGCTTTTTGTTTTTTTATCGCTCGGCACGTCGGATAAAATGTATTTACGTACGCGTGCATATTTTATATAAAATGTGAAAAAATAAATGAAAAAAGTAATTTGCGTCTAAAAATGTTGTTCGTTAGAATCGACGGCTGCGGTATAAATAAAAATGAAATTTTCATTTAAACAAAAAGCTGCATTTTTGAATAATTTTTGCCGCTGCCGCCATTAAATTTTATTACTTTAATTTAACTATATACCTATCAAAAGAAGTGCCTCGTTTTGCATAAGCATATGCATTTGCATACTCTCATTAAATTGCACTTGAAAATTCTAAACTTTAACAAGCAACCCATTCAAAAACGGAAGAAAAATTTTTCATTTAATTTCACGTACAATTGTGTTTATAAGTTTCTGCCGAAAGAAGTATATTTCTATTTTTTTACCTTCCGGACAGCCGCACGTTATACATTATTTATTTTTCGAAAATAACAAGAGGCGTTTGGCTTTTAAGCAAACAGAACGGAACTCTCCCGGGGCTTCATTTAATTATTCAGTATTCTAGTTTTAAATGTTAAGCGTAAGGAACTAAAGAGTTTTGTATCAAGGAAGTAGCTTTTTATACAGCTAATCTAAAATACAAGGAAATACAGAAGAGTACTAGCAGCAAGATTTCTCATCCTGTTTGGTAGTGCAACCTCAAAACTCAAGTTACTTAAAACTTTAAAGTGAGCTATCCGTTCTAGTATGCAAGATAAAGTTTGCCAGGAGTTTTCTCTGCGTAAGAGTGAAAATTACACTCTAAAAACGTTAGCGAATAGATAAAGAGTAAAACTTTGGGAAATCCAAATAAAAAGGAGGGAGAGAGAGCCCGACAGCAATAGGAATTAAGTGAAAAAATTAAGGCGGAGGAAGAGAGGACGGCGAGGCATCGCGGACACGGAAGAGGAGAAAGATCAAGCGAGGAGGGGAAAAAAAAGGAGAGGATAAGTGCCGAGCGGGGGGGAGCGGGCTGCCGGGGAAAGTGTGAAAAGGAGAAAACTATAGAGATTGGATCGTTTTCTGGTGATAATGCTTGAGAAAGGAAAAAGTTGTCGACACGGCCCTCCGCTAAATTAGGTGTTTCACTGCGGCCGTTCTTTCGGAACAACCGGAAAAGTCGCGGAACTCGGGAGGAAACAGTGATTGTGCCCGATTCGAGCACTGAGGACTGAATTGCATTTCCGAACCATTGAATTATTAAAAATAAAAGATATTGCGCGCCTCCGAACGAAACGCTTCGCAGTCTAAAGTATCCCGAATAAGCGGAAACAGCTGCCTGATTGGGCTGGAAAAATTATTTTACCGCTCCGGGAATCCAATAAGAATCTGACCTCTAATAAACTTCTGCAATATCGGCGAACTTTGTAAAATGGAGTTACTTCGAGATGATCTTGAAGGTTCTATATGTAAGCTGATACGGATGCTACGTAAACCGTCAATTCGCAACTGATAGCTCCGAGCATGAAACTGGGTTCACTATCAAAGTATCACGGATATAAATGGAACCGAATTCCGAGCAGTAAATGCGCCCATTTTCTTCCCTCTGTTCTGAAGCGATAAAAATGAGTTTGCAAAAATTACGACGGCGCGATCGCTCGATTATTCTTGGTATTTAAATTTTTTACATTTGAAACAGTATCGAAAGTCGTTTTAAAAGGCAAGACTGCGAAGCAATCACTTTGGCCATCCTCGAGTGGATAGGATAATGGCTCGGTGGACAGGAAAAGTGGTCGTTACAAAACGGACAGCTGCTGAAGAATCAGTTTGGCAACGTCTAAAACTTTAAGGCAGAGCTATACGTCGCCTTTAGTCTTGCTTCATCGGCAAAAAATAACAAAATGTAGTAACAGCACTGACAGGCTGAGTGCAGTTGAAGTTACCATTTGATATTGGATTTTTAGCGTGGGACCTATTTATTACTTTTGCTTATTTTTATCATTCATTATTACATTTTTATCATTTATTATTACATTTTTATCATTCGCTATTACATATAAGTTACCCCTTGCTTAGGGTTAATCTAACACATACAAGATCGAACCACGAAATACGGCTTAAATTATTTGAATTATTGAAGCCCAGATCTTCCGAAATACATTATCCGCTTACTCAGACCCCGATAAATTTTTCGATTAAAACCTACTCCTAAAACCCCCCGACGAAAATCCCCGCAAAAAAGCCGCGCGGCACATCAAAAAGAAAACAAGACTGCTTCCAATAATCCACGCCGAAAATAATTGATAGAGCGCAATTTATCAGCGCGACGACTCGGGCGAAGGGGCCGCGGGCATCAATTTTCACGCGTCCTGCCTCGCATATACAGGCCAGTTAATCCGCGTGTCTCCTTAAAGGCCGGGCCGTGCGGCGGAATGGTTAATTCCGGCTTCCTCCGCAGGAGACGACGAGCTCCGCGGGAGCGGCGGCGGGTATCCTCTCTCTCTCTCTCTCTCCCTCTCTCGAAGTAGGTAAACGCTTATATAGATGAGTATACGAGGTAGCCGAGGCGCAAAATCACAAGTTGCCAAGAGGCGCGCCACGTAACGTCCTCTCGGATTTGCAATTTCATTGCCAAAGGCTTTCGCGAGCTTCGGGCTTTATTCGCTCGCCTCTCGCGGAGATGACGGAGGACGGAGGCGCTGCAAGCCACGTCGCTTGACCTTATTCTTTTCCCTTTCCGCCTTGCGCGCATATATATTCCTTTGCCCGTCCGCCCCGGGAATTCAGGCGCAGGGGCACTTGGCTGATGTGCATTCAAAGAAATTACGACGCGGGAGAGCCGACCGTATTACATATTCGCCGTGTTCAATTTAATATATCGACGCGCGACGCGATCTGCTTAGAACTCTCGTGCTCGGACGAAGCATCGGCTCTTAATTGCTTATAATCTCAAGCACGGCCCATGCAGATTAGCGATCTGCAATTTAATGCAGCCGTCCGAGAAAATGGAGGCGGTCGTCGTCGTCATATCTTAGACGAGGCGACTTCTTTTATTAATACTTTTACCTCCGCGCGCGCGGGGAATAAACACACACACACACACACACACACAGAGAGGGACACTTTTGTGCTCGCTCGAGTTTATGAGTTCTTTGTGCAGGGGAAGGCGGTGTCCGCCCTTTTTGCCCGAGCATCTTTTTCTTCCGGGCCACGGGCAACGAGGGTGTGCGGAGACTCGATGTATCTTAGAAAATTATGGCTCGCCTTTTTTCAGGCCCCGGCGACGCGCGTCCGCTGACGAGATCTCGTTAGTAACTCACTAGCCGGGCTTAGCGTGCCTTTCTTTTTTCTTTTCCTTTTTGTATTTTTAGCAGGCTCTTCGCCGGAGCAATTATATCTGATAATTAAGTGGGCGAGCGTCGGCTAAATTGTGCCGCGCGCCACTTCTTGCCGCGGTAGTTTCGTTTTGGTTGCAGCGGGGGGATTAATTTTGTCAAGTTCAGCTTGCTTTCGGGACGCGTATTAAGCGCGTCCTTTTGCAAAGCTGGGTTATAAAAAAGTGTAATGTTGATGATTTCGGCTCCGTAAGCGTAAAATCAGGTTTTTTGCGAAATACGCGAGGAGGGTGCTCGAAGGAATTATGGTTTTTGCTCGAAATTCTTTTCACAAAGGAACTGTATTGTACAAAATTACTTTTCATTTGGTTATAAACTTTAACGCTCAACTTTTAACTTCAACTCTAACTCTAACGTTTAACTTTTACGTTCTTCTGTATTTTTGACCAAAGAACGCGTCGTAAGAAAGGGAATTCATACGCGAATTTAAATTCTACGCCATCGGGGTCCCGAGAATTCTTCCGCTTTCCGTCAATGAAGTACACCGTCAGATCCTAATGGAATCCGCAGTTCATCGCCGAAATAAAGAAAAATGATTCAAAAGTACAAGCTCAATGAATTTTCACGGCTTTCTAAGCGATAAAATTTCGCGCGGCGGGGTGGGGTGGGGGGAGGGAGCATAATAAAAAAGGGTATCGCCGCGAACGGCATTACCATTCATTAACATAAAGCGGCAACAAAGCCGAACTCTCGAATTCATCGCCGCGCTCGGCGGCAGCGGCTTCGTACAAAAGAATTCCAGCCCAGCGGCGAAGGCATTCCCCGAGCTTTGGGAACGGCGCGACGAACTATTTGGTCCGCGGGGGGGGGGGGCAGGAGGGGACTTAATGCATGCACATTTTATGCCCCGGCACTATAATTACGCGCTGCTCAAGTAACCGCAACGAGCTTGAGCCGTCAGTGGCAAACACAGGGACTGCAATATCGAGCGCGGGAGGAGAGAGAGAGAGAGAGAGAGAGGGAGAGAAAAATCTCGCTAAAAGAGCTCCCCGGCCCGGCAGAAGAATTCAGCAATATGAAGCCGGAATCTCGCCGGGGGTAAAAGTGCGAGCCGCGAAAATTGCCTCGGAGGCCTTCTCTCTCTCTCCCTCTCTCACCCTTTTTTTTCGTGATTTCAAAGTCGGCCTGGATGCCACTTTCTCGATTACCATAATTTACGACCGGATTTTAATTAAGATTCCATTTTCGAAGAAGGAGATAGAAGGGGAGGAACAGAGCAGAGAGTGCGGAGTACTCCTTGAGCCGCGGAGAGAAAGAGGAAGAGGCTAATTCTCCTCTTTGAAAGTCTGCCGCTTTTTTTAACCGGCGAAATTGTTAAACAGAATTCAGGAGAAGCCAGCTCATTAAATTCTGGCCGGATCTCCGGGGCGGATCTGTGTCAAGTTTAGGATTTTATTAGTTGTAAACTTATATTGAAATGCTTTAACGATGACGTAATTCCCCGCTCGGCTGAGGCGAAATTCCCGCAGCGAGATATAATTTTATTTGAATCTTAATGGGAAGCGCGTTTAAGGGAAGCTGAGATCTTTGGGAGCAGACGTCGGTTTCGTGAGCGCAAAAATTCGGGCCGCGAATTACGAAATCGTACGAAAAATTACGGTCCCGATGCGGGCGGAAAAAAAAGTTTATGATCATTTATGCAGGTAAGCTGCATTTTCCCTCCCCGTTGGAGTGAAGGTGAATAAACTTCGCCTGCTTTCGGTTAAACTGATTCTTCGTGTAATGATGATTAAACTGAAAACTTCTGAAATTGGTTATTTACGCCCGCGGAGTTTCAGCTCGCACCTTATTTCCTTATTTTCGAAAGCAAGCAATAAACATCATTAATATTAATATCGCATTTTCTCCTCTCCCGTATTCTCGAGATAACTCACAACACTTCCACTCGGATTAACCCCCGAGCAAACAATGCGCGCCTCAATGCGAAAAGTAGTTCATGTGCAGGCGCCCCTCATTTAAAGTTGAGTATCAGTTGACAATTAAATAACATTTCAGGAGCGCGAAGATAAATTTCCAGCGACGGTCTAATGAAAATAGTTTCAGTTGGATTACCGGCATTGTACTACAATAATGCAGCGCGCGACTACCGCCTCCGCTCGGCGACAAATGCGGACGCTTCCTTGGGACGCGGCGTCTCGCCAAATATGTTTGCGCTGAATTGTTCGCGGACGCTGCAGTCCGCGACGAATCGCCGTTAAATCGTAATTGATACATTCTCTCCGCGGCGAGCCGCGGAAGTTCCCCTGATAATTAATCCAAGTGGCTCGATTACCGCCGACGGGGCAAAAAGAAAACCCGAAAAGCAACTCTCGAGGCTCGCGAGCCAAAGAAGCTCAGCCTCGGAAAAGCGCTCGGGGTAGAGATTGTCGGCAAATGTCCGTGATTCCGCGCTGTTAGCTCGTATGATTTAGCGGAAGAGCCTTCGGTAGCCCGCAGGCGCACACTTACACGGAGAGAGCCGCCTTCCCCGAAGGCTCGGGATCATCCTCCGCCGCTCCACACACACACGCGCGCGCGCGCACACAGTGCTCCCCCGAATAAGGCTGCGGCGGCGGCGGCGGGTGCGAAGAGCGGGCCGGATGTGGAGTCAGACAGTGCCGCGAGTTAATTCAAGCCCCTCGGGGTGGCGCGCGCGCGCGCGGGAAGTCAGGGGTGAACAACGCTGTTATACGGATGTATGCTAATGGAGACCTCGGGAGAGGATGTCCAACATCCAACATTCCGAATTGGCAAGAGAGAGAGAGAGAGAGAGAGAGAGAGGGTGGGGGGATTCTCGAAGAGGGCGCGCAAACGCAGAAGGACGTCTGAAATTAGCCCGCGCTAATAACTGTGGGAGGGGAACGTGGCGCTGTTCTCTCTCCGAGCGCGAGTAATCTAGGCTGGATTGAATTTCGCTCCAGCCGCTGGATGGAGACTTGCGCCCGTCTCCTTCCTGCATAATGAGCAACTTTTGCTCGGGCTCCGAGCTCGTCGAGGGGGCCCCTTTCTGGGAGGGAGTGAGCTCTTTTTTCTTTGCGAGCCGCGACCGCCCGGGCACGGGAAAAAGTCTGATTATAAAACAGTTTGCAGGCCTGCCTTTTGTTTTATAGACTGGAATAAGAACTAGCTGATTCTGCGCATACTGTACGTTGGCGAGCCCGAAGGGCTGACCAAACTTGCTTTGCATCACTTGCGAATTTAAACGCGCCGTTTGTCGGGCGACGGTTTTTCAATTGTTTGCCGGCGCCGCGCGACAAATGAAGCAAGTATTTGCGTTATCCCGAACTTCTGGGAAATTTGGTGAAAATTGATTAGAAATATTTGCGCGAATGTACGGGGCGGTGCTCGCGTGGTCATCAATTCTGATGAACTCGGCGTTTGATCTGCGACACGGACAGAATTACGTAATAAATGCAATAATTAGCATATTGATTAAGAGCTGATGATTAATTAAAGGCAATCCTGCTGATATGTTCCGGAGCGCCCTCGTAGAATAATTTCTCGCAGCTTTTGAGGTATTAAATTCAATTTGTCTTTGCGATTAGCGGGATTTCATTGCGCATCACTCTTTTATAATAAATGTAAAATATTCTTCTGGAGGATAAATTTTCTATAATTATTTGTGCAGTCAAAAAATCTTCGTAATAACAGTCTTCCATAGTAAGCATGTCTAAATATTATTTCACATTTCTCTCAAAGTAATTGATATAAATTCGAAAAGACATGAATTATTGATTTCTCATTATTAACGGCAATAATATTGAACAGCAATGACATTGGACACTTTTGGCAAAGTAAAAATAGACACGTACCATTTTAATTCCAGCATACGCAATTGTTTCATTGACTAAAACAAGGTTATCAATTATGTTAAGTATAGACACACGAATGTAAATAAACAGCGCAGATAATGAAACTAATGATTTGAGTCTCCGTACTTTGAACTGCTCTAATCAATTACTGTAACTGTGCTAATCAATTACTTCGAGATCAATCGCAATGAAACAGCTACCTGGATAAACGGAAAGGACTGTATTATCATCATTAGCTGATATCATTAAGTTTCGGATAACAGCACAAAAATAGGACCTGCTAAAAAATATATATCTTTTAACTTGCGTGAATTGTATTATATTACGGTAATTTTCAGAATATTATTCACAAATCATAAAATCTGAGTAAAGATAGTACGCGAACGCGTACAAAACCTCGTCGACAGTCGTCGAGTGTCGCCTGCCTTTCCGGACGCGGCTCGCGAGCGGCAAACAAAGCAACAAAAAAATGCAGAAAACTCACGTCAGAAGCGGAAATAAACTTGAGAGCCCACTTTCCCATCCGCGCTTCCCGGCTCGCCGAAAAACATTTTTGCATCTGCGCACCGCGACGACGTGAAACTACACGCCGGCGGAAGAAAATTCCTGCGAGTCGCGGCCGCGCCGCGAACTTTTAATCACGCGCTGAAGCGTTCGGTCGTGCGCGCCATTTGTTTCGCCTCGCTCGCTCGTAATGCGCATAAAATGCTCGAGAAGATTCGGCGGGTCTCGTTTGTTGGCTTCGGCTGCCGAGGGAGAACATTTTTTTAAGACAACTCGAACCGGGTTTCGCGTTAGTTCGTTCAACGCGGAGAGCGCGTATTCTCTTCTGTATTTGCCGCACTGTACTTTCAAGGGAATTTATTTGCCGAGCTGTTTCGAAAATTGAAAATTCGTAGAAAAATTCGTAAGAAATTGGATCACTCGTAAAATATTCCATACCATCCCAATCTTTTAGCCGAGCCTTTAAAGCACTCGAAGCAATTATCCACGAGATCAGGGAGAGATCTTGAAGTTAGAGTGCACTTGATCGATGTGTTGTGTTTCTCACCCACTAACGTAATCGCCTTTTCGAAATCTTGTTTGGGACAGACTCTCGGGTTCCCAAGTTTGCCAGTTTAATGTAGAAAAGCCAACATGACTAAGCAAGGGATTTCGAATCTTTAATTATTCAGCGACTCATCAAACTTGATGATCTTGCGTTAGAACGTATTCACAAAGTAAACTTGCGAATTTCGTCGGAGCCCGCAAGTTTTAATCTATCTCGGAATACTCCTAGATAAAATTGAAAGAAGAAATCTCTTAAAGCACTGGAAGAACGAACATCTGAATTTCCAGCCGTAAACTGGAAACGGGACACGCTTTTGTATCCAAAGTCGGCGCTTTGGCTCGGCGGTAATGCTTCTTGCGCGGCGTGAAAAAAGCAATTAAGTTTCAATAACCCGATTCTTGAGTGCGCGCTCCCCGAAGGGCTTCGACGTTAATTAAAAGTAACGTCCTGGCGGGCGCACTTTCCGAGAGTGTCGAAAACATCGCGCCAGAAAAACAGTCTAAAAAGATTAACTCCAACCTAATTTGGTTTTCGTATTTTAATCCAATGCCAGGGGTAAAAAGTTTAGTCGCATCGCCAAGTAAAATAATCTTGGCTTCTTTTTTTCAAGTTCCGTCGATGTACTTTTTTTTTTATTATTGGCCATCGCCAAATCAGATTTTTTGAAGGGGCGTAATTTTATTAACGATCGAAAAATTTAAAAGTTTTGTTACGCATGATCAAAAGTTTAATAAAAATAAATTCGGCCACTCTGCGTACGATTCAAAGGAGCGACATTTTTTTTTTTTTTTTTTTAATAATTTATCTTTTGTTCATTTTGTCCGGAGTATATTTTTGAAATTGTTAAGAAAAATTATAAAAATGTACACAATTTACAAAAACTTCAATTTAATACTAAGAAGTGACCTGAAATTTCATCAAGATCGGTCGAGACTCTCTACACTGAGAAAAATATCTCATTAAAAATTAGTATACTCTATCGTAATCGAAGGGCAAACTTGCACTATCCTGAAAA
>JAWWEM010000001.1:12541712-12565107 GCA_035582935.1 Ormyrus thymus
TCGATATATCTATGTATAATTTTCACCAATGCTAAAGTGTGTACAATTAATATGTGCAGGATTCTTATGTGTACAAATCACATCTTGCCAATTTTTATTAATTAAGGTAATTCAATTCCTAAAAATTAAAATATAGTTAAATTGAGCAAGTATGATCATCTCTAGCTTTCAATATAAAATTTTACATTCAAATTTTTGCATTTTTAAAATTGCAATAATCCGCTGTGCTGATACTTATTCATAAGCTAAGTGCAATTTAAAATCAATTTAGTTAACTTTATCATTATCATCCTTAATATTGAGAAAACAAGGCGTTTAATAGGCAAGAAGTTCATTATAAACACTTAAAAGACAATAAATAATTATGTTTTATCAATAAATGGAGTTCACTTATAATTTATAGTTCTTATCATTAAATTGTTTTCCTATAAAATATAGATGTTGAAATGAAAAAAAAAGAAGTAATTTAAAACAGATTAAATCTCTTTTCAGATGTATAAATTTCTTGGATTTGTAGTTCAAAGATGTAGATAATGTAGGGACCTGGGTTTCTAAATTTAGCAAAAACTCAAGGTATTTCTCCCTACCTAGCTTTGGTAAATTTGCTTTTACAAATGTGTGCTATTATTATTTTATTTGTATTTATTTTCAATTGAATACTTAATATTGTTTTATTCGGATACAAATTGGAGGTTTTTAAAGATTTTATAGTTTTTATTCTTTTAAAATATTATTTAATTCTGTAAACTTTTAATCGTACAGACCTCTTTAACACAAAAACTAAATGAAGCTAATGGATTTTTAAAAAAAAATTAAATCGAATTTCTTTTATTTTACAAGTTTAGCAAAGTGAAAAGCTTATGTTTTCTGACATTTATACATAAATATCATTATTTTGCATACCCATCTATATTAAAAGGCAATCTTTGTTAAAATAAAAATGAAAATGAATTTTATAAGGCTAATCCTACTCGAAAACTAACTACTGCTCCACAGAAAAAGGAGTTCTTTAAAAATATAGTTCTCAATAATTCTAATCTATTCCATGAAAATGAACGGAGAAGTATATTCCATGAAATTTCCTTTCTCTTCGGATTTTAATTTCTAATTATATCCGATCGGCTAAATAAGAAATTACGAAAGCTCTCCATTCAAATCATAAGAAAATTTCCGCTGCCTATCATCCTCTCACCTGCTCACAATTAAATAACGCCATTAGCACATAAAGACGCTCCAATCAGCCGCCATTAATCCACAAGCTTCGTCGTCCAGCATTTGAGCCCATATTAACGGATGCACATGGCGTCGAAGCGAGAAAAAATCCCGTTTACCAAACCATTAGCGGCAAGGCAGGTGCTAACGCTTCCGCGTTCCCATGTTTGGCTAGACTTTTATTAAGAAGTCCAAGGAGGCTGTGCCACTCGAACCGTCAATTATAGCTGAAGCCACCGGGAGTTAAATAATCATTATCTCGCTCCGATCGGGCAGAGAAAACGAGACAGGGATTATTCAGGGGATCGCTGAGAAAAAGGACATCTGCCCCACCGATTCCCGCCGATAGCTAGAAGCTTTTGTCGACGGTCTGGCCGTAAGTTTGCTTGTCGCGGTTTGTGATGTTGACGATAAGTCGCGTTTGGGTTGGCTGGCCAAGGAAATTTGTTCGAATGGGGAATGGAGTTTCCGGTTGCGGAATGATTTGTAATCTCCGATGATTGATGGAGATTGCACGATGTTTATGTAATCGTTATGTCGTTTTTTCGTGAATTGGAGAGTTTAATAAACGATGGATGATTTAGTGTTAGGCTTTGCTGCTGAGTCGCGGATATAGGAGATAGTTTCACATTTTCATTTTCGTAATTAATGGTTATATTTCTTTTATTTGATTAATATGGGATATCCGATTAAAAAGCATTACTTAATGTATAAGCATTAAATTAAAAGTTATTGAAAAGGAAGAGAAAGGCTCGATTAAACACATTATCCATAATTTCTAGTTTTTCGAAAGTATAATAATGCGTTGCGCATTGTACTTTACGTTTTAAATAGCAGGGTATTCAAAAATCAGGCACCATATCTTAATAAAAGGAAAAAGCGATTTGGTTTCGTAAACAACACTCCTGAATAAAAAATACGGAAACGGCTCAAAGTACATGAACCACTCAATCACTTATCCTGCAATGCTATCTTCAACAAAATCATAAAAACATCTCCAAACAAATCCGGGCAAATAAAACTAATCCCATCGTTTACTTCCCTCAAAGCCATCAACTCAACAATCAATCCTTCCCACAACCAAAGCGGATAATCATAAAAATCATCAGAGCCGAGCCCTCTATTCAAACTTCTTCACACCTATGCCAACAAAGGGCCGATTGTCCGTCGATTTCCACCTTTCAAAATCGTCATCTCTCCAGGTAGGCGCCGCCATTTTGAGGGTACTGGCCCAGTTTTTCGAGCGAGGGGCCGAGCCTGTCTCTCGGGCCATTGTGTTTCTTGCCACCCCTCTTTCTTTTGCTTTTCGGTCGTCTTTTTTTTCTTTGCGTAACAGCCAATGGAACCCTGGCCTTTTTCCAAGGTAGAAGGTAGAAGGTATGGGAATGGATGGCCGGCGGGACTTAACGGAAGTTTTGTAATTTTGGATGCGAGTCTGTGTGAGTGTCAAGATTTCAATGGGATTCGTAGGAATTTGTTGGATTGGACTTCAAGAAGGTAATTCATTGATGACTTGAGGAAAAGAAATTGCAATTATACTTTATATTTACATAAATGTAAAAGTTGCGAAAATAAGTATTTAAAAAAAATGATATTTTAATACGGAATTATCAAAAAAAATAATTGCTAAATTTAGTCAAACTTGTGAAATTTATGGGACACCTCTGCTAATTTATTGTAATTTATTTCATTTGTTTCATTCTACTGTTTAAAAGTTGCACATTTTCATAATTTATTTACTACGATATTCTACTTTAGAATAATAAATTACTAGCATGCCACACTCTAAAGTTAAATAAGTGAAAATTTCACTATTTAAATAAGTAGGTGAATTTTTCATGCATAAAAAAGTGATACTCTCTTTTAAAAAAGTAAAATTTTAAAATGAAAAAGGAACTGTTTGATTCACTCGTTGAATAAGTGAATTGAAGATTCACTGCGCATGTGCGCGATCCTTTACTTATAATTAACCAAAATGAATCTATGTTAAATAATTAATATTATAATAAATTTGTAACATTTAGTAATTTAAGGTTTCTCAAATTTAAAATTTTTATTAATAAAAAAAAATGTTAATAAGTAAAGTATTTTCTTTTTTTAACCTTCTTTGAAAATAAGATAATTTAACTTTTCATTACAGTGATAAGTCACTAATTCAATAAGTTAATATTCACTTATATCATAAGTAAACTTTACTTTTTATTACAATGATATATCACTAATTCAATAAGTTAATATTCACTTATTTCATTAGTAAACTTTTCTTATTCAAAAGGAAGATTCATTTCACTTATTGAGAATGTGATTATTCACTTATTATACGACTCTGGACATTCAAAATAAGTGAAGATGCACACTAAATAAGTGAAATTTCACTTATTTAGATTTAGAGTGCAGATAGGTAGAGGATTATATTGTAGAGCTTTCACTGCAGGGAATCACACTTTATAAAAAATGCACCCCACAGAACCAACATCGTTGTAAGGCGATAAGATGACAAACAAATGTTCATTAACATGCACGTTTTTGCTGACACTATTCAAGAAGGAAAACAATCGAAATTGTTTTATTTTACAAAATATAAATATAAATTTAATAATTTTCAATGAATTTTCTCGAAAGTAAGTTTAATGATTAGCAGTGAATATTTGATTCTTACTCGTGATTTATATGAGGTTTATCTACAAATGATATTACAAAAATATTATTCATTTTATTAACCAAATAAGAAAAGAAAACTTTACTTTATCTCCTTAAAGCAAAATGAAATAAGAAGCTCTCAACTCTATTCCTCTAACAGATCGATCGTTTCTTCCATAATGAATGTTAAAAATCGCCTTCCCTCGATCGGAGAAGGCTCGAATTTATTGAAAATCCAGTATCCAGCCCTAGCTGAGAAAATAAATAAAATCCATCAGCATCTCCCAACCCAACCAAAACTGCCATTAGCAGAATCAGTAAGCGTCGCTTTCCCGATGCTTTGCGTCGTATGCGCTCGGGAGAACGAAGCGACGCGAGATGTATTCAAGAGCGACGCAGCCCGGATAAAAATATAACAAGAGCCGCCATTACCCTCGCGAGTATCGAGGACGACGGCAAAATTTTCGGATCGATGACAACCGACGACATCCCGGCAGAGGTAAGACGCCGAGCAAATGGCTCTAACGAGCGCCGCGATTTTTGCCCGGAAACATGGCGCTCGGATATCGTTATCATTTAATTTTCCTCCCCTTGCTTGGCCAGAGGGGCGGGGTTTCGCGGAGCGAGGAGGATTATTCGAAAATTGGAATTTTCGCTTGGGAATGATTGTTAGGTGCGGAATCGTTGGAGGGAGGATTCTTTACAGAGATTCAGGCCGAAAGCTCGCGGTTTGTATTATCATTTCATTACAAGATTTTAGTGTCATCAGCTGCTTGACAAGTGTTCCTTGCTTTTAAATTACATAAAAATATTTTCAAGCATACAATTCAACTGCTATTATTATGTTTTTGATCAGACAGTTCGTCCTGTTTGGTAATTAAACTAACTATGTCACTATTCTTCTTACATGTGTACTTGTGAAAACAAAAATTATTCTGTTTAACAATCCATCAATCGTAATTGGATGCTGTTTGTTACATTTTTAAGTATAAAGAAAATAAAAAATTTTTTAATTCTTCCTTCAAGCTTACTTATATTTTTCTAGTTATCCCACAATTATGCCCTTGCCGTTTTCATTCCCCGAAAGCATTTACACAAATTTTCCTCTTCGGTAAATAATGAAATTCACAGAAATAATAAAATAAAAAGCATTGCCATTAAGCTGCAGAGAATTAAAAATAACGACAATTAAAAGAAAGGCATAATCCCCCTTAAATACTGGGGATTATAATGAATTCGAGGTAAACTTTTCTTACGTGCTTTTTTAAGATGTAGGGCCTAAATATGCTTAGCTTGGCTATCGGGGTTGATCATTATATTATATATGAAAGTCTTGGCTGCATTTTATCTTTATTTATGATGGTAGCTGAGGGGTAATCGTATAATTTTAAAAATGTAGGAAGCAGTCTACTCAATTTTTAGTTCAATTTTCAAATTCAATTATACATAAGTAAAAAGTTAATTGGATATGCTGATCCTTTATAAATGCCTTAGTCAAGAAACAGTTTTAATTATTTTTCTTCTGTAATTTATTTTCTTTTGATGTTGAAATGTTTGTTGTGCGATTCATGGAGGCGTGATTTTCACGAGTTTCATTCTACACAAGCAAATCGCAAGCAATTTTATGAAAGTAGAACTTTGCAATTCTTTTATTTACTTACAAAGGTGTAATAAGAGTTTACAAAGTAATGCAGTTTCAACAATTTTCTAAAAACATTGTACTTATTCCAGAATATTAAAAACATCTGGAGAGAAAGGAAATTTTATTTTAACCATATTATTAAACAAAAGAAAGAAATCATTCGTATATTCAATGTACAGGCTGTAATCTTTTTATCAAATGAACAGGCGCAGTTTCGCAAAATAAATGATTCATTTCATTGCATCATAATATTCATTATTATTCTAAAAGGAATGCTGCCTAATGGATATTCTTTCGTTGATTTTATAGAGAAGTACTTGCGATTTCCTTGCTTTTGTGACTTGAACAAAAAGAGAAACTAAAGAAGTTAAAATAATAACTATTGTCTACTACAAAATATCCGACAAAATTTATCATAATATTGGATAATAATTCTTTTTACTTTAACATATATATTGTTGCTTTGACATATATATTTAACAAATCAATTAAGCACTAAATACATTTTTTATTTAAATAGAATAGATGGAATGTGCTTCTGTTTGCCGTACACGGAAATTCTTCTTATATATGTCTACTTCTAAATTTTTTAAATTGAACTTTATTCTTTGAAATAAATGAAAGGAAAAGTTTTCAATCAATAACTATATTCAAAAACCCTTCATTTTCCATTCTTAAGTACAGAAATTAAATTATTAAACAGAACTCCACTTACATAAAATTATTGGAAAGGGAAAAATCTTTGTTTCGAGATGGTAGACGACTTGACGTCTGATTCTTAAACGGTATTTATTGTCAGGATTCAGTTCAACCCGTGAAATGCAGAAGGCAGCACTTCCAGATTTACCGACGGAATATGTGCTGCCATCTTTTTAAAATGTAAGGAACTAAACGCCCCTATATGAGGCGGCTGCAGGGTTGTTGGACAAAATGCTCGATAACACCGTGTAGCCAATTTCAGAGTGAAATAACGTAGGAAGTGTATCTATATATATTGAATTATGTACATAGATATACTTTGTGTTTATTTACGCCCTGAAATTGGCTACACAGTGTCATCGTGTCATCGGGTTGTCCAACAACCCTGGGCGGCTGGGCGGCTCGGGGCTAAGGCGGCTTGCGGCTGCTATAGGAGATGAAAGATTCAATTATAACTATCTGAATCGTATTAGATTACATCGGCAGAGGAAAGAAATAATTATTCTAAACAAAAGAAAGAGAATATCTTGGAAGCCAAAATATTCATAAACAGGATATTGAATTCAATAAGTATTTTTGAATGAATAATTTTGGAAACTATAAAGGTTATAAAAACGTAGCTTCCAAAATTATATTATAACATAGTAAAATAAATAGCATTTTGTAGTTAATAAAAAAAGTTTCCATTGCACTAGAAAACTTGAAAATTTTTAAAACACTTATATATTAAGGAGGATTTTCATCAAATTCTAAAATATAAAATTGTCCAAAAAAAGGTAAACTTGATATTGTTAGTTTTAACTGCAATAAGATTTTAAATTTATCTAAAATAGACCGCTTTATCGTACGTTTCCTTCCTCATAAGGAAAAATTAAGCCTTCCTCGATTAATATCTCAAATAATGAACTATCACCATTGTGCCAGTATAAATCGCCCAACATTTACCAATATCAGCCAGTGTCTCTCCGTCCAGCGTTTACACAAGCAAAGCACACTTATCGAGCCAATTTTTTCTCAAGTCTGACTCCTCTCTCCAACAACATTTTCCCTCGCAGCACTGACACATCCGTGAGAGAGAAAGATGATCGAGCGGAGTGGCGCCTCTCGGAGGAATTACGAGAACGTCGAGTAGCTCGTCGGGCCCGAGAAGAGCGGATTAAAAGGAAGACTACCAGTTAGGCGCGATGACTTGTGATTTTACGCAGGCGCGCGCAGGATAATTTCCTGGGCCCTAAAGTGGGGCCTGGGTGGTCTTTAGGTGGAAGGAGGAATGAAAGGGGGTCTGTTCACGCGAACGAGGCAGATAATCATCCGAAATGTTACTATGAGGGCCTTCGGGGAAGAAATTAACGGATTGGACGTTTGCCCGCCATTTTTAGTTGGGACCAATTGCGAAATGGATTGGAATTGCTGTAATGTGTAACGTGCTGATAAGCGACAAGTGCAGGGGTTTAAATTTATAGATTTTGGAAAAATATTTTTTAATGTCTTTTAATTGTAAAAGTGATGAATTAATCTGATAGCCATTCTTTTGAGAAGTAGCTATAAATGTATTAATTATTTATCGTGAAATCAAGAACGTTTTTTAATCATCTCTTTTGTTTCTCACATTTTGAAAATAGTTTTGATCTGTGATTGAAATAAAAAAAATAGTACATTCATAATTACCGAAATAACGTATATATGAAAAAAGAAGAATTCATTAACCGACTTGTAAAAATAATTCTAAAGAAAACAAAGCCAAGAAGTATTTCATCGAACAAAATCTGAAAAGAAAAAAAAGTGATTTAAATTTGAATACAATGAGATTTCCCGTCGAGCAGGCATCTCGTTAGCCCGTCACTTACTGTTCCACATACTAAATAGCAATCAACGTCAGCGTATTCCAATCTGCTCATCATCGAGTTAACGCTTAGTCTCGCGCATTCAGCATCGTTCTCGAGCGATCGCCGATGACGATGACTGCTCTCTCTCTCTCTCTCTCTCTCTCTCTCTCGGGCTCTCTGCTCGCACACAATGGAGTCCTCTCTCCGAACGGACCAAGCGCACGTCTGTCAAGAAGTTCGGACGAAGGTTTCGAATTGCGTCCAATTGGTCTGGACGAGCGCTTCCGGGCCGAGCCGATGCATTGTTTCCCGCCGGATTATGACGTTATGGGAACTCTCAGGGAAAACAATGGACTGGAGGAGGAGTGATTTTTGGCATTTTTGTGCTTCTTTTTAAGCTGTCGGTTGGTGGGCTCTTCCAGATTGAGGTACTAGCTAAATAATTAGAGATGACTCTTGTTTTCTTTTCTATCTCGTGACGGCTCTTAATTATTCATTTATTTGTTTCTTCAGAAATATTTTATGGTTGATAAATTTCAGAAAAACTTGATGGTTCTTTTCGAATAAACAAGCAGATCTTTAGGTTAGCAATAAGATATATTATTTCATTATTATCCCCTTCAAGATATATCGTGTAAAAATTTAATTACAAGTAAAATTATATGTAATGAAATGATTACAGCAGTAACATTAAAGGAACTCAATATACCATTTCAATACTGTAAGTTCCTGCTTCATTAGAATTTGCAAATAATTTCAAAGGCGCATTTCAGCCCCGACGGATTACGGTGAATCAAAGCTTCCAAAAGCAGGATAATTTCTCAAGATTATATCGGCTCGGCATAAGTAAATAAGTAAGTACGAATTCTCAAGAAGGCAATCTTAGCAAATTAATTTCCAAGTCTTCCATCCCCAGAAACTCGTTGCAAACATTGATAAACCCGCGTCCTTCGAGCTTTTAATTACGGGCGCAGGTTAAAATCGCGCATATTTTCGAACGTCGGCGCGTGCATGCAGAGTCGCGCAGTAATGGTAATCCGTTATAAGTCATTTGATTTGCAGGCGGTCCTTTTGAAGGCTCGATTCCTCTTCCTGAACTTTCTGCCGAGTCTTGCAAAATTGTTAATACGCAGCTTTTCCAATTACCGGCCTTTAGCCGTTCTTAATCTCTTTTTCTCAGTAGTTCGGCTTTTAACTCTTTGTAAGCGAAAATACTCAATTCGTTGATTAAATTACAAGCGGCCTGATTAATCCTAAGTATCCTTTCTCGATGCCGAGTGATGGAATGCAAGACTCGTTTCTTTCAATTACCGTATCTCCGAGCCTGAACTTTTTTGCTGTTATCGATGAACGCTCTATTATCGACAGAAGTATAATCGTTTCTTTATAGCGATAAATAAATAACTGATAATTTAAGTAAAGATTTCGAGTAGTTTTTAGAGTTTATAATTTTTTTAAAATTCAGTTTCCAAGTTTAAGATTATTACCTATACACATCATTTCTTTTATGAATAAAAGTTAATTGTAATGTTACCGATAACATTTTTAAGATCAGTGTGCATTTCTCGTTAAAATTATTTATAACTTATTTTTACACGCGTCATTTTTCGTAAACTTATTCTTATTTATTTATTAACTTTCTAAATTATTAAATTTAAAGATTGCAATAATTTTCTTTTCGATACGCGGGTGCGTGAAATTCGATTTTACATGTTTTAAAATCGATTTTACACCCGTTGTATCGAAAAAAAAATGTTTTACACACGTACGAAATATGATTCTCGGGCGAGGGTGATTATCACCCTCTTCCGAGAATCAACTTGTTCGCACTTGTGTCGAAAAGTACTATTCCACTTATAAATATAATTATAATTAAAATATATCTGCTCTATTTACCGTTTAAAAGATTAAAATTAAAAAAGTCGACGTAACAAAGCGACTTTCCAAACATCTGGCATTAAACGCTGGGAGCGTCGGGGCGCGAGTTCGCGTTATTTGGGAAGTATTATTTAAAGTCCGGATCAGCCTGGGAGCGTTGCAGGCCGAGAATGCGAGCGTTAAATTGGCTGCAATCCTTTGGAAACTGCTGAAATTCCGGGGCGCCGCACCGTAACTGGCACTCCAACGGTTAGCTTTACCGTTTGCGACTAATTTCGGTGACTAATACGATTTCTCACCTCGACGACGACCTGCGGCCGGCAGCTGGTCGACGGCCGACATAAGCTTTTTGTATAAACAAATCAGGTAGAAGAGAGCGCCAAAGCAAACAAAGATCGACCTCTAATTTTCGGATTGGTCAGCGTGGGAAGATATACTTTGAGGAAACATTGGTCTGTTTTGATTCATTTTCGTCGAGTTGATTATAACTTTATTTGCTTGTTATGAATAAATGAAAGTTTTTTAAAAAGACGTTCCGGATTATATTTTTACAGCAATTACTTTTAGCAAAGAAAATCTAAAGTACAATGAAGTGTGTGTACTATTAATCATATTTTTATTGAAGGTTTTACATAAAAGAATTAAGTTAGTTTACTTTTTGGAATTTTACCATTGGATACCTAATGTCAATCATTCTAATCTGAGAAATTATAGGGTTAATAAACTTTGTAGACATTATTTAATATGTTCTCTTGTTACGTACGTTTTCAAACCATAAGTTTATTTTCAATTCTCAATTCTCAATTCAATTCTCAATTATGTAAAGAAAAAAAGAGTTTACTTTTTCAATTAGTACGAAAAACAGAGCTCAAATTCGACGATATTAATTTGATATCGTTTCACCGGTAAAAGAGGAATCTTCATCAGAACGCAATTCTTAGCAACAATAAAGCCCTGAATCGAATTTTCCCGAACTCGCATATAACAAGCAGAGTGAAATATAAATAGATTTTCCCTTTGGAAACTTGACAAATTGAAATTTCCAACTCGAAAAAAGAATACTTCATAAAACAGCAACAATCCGGAATCATTCGGGGGAAAAAGTCACAACAAAGCCCAAGCAATCTGCATAAAACAAAAAGCGCCAACGTCGAACTGAAAATAATAAAAAACGCACCGAAAGAGCGAGAGAGAAAGAGAGAGTGTGGAATCATTACTCAAATTCGCGAGAGCTCTTTTCGGAAATTACCCCCGCTTACTCGCGAATTGTTCTCCCCGGCAGGGAGGGGAAATCTCCCCTTTCCCGTAAATTGCCGGTGTAGATTCTCCATCGCAGCGAGCGAAAAGCGCTCGTAAGGCTCCTGAGCTTAGGGTCGAGAATCGCGTGAGACGGCAGCGAGGGGTAAGTTGTAAATCGATTTGCGCTCTGGCCAATGAGAGAAGAAAGTGGCGCGCTCCGATTGGCCAACCACCCCTACTTTGGCCACTCCCACGTCGTTAGGAGAGCTGCTGCTGCCGCCGTTACTGCGTGTACAGTGTCGAAAGCTACTGTACAGCCGCGTGCGGACGTCTCATCAGGGTAGAAAGTTTTTTCCTGGCTCTAATTTGCATCTGCTGTACAAATGAAGGCTCTCTGGATTTTTATCAACAATTCCGTTCTTGATAATTTATGTTGATTAAGCAATTTTTAATTTAACCTTCCTTTTTCACACTATTCACAACCTTTGATTAAATTTTTAAGAAATATATTTTTGTACGATAAATTTTAATCTAGATTACTAAAGTTTAATGAAAATAAAATTGAATTTTCGTAAAGTTTTGTAATTTATTTTATAATGAAAACTAAAAACTGTAATTTAATATTTAATTATAAAATGTAGTTTTAAAATTGAATTTACGTTAAAATTATAATTAAAAACATAAAAAGATTACTAATTTAAAATTCGATCCATTAACGATAAAATTAAATTTTTTCGTGGATGATAAAATATAAATAAGTAATTATTGAAATACTTAATTTTTCAGCTAAGACGTATGATTTAATTTTTATTAAATTAGCTGTTGCAATAGTCTTGTTCAGTAAATCTAATGATTTACAATTTTTAAAATCAAGTAATGTTTCTTTAAATAAATGCATTATGAATAAATGTTCTACGTGTACTTATCTATACTGTATCAAAGAAATTTTTTGACATTTATGATTTTAAAAATAATTTGTAACATGATTTACTTTTGAACTGCATTGTTTATTTAAATAATGCTTGAATAAGGAAAAGCAGAAGAATTTTCAGAATGCAATTACAGAGCTAATAAAGTTCAAAATAATTATTTATTCGCGCACTCTAGGTAGACAACATCAGTTACCCTCGAAGCATCCAAGCACCTATATCTCCAAGCAGCTCTAAGCTTCGTCTAAGCTAACGCAGTGGCCACCCTCGATTTTAGCTGTCGCGTGTCAAGAAAATCTCGAAAGTCAAAATCCAGGCGCAGCTTCGCTCCCTCCTCCAGCTCAGTTCTTCTCGTAGGCGTGTGCGTGGCTCGGCAGAAGAAATCGCAGCCGTCCCGTCAATGGCTCCATCCTTAGTAGGGGAGGGCAGGCTCCATCCGGGGATAACGAGCGCATAAAGGAGGGGGCTGCCGCACAGGCGTGTCGCTCCTGGCCACCTCCCCCTCGCTCCCTACCCCCACTACGAGCGGCCCCCACCCTTGAGCCCTAACTAGGGAGCTACGGGCGCCGCGACGAGAAAAAACCGACCAATCGGCCGAAGCGAGAGGGCCACTAGTGCAACCGCGGGTGGGGGGAGGCGCGCGCGCACCGACTCCCCCGAGCAGCCACCCCAACGTGCCGCGGCGCTGCGCCCGTTCAGTTGCACACGGCCGCGACTACGACACGGACACGACACCTTTTTCCCCGTGCTGGCTGCCGCTGCTGCTGCTGCTCTTGCAGGCTGCTGCTGCTAATGCTTATCACGTGCAACTCGGGGACTGACAACTGACTGTTGGTTGACGTTCGAGTGTCGGCAGTGCGCGGGGCGATTGTGAGAGAAGAGTACAAGCAGAAATAGTAGCTGGACTTGCGCGCGGCTTTTTTAGGAGGGAGCTGGAGAGAAGAAAAAAGCGCCCTGAAACTCGAGACCGAGAGCGCGGTACAAAAGAATTCTTAACACCCAGCAGTGCTTCTAATCGCTGAAAGAGCTCGGAAACAGTGAGATAGAAAAAGGCTCAATTCAATACGCTCTTTTTCTCCGCTAGTTTGCTTTTTTTCTAATACCCCGTGACGTTTTTGAGTCAGTAGACCAGTTGTGGCAAAGGTGAAATTGTTACCCTGTTATTTTGTGCTGCAGAGAAGTACCGAAGCTCGAACTCAGCAAGAAACGGAGGTAAGCAAGTCAGCCGTCGCTCCGCGAGCGAAGCCTTCCTTTGCCGTCGGATCACGAAAGTTTTTAAGTTTAACTAGAATTAGCGCTGCGGGTCTGACACTCGATACTTTTGCCTTCGAATCATCGAAAATAACGATCTGACCTTGCAAATAATCAAATTTACGAAAACACTTTATCGCAACGAAGATTTCTAGAAATTTCTAGAATTGCTTAGAGAGCATTGAATCACATTGGGAAATCGTATACTATAGTCCACGGTAATCGAATCGATGAGTTTCTGAAAAAAATTATAAGAGAAAGTGCTAAAACCGCGTTTTTTAGCAGCTCGAACGATCCGTCGGACGGTGGATATGCGCCTGCTGGAGCTCCCAAGCCGGCAGAGCACTCGACATCGCTTAGCAACCGTCTCGAGTAGCAGCGTCCGTCGGTAATTTCTCGCTCTCAAGACTTTCTAAGCACTGGGAGATAAGATACAACGACAACGAAACGCACAGTTCCTACGCCGAAGCCAGGAATCATACCTAGGCATACCTAAACGAAGACAGATGTAACATCACCACCGACATACCACCAGGACGTTCGCACGTCCTTCATCAACCGCGATTACACGAGAGGAGTTAGTGGCGCTTGTCGGAGCGAATTTTAAAAAACGACAATCCTGAATCAAAGCGTGGACGTCGTCGACCTGAGCGGAGGATGCAGGCCTGAGGCACGCAGTAGCGTCGTCGTCGCGTCGCGCGCGAACGCGAAGATGCCCCAGCGCTCGCCCTTCGCCATCCAGGAGCTGTTGGGCCTGAATGGGGCCGGCAATCCCATCGGCTCTGGCGGCAACAACAACAACAACAACAACAACAACAACACCACGAGTAGCAGCGAGCGCAGCTCACCGCAGAGCTCGCCGCCGGCCGGTGTCTCCGCCGTGTCTTACGCGCCCGCGGCTCCGCACCACAAGCTATGGGACTACATGGCCCCGCTGACGAACCACCTGGGGAATCTGGGCAACCTCACAGCCTCTCGGATGGCCTACCTGAACGCCCAAGCTGCCGTCGCTGCTGCCTTCTTGCCGCCGCCGCATCACCCTCATCCAGCGCACCACGTGGCTCATCATCAGGTACATCAGCCGGGACAGCTCAGCGGACAGTCCCCGGGGCCTCTTGGAGTACACCACGGGGCGCACGCTCAGCACATGATGTCCGGTACTGGGGTGTCCGCCAATCATCATCAGAACAGTCCCAATCAGCACGGCTCGCCTCACGGTAAGATTTCCTTGCATTCTTAATCAAACAAGTTTTTCGATGCTGGACAAGATATATTCAGCACCAAATTGTTCTATGCTAGAAAATTAACAGTTTCAATATTAGTGGTTGCATTGATAAGAAATTTATATAGATCAAGTATGCAATTTATATTCTATGAATATAGACTGATTTCTATATGTGCAGTAGATTCAATTATCATTATAGTATGTTAAAAATGAGTTGTCTTCAAGGCAGGTTTAAATTGAAAGAGTAAGTTTTACGGAATTACTCTAAGTAAAGATTCTAAGGATCTCATAGTCAAGATTTTTTTAATTTAGTTATTTAATGTCGCAAACCCCTTTCAGGTAAAAGCGTCAGGATTAACTATAGTCAGTAGGTTTTCGTATTTTTCGGTAGGGTGATTTCAGTCAACAAACTCGATTCCCGTCGCCGAAAAATCCAGTAAACATTGTTTTGAAATGTCTCGAAAAATTTTGGACTGATGAGCGAATTCGAAGCCGCGCACTCCAGCAGTCTTGTCGTAGTCTTGCGTACTTCCAAGTAAACAATTAAGCTGATGCTTTAAACGCCCGAGCCGAGGAATGCTCCAGTGTTCTTATTATCTGCCTTACATTTGTATGTTATCTTGCGTAGAGAAATTAGATGTAATACTGTACTGTTGATTTTAAATTATAAATTTATAATTTTACAATTTTTTGCTACTATAAAAAGTAGTAATATTTTGAAAAGTTCCAATAAAAGAACAGTTTCTAAATGTATAAATTGTTGATAATTAAGAAATTTAATTTATATTATATCTCATTTAGAAAATAATGTTACAAGCACTATTTTTGAGTCTTTTGTTTCAATAAATATAGTTGTTAATTATCTTTATTTTTCTTTTTTTAATAAAGTTTTATCGATGGCAATGCATAAATAAAGTATTTTAAGTAGTAATTGCTTGATACATTATTTTTATTAAATTTTAGTTATTCTATGCCGGAAAATCGAATCTTTTCGTTTTAAAGTAAATATAAATATATATATATATATATTTTAAATATCATATTATTGAAATTTTTAGTCCAAATATGATCTTCCTAGAGGGCAGCACTTCAACAATGTATTTCTTCACCAGCCATATAATATTTTTTTCATTTACATTCTAATCCTTAATCTAAATTGTTTTGTATAAGAATGTGTAATAATTCTCAAATTCTCTTAAAACTAAAATGAAACATTTAAGAAATAGAAAAAAGATGTTGCATTGAGTACCGGACAGCTACTATTTACTCGCCTCACAATAGTCCCGATTGACAATGAAATTAGAAATCTACTTAGCTTTGGAAGCCCAGCATTGGCAGCAACAACGAGGGTAAAAGGTGTTGGCACTCGTTGTCTCTTGCGATTCGCGCGGAATCGTCTCGTCGCGCCATAGAGCGCGGATAACAGCACCGGGGAGCCGATAACCGGCAATGATACCATTAAGACGTCACTCGCGCGTCTTCGTCCTCGTCGACGCCCGGCTAAATTAATAGGCGTATCGAGCGAAACAAGCACTTAACGTTCCTGCAGCCCGAACGTAACGGAGAGCCACTCAAGATCGAGTTACCGAAAATCGATACATCTTTGTGTGTCGCGAGCTAAGAGGAGAGAGAAGTGAGGAGTAAGGGGGTGAGAGGATTTTTAGGAAGGAACGCTCGAGAAGAGTGCGGTTTCGTACTTTGCCTATTGGGGAGTTCTGTTTGGTCCTTTTTTTTAAGCTGATACTTTTCAAGACTAAGAGTGATCTTGCTTTCTTCTTCTTTCTTTCTTTAGACGAATTTTGTGTTTCTGTGGATTTCGAAGCTGAGTTAGTTCTTTACTTTCTTGATTTAATCAATTTCGCATTTCGTTTATACAAGCATCAACAAAACACTGGATTATTAAATACGCATATTTTCAAACTCCATTGCGCGAAAGAATCGACTGTCTCGTAGTAAAAAATTATTCTTATCGAGTATAAAATTTCATTAATTTAATAAATCCGGCAACAGCAGATAATCTTCTAAATAATTAATAATTAATCGGCCTCCGATTCATTACTTAACGCCTCCACTCCGAAATTCATTAGAAGCCGAACCCGCGTATTATCCCAATTAAACAATTACAAAAACTCCATTAGCGCCGAATCTATTAAAGCTCGCGAATAATTTTCTCTCTCGCCTCCCTATTGACGCGTCGATATTCTATAGAACCTCCGCAGCCCACGGCTATCCCCCCCCCTCCCCGCCCGCCGCTCCACCCCCACACAAACGAATTAATTAATGGCGCATCCATCGATTGATTCGCCGTTTTCTCACGATAACGCTAATGAGCAGCCGATGCAATTCGATTTTCAGAGGGTAATTGCAGGAGGAGGTAAGGTCGAGGTAAAGAAAACAGTCGAGGAAGATAGAGGAAGAAGTTGAGAAATGCCAGGAGGGGAATGGAACGTCCGCACCACCGCAAAGAATAATTAGTGGTATAATGAGTCGAGTGTTGGGCAGACCTGCAATGTCTCACCAAAACACAATACAATAGGCCTCGACAAAAACTTAAGAATGAGCCTCGGCCTCGCATTTTTTGTCTCGGCCTTTTTCTCGCAAAGGCCTGTTTTCAACTCCACTGCTCCGCCATACAGTAACGACTTATTTCGCTAGGCTTGAGGTACTACATTTACCATTTAAGATTAATCGATTAGTTTATTTTCACTGTACTTGAACAAAACTGTGTTTGTCGCGTAGCAAGTCTTTTTTTTTAGAGCACAAAGAATATTTTTGAATTTCTAAAAATTGATTAATCTATCCATCTATTTAGAAATAAAATAGTTTCTATCGTTCAATTGTTTGCTTTATCTTTTCACCAGCATACCGGTATTTAATTTTACCCAAGATGTATTTTATGTAGAAAATGTAATGCGTGTTTCTGAAGATTTTACTCCAAGATTCACTCTTTCTTGCGAGCGCAAAAATGGCTATTTTCACCGTCTTAAGGGATATTTAATCAACGTATTGATAAATAAACTCGTCACGTACAAGTCTTCTTGCGCGGTTACTTTACCAATATTTTCTCCCTGCTTATTGTACACAGAAATATCAAAATTGAAATTTCTAAATGTTGGAAAACCCGTTTAGCCCAAAACAGATAGCTCAAAGCTCATCGGCGTGCTATCCCTGAGCCGCTCCGATCGACAATCGCATCTACGCTCCTATCCGTCGCGCCATACTCTCCTTGGTAAAAAAAAGCGCGTAACGCGGGGAGAGCTCGCGTAAAAATGCTGCAGCCTAACCGAGCTCTCTCGCTCGCGATTCGAGTGTCGTATTTCCCTTGCGGAGCCAGGGGCATCGCACAATGGGCATCGTCCGTACCATTCAAACGTCACTCTGGCACCTAGCATTTGTTTAGCGGCCGCGCGCTGAGTCTCTCCCCCCACCTCATTATTGTCGCGCGGGGGCATTTTTGTCTCGCGCGGGGCCCGAAGCAGGGGAGGGGAGAGCCAAGCCGTCCCGGGCTATTTCGCCGAAAACGACGTAATTAGATCGATCCGAGCCGCGAAGCCGATGCCCACGGACGGCCGAGGCTTTCAACCGTACCTCAATCAGGAGCGAGAGAAGTTAGGTACTGATGGGTCCGCCTAGGAAGGAACTTTGTGATCGCTGGGATTTTTGCTGGGAGTGAGATGTGACAGTTAAGTGGCAAGATGTGCGCGCTTCGGTTCATGGAAGAATGATAAATTAGGCCGAAAGTATTGGCTTGCAGGACGGATTTTCAAATTGTGACTAACGGCTTCGTTCAGTCTTTTATTTCGAAATATTTTCTTTTTCTATTCAAATTGCACGAGTCTTTGAAAGTTTATTGGCGGATTATGTCATTTTGTAAGCTACCTTTTCCAAATATTAAACACAATGAAAAAATCAACATCTGCTAAAACCTATAATAGATTATAAAACTGGTTTTTTCTTAAGCTCGATATATAATAAATTGCTTAATAAATTGCTTAACTTGCTTTCCAAGAGCTTACCCGCGTAAAAAAAATTTACTTTGGGCAAACTTTGGCCGAAGTTGTAGTTCAAATGAACTTTATCTAAATTTAGCCATCATTTTTAAAGATTAAAATCCTATTTAAATTTATTCAACTCTTCTGTGTGAGTCTATTTACATTTTTCTCCCACTTTTTGAGAAGCTTCTGCCTTGATCTACAATAAAATGCTAATTTTTCGCGTACTCTAAAATACTTGTAACTTAAGATTTATCAAAATTTGGTGTAAATAATTAAAATTTACAACTTTAAACCTTTGATATGTTTACCATACCTGTCAAATATAAATATGCGATTATCTACTGAAAACTGTCATCTAATGCTTCCATTAGTATGTCTTAAGCCGTCTTTATAAAAAAAAAAAACTAAAGCTGCATCATTCCTGTACGTCTTATGTATCTGTATATCGCTAGCAGCAAACTCAAAACGAACTCCTGGACATTCCAGTCCAGCATCGTTCGAGCATCGAGCGTCGCATCGCCGGTCCAAGGAGTCTCGCAAAGTCCGTTATTGTCTGCAGCGGCTGCAGCTCCATATTCTCGGCTTAATTTTCGCATTGTGTCGCTTGAAAATGCCCCCGGAGCTTTTGAGGCTCGTCGACGGAGAAACTCTTGTACTTGGGGAGCGGCGGCGCTTGGCGCAAGCGCAAATAAGCTTCGGCGCAAAGAGAATGCAACTTTTTCACGGTCTCTTTCTCTCACACCAACGTTTTCGCCTCGCTTTCTTTGAGGGGCTGCTCGCGCGCTTACACTCCTCCGCGCTTTTAATTGCCGGCTCTCCTTGTTTGTGCGCGTAATCACTCGACGCAGGTAATTTTCGCCCCGCGGAGTGTCACACTTTTTTCGCGTGACGCGGGAGAGCAGTGCGAAATGTTTGCATTGCGACGGTCAGTTGAAGGATTTTCGCCGCTTTTTTTCTTTTTTGGGCAGGAAATCGCGAAAAATTCAGGGCTCCGCTGCATCAGTTTGGCGAAAGAGGAGTTTATTGTTACGGGAGAAACAATGCCACACATTGTTTCACCGTCGCATATGCTTTTTTCTTTTTTTGGCGAACGCATCGGAACACGTTTTGTGCTAGGTTCAGTGAGAAAAAGTGTTTTTTTTCTAATTTGATTCGGTGGATTTGCTGGGTGGAGTATAGAAAAATAAAGTTTTCACTGTAAAAGTGTGGTTAAAGAAGATTTTCGAGGACAAATTTAATTTGATTGATTAATTGCTTTACTGATTTATGAATTTCGTAAAAATTTTAATGTAGAAGAATTGTAAAAACAATTCGAATTACAAGGAATGCGCAGTTTCTTCGATTACATGTTTATTCCAATTTCTGATCACTCTCAATCAACTCTGAAAATTGAAATTTATAACACAAATTATAAATTACTTATAGAAGTTTGAATTTACTTGTATAAGAAGAAAAAAGAAGAATGTACGTTACGGCAAGCAAGTTCTATACACGGAGAGAATTTTCACTGAAAAATTACCTCCCAAATCAGGCTAATCGTATGACAATGGGATTTTCTGAATTATTTTAGCCGTTTTTAAAATAACATTTACTATTATTGAAGTACTGTTTACTCTATTTTCGAGTAAATGTTATTTCGTGCAACATTTATCTCTTGATATAATTAAAATTTACTCGAAAAGAGTTTAAAATTTTACTCTGTCGATAAAATCGTCAGCAACAAAAAAATTGACCATCGCGCCGTTGCAAAGTTCTTTCGACACGCGGTGCCGGAATAAGTTGTTCTCGAGCAGCAAAAGAAGCGATAATGTTGTGTTAATTTAATGTTATTAATAAAACAATTTAAATTAAATATTTATCAAGCTATTTACTTTTAAAACCCATGGGTATTTCATTTTTCTACAAATTACTTGACTTATATATGTATTGAATTTGTTGAATAATTCGTCCATTTAACAATAATAATACATTTTTAAATTTTAATATTAAAATATTATTATCAATTAAATTTTTCTTTGCGGATTACTTTTGCGAATACTTTTTACTCAGTTTTCGAATAAAAATTTGACTGATGAGATTAATTAAGGCTCAGATGGCGCTACGTCCTCCGGTTACTCGAATTTCAACTACATTTTACTCTAAATTTCGAGTAATTTTAAAGCGAAAATTTTCTCCATGCATTCTAGCAATTCTTGAAGCTTTAGAATTAAAATCTCAAAATCCCTTAAACTACCTTTTCACGCAAAACACCTGAATTTTCTCCCAGAAAATTCGTCAGTCTTCACATTCATCTCTACATCCTGCCTCCTAATTGCGACTTACCAAAAACGTTCTCCTAAAATTTCAGATTACCCGGCGAGCGCGCAAAAGGAGCCCCCGCATCCGGGCCTCACAATACTACTCCCACTTTCCTCTGGCGTTTTGCTCGAAATTGTATTAGATTTCTCCAATTAGAGGAAGCTGCTCTCTCGTCCTTTCAGTCCTCAAGAAAGCCGCGAACAATGGCGGCGCATTGTTTTTTTCGAAAATGTCGAGGAAAACGCTAAATAATACTCCCCCGGCTTTCTTCTTCTTCGGCGCGTTTGAAGTCGGCCTGGCAATCATCTGGATTGCCTATCAACGTCTCCCTCATTCGCACGCGTGTGAGTGCGAGCGCCCGCTTTTTCTTCGTCGGGACGCGCTGCGCGCATTATGCACGAGTTCCAGGGCATTTCTTTAACCCCTTCGCCCTCGGCTGTGTGTTTGACACTTAACTGTGTACTGGTTTTGTTGCACCGCGACGCTATATCGCACTGCGAAGCGCTTCTGCAAAACGCTCGTTTTTCTTGCTTTTGTCCTTCGATGTATTTCAGTTACTTGTAATTTCTACAGTTTTACATTTCATGCAACTTTACAGATTTTGAAAGTACACAATTTAAAGGAATTTCTGTTCTGCCGATAAGATTTAATACTTCAAACTTCCTAAATAAAATAAAATATTAATATTTAATAATGCAACGATACAGTTGATTCTCTTCATCAAGTAAAAAATCAATCCTGAATTTATTATCCTTTTGAATAAAAACGCTGGTCTATTGAAAACTAAAGAAGTATTTAAGTAGCATGTCTAGGCACTCGAAACTAATTATAAATTGGCGCCTTTTGTTTCTGAAAGGCGGCACAAAAGGGCGTAGCTTCTGAAGAAATTTCAGCATCGACTAGCAGACTAAAAAGCTCCGCTTCTATAGAATTGATCGCCCTGAAAAAGAAAGATATTCCCCCAAAAGCTACTCGTACAATTGCAACACTCGAAAACAATCGCGAGAGAGCGATTCCGTCCTCCGCTCCCAGCAGTGTAGCTCCGCCAGCTACGCGGGAGGCGACCTGCACACTTAGCTACACTTACAAAGACAGCCTCGCAGGGATTATAAAATCCGCGTGCTCGAAGGGAAGAGGGGAGAGAGCCGTCTGTACATAGGCGTGACAGAAGGCAGCGGGTGTGTGTTGCTGGTCGATACCGACTGATTAGTACTTCAAAGCCCGCGTGCGGCAACTCTTCTCCCTCCTCGCGCGACAAAGACCTTTTCCGCGTCTGCGTATGCGTGTGCGTGTGCGTCGGCGTTCCACACTCGAGCGAGAAAAGTCTTGAACAAATTAGCGAATTATGAATCCGCGGCAACGCGGCGCTTTGTCTTTCGGTGCCTTTGCCCGTGAAAAAGCCCCGATATCGCGCGCCGAGCCGAAGGTGTCAAGTGGCTCGGGCGTCTCTGGGTAAGGCAGCACCGCCTGCGCACAAGTGCTTTGCAAGTCAAATTAGCCTCCTTTAATTGAAGCCGATATCGCTCGGAGCTTTTAGAAAAACACGGCCTGTCTTGCCGGCGAGGTACGTCTTACTCGCTTTTCAGCTTTGAAGCTCGCTGATTTCTTTCTTTCCAGCGCGGTGCAAAACTGTTTTTTAATTAATGCCGAAGCTTCAGAGATGAGATGCTCGCTGCTTTTTGCTTTGAGAGAGAAAGCCAGGTGTGAAGCTTTCAATGACAGCGCTTGGAAGACGTGGACAATGGGTTTTTAACCCATAAAATGGATTTTAAACACGCGAGCCGAACTTTCCTTAAAAGCCGTTTTAACGTCATTTCTGCGAGTCATAAATACTTGCTTGCTCGCGTCTTTTTCCTGGGATAATCTTTTTTCGATGATTCGCGTTCATGAAACTTTGTTTTACACAAATCCATTATTCGCCAAGTACTTGTTTGTAATTGCTTCATTTTTCGACAACTATATGAAAGCAAAAGTTGTTCGAATCATCAGTAAAATTAAAAAAACCTTCCAAAAGTCAAATTAATCTAAACAATTAATAAGAAAATTAGTGTCCGCTCCGTCAGAGCATTTAGCTCGCGGGGACAGCTCTCAAGCAACAAAGTGCGCTCAGTGCAGAATCGGCGCGGACGAGCAATTAAAAAGCTCGCGCGCGCACACGTACACTCACCTGCAGAGTCTCAGAAACGAAAGGAAGGGGAAGAGCAAAAAACGCATCCCGCTCTCGTATAATTTAAAAACAATTCGCGGCCATGGCTTAGCGCCTGCTCGCGTCTCGCCTCTTTCAGGGCCTTTCGCAATTACGAATGCAAATTAAACGAAATTAAACAGTTAATTAAAGCACCGGCGGCGACGACGCTCGCGCCTCTGGGCATCTGCCGCTCTCCAAGTTAATTGAGATTCTTGGGAGATTTGTCGCGTGGAATGTCTTAATTTAGTCCCTTAAGCGTCCTAACTCGCCTTAACAACTTAGAATAATTGGATAACACAGAGGAAGAAAGCTGCGCAGGCGCCGTCGCCGCCGCCGTCGCCGCCGCCGCTGCCGCCGCCGCCGCCGCTGCCGC
>JAWWEM010000001.1:12572921-12614006 GCA_035582935.1 Ormyrus thymus
ATAAATTAAATAGTGTTGGAGATATATTGGATAGTGCGCGTTAACAACATATTGCCAAACTATTGCCAATTAGTTATCAATGTATAACCTCTTTCGCATATACTGTTAATAGCTTTCTCCAATATATTGTCCATATATTTGATTTTTGCGCGGGTTTTGACGGACAATTCTTGCCTAATAACTTTATTAAATGAAGGTCTCCATGCGATTATTGGAAAAATGAATTTCTTGGAATACTTTCGAAAAGACTTGCGCGTTACATTGAATTGTAAAAGTAGATAAAAATATGCAAGCCAGAAATCGATAAAACCTCTCCTTTTCACGCCTCAGCAAACAATCCTCCAAACGCATCGCGACATCCCCACCGCAAATTCGCATGTAAAAAATATTTGTCTGCAGCATCCAAAGAAAGTCTCTGCGAACGCAGCGAATCCACCCTCCGCGCATCTCCGGCTGACGTCAGTGCGGCATAGGGTGCGAAAGCGAGCTGCTCATTTGATATTCATGCTCGGGAGCCGATTTTTCCGAGCCATTAAGTCTCACTCGGCGAGTCTTGGGCCCGAGAGCGATGTCGCCCGCGACTCGCCGCGACAGGTCCAAAGTGATCGCGCGCAAATATCGCCGTTAGCCGAAAGTGCCGCTCGTTACGCAACGCCGGGCGTAGCGGCGAGCGTGATGCCGCTTATTTCGCGCCCCGGATTAGTACCGAAAAATGCTGATGAGAAGCAAATGATGCAGATCCAAATGTGCTGGCAAAGAGCGAGATGATTTAGCTGCTCAACGCTGTTAATGAATTGAGGAATGGCCGCTGGCAAGAGGTTGGAGGCTTTTTAGTCTTGGGAGCATTGGCGTATTCTCGACTTTAGTTGAAATTCTATTAGGATAATTGGTGAGCTTTAATTTAGATGATGTTGCTCAGTTTTGAGATTTAAATGTCTGGCGATTCAGGTTTATTGAGCTTAGAAAGTAATTATAACTTTTCATGCTTTCCTTTATAGAAAATGCTTCATTTCTGGGAAGAAAAGCTCATTATTTTGCATGAACTATTTCGACAAATCAGCAGAGTATTACATGTATTTATCTCAAATTTAAAGCAATAAAACACTAAAATGATAATCATTGTAGCGTTTTATTGTCACTGTATATTGAGCTCGAAATGCAAAATCCGCGCAACAGTTTGTACATTGTCGCGAAGACCTTCTCATTTTTCAGAAGCACCAACAATCGTATTAGATTTCTTGTCAAAACACTCGGAAAATTGGTCCACAGCCCGAAACGCAGGATAAGTATCGCACTCCGAGGTTTGCCCGGGTTTGTCGAATCGCTAATCGGTAACCCGATATTCTCCTTTTTATCTGAAACACGATTCCCAATTTGGCATTAAGAAAAACCTGTTATAATGCGGTTGCGGCAACGGGATCTAACTAGAAAATTCCCAATCAGGCGTATAATAATGGTCGTGCCGTGTATCCGCTTACGCTTTGTGCGCTTTTCTTGACCCACTGGTTTTCCAAACGAGCAGCCGAGGCGGTTCTCGTCGAAACTGTCGCCAGAATTAAGGAGCCATGATTTCTATTAGTGTTTTTATGACATTACAATGCTCCGTTAGGCTTCTATGAGATTAGTTTGGACAATAGGTATTTTGTTCGGATTATATACTGGGCTGCCTTTTTGAGCTTAGCCTTTTTGTTGATAGATTTGGTAGTTTTTATAAATGCTGTGTTCGGGTTAAACACCAATTAAACATATTTATGCTTTTCAAACTTATACAATAATCATGTTAATCCATTGTTAAACCGTTGCTTTTCTTACAACAAAAGATTGCACGAAGGATGCAAATGGAGCATACATTAAAATCAATTTGTGAAAATTTCAAAAAAGTTTTTAAATTAATATAAATTTTTGAAAGCTTTCTTTCGTTTTTATGTAGAATTAATCAGATTATATTTCTTGATTAAAATAATTAACGCCTGCAGTGAAAACAAGTTTTAATGTAATTTAATTAAAAAATATTTCTTTTCTTAAAGAATCTAAAGTAACTAAAAAATGTCATTGTACACAGAACGCTTCTCCTTTATGCAACACATTGCATACATAATTGTGAAAAATGTTTACGCGTCTTTATGAAATTCAACATAAAAGTGGTAAGCACTCAAGGCAAAGAAACTTATTAAAGCCACATTTTCCTTACTTAAATTTGAATCCCACATCCTCAGCTCTAAATAGTTTCAGTAGGTAAATTAAAAATGTAATTATGTACTCCCTCCGTCGAGTCCCAAATTAACGCCATGATAAATAGCCAAAAGAAGCGGTTTAAAACTTGGCAAAGACCTCCCTCCTGCCCTTCCACCTCTCTCAAGCTAAAAAGAGAAACTCGTCAAAAGGAGGTCTTAACCGCTCTTGGCAAAATAAGAAATTACGTTCGCGCGCGGCCATTTTGTTGGTGGTTCGAGGCCCGGGAATAAAGGAGCAGTTAGCTTTGAAAAAAGTGTTGCGCAAAGCGAAACCGCAAGCGTGTGTACACAGAGAGGAAGCGTAATAGTCCGATTTAGCGCTCTCGGCAAAGGAAAATACTGCGAGCCGAGGCAAAGGACGTCGCCGCCGCCTTTTTTTCCGGATCGAAAAGCTGGACGAGTCGCGGCGATGGAAAATTGAAAACGAGGAAAGTAGCGCGCGTAACGACTTATAAGGTTCTTCTACAGTTTCAGCCCGAGGCCAGATCGCTCTTTTTCCTCATTTAATAAGCAAAATAGAACTAGTTTTTTGCTTAAAAATCCCCCTTTCACTTGTCGCTTATGAGAGTGGATCAATAAATGGATTTTTATTCAAATTTTATTCAAAATACATATTTAAATAAGTAAAGGTAGCGTGGAGCTTAACAGTCGAAACGTGGCTTTTGTTGTTTGATAAATTCAGTTGCCTGATCAGCATTAAATATCAATGAACCAAACATTTAATAGAATAAAAGCTTTAACCCATTTTTAAGGTATTAAGTAGTTAATCCAAATGTTCTAAAAAAGTAAGTCTAATGTAAATTCCACAGATGGCAAAACTATCCCAAATGAATTTTTTTTAAGTCACTTCTGCTTAAAAAGCATTCATTTGGGATTGTTTGCCGTGTGGGTTCGTCACACTCCATATGTTACACTATTAGAAATTTTTCTTACGTATTTATAAGGTAAAACTTATCGTGTTATGTTAGGATATATTTCATATTACAGCAATATCTTTCTTAGCTATTTATTAGCCATGTCAATTTAGAAAGAAAATTGTCAGCTCATTTAAGGGGGTTATATACCCATTTTTTTACTCACTTAAATGACCTGTAAAAAATAAATTTTAATTAGTCATAGATTCAGAGATATTGCAATCTCAAATTTTTTGCTTTGGCGTCAAATCCAGTTTGAACTATTGGATGGATTGACGTGAACGGGACTTAAAATCTTTATTTATATCATTTAGGGCCAACGCTATTTGCTAGTGTGATTTTTTTGATTTAGTATTTTTTAATTACAAAACTGACAAAAATTGACAAGTTTTTATTAATATTTTAAGATTCTTTTAGTTTTTCTTAATTTTAAAATACTAAATAAAAAAAAACACTAGCAAATAGCGTTGGCCCTAAACGAAAAAAAAAACAAAGATTTTAAGCCTTGTTTTGTCTCAATTCATCCAATGGTTCAACCAGGAGTCGAAATTTTCTTCAACGCCTGATATATCTTTCTATAATTAGGTATGTAGAACAGTCAGTAGACTGCATCGCGTTAAAAAGGAAGAGAGAGAAAGAGAGAGTCGGAGGGGCAGGAATTCGTTGAGAAAAGCGTGAAAAGCATATTATGGCGGGGAGTTTCGCGTCTCGACAAAGATAATTAATTAAGAATTAACACGCGTATTACGAGCGCGAGTCGTCCCTCTGATGCCTTAATTAGTCAGCGGCCGATTGCCGCGGGGCTCGCCACTGACGTAGTCGAACTTTTCACTCAATTTCCAAGCAAGGACTCGACGCTATTTCTGTCTTCGGGGAAAAGCACTTTGGCGAGGCCTCTTTTTCAGAAAGAACGTGAGAGTGTGGTTAGGCAACGCGTGAATATTAGTTTTCCTTTTTCAAAGAGGGGGGTATAATAGTGCAAAAAACTAATTAGTTTCAATGTAAAGGGCCGGGCTGAAAAGTGCAAGCACTGACAGATGTTAATTAGACTCGGCTGATGTGGAAAATAATTTTTCGGAGTTCCGAGCTGAACAAATTAAGGAATATCTCAATGAAAAAATTTAAAGTAGAAAGTATCATTGCAAATGATTTATTAGTATTGTTGTAATATCTTGGAAAATTGATGAATCTAACTCAATAAAATAGAGATTTTTAATAAAATTAGATTAGATTTGGATTTATGCATCTTATTGCACAATATTTCAATTGAATATTACAAATCGTTACTTCAGGAATAGACCATCAATCCATCACTTTCAATGCTGAATTAAAGCCAACTTGAAAACCCACAAGTATCTCGTTGAAAATAAAAACAGTTTTCTTTACCTGAATGGTGGGAATCTTAAAAAATCGATTGCTAATTACCGTCGAAAGTAAAAAATCGAATCGTTCAAGGACATATCCCGCGCAGCCACACACGCATCAAGCAGACGTCAATAAATCGTGTCGCGCAGAGTCGCGGCGTTCCTCGTGGCGACTAATTACGCGGCTTTCCACTCCGATACCTTATTATTTCTCGGGCGTGCGCGCCTCCAGTTCACAATTAGCACCATCGATAAACACGTGATATTGCCTCTCTTAAGGTACTCGGCCGCAAGATGAAACGTACTCTTGACACCTTCGCGCCGCCTGAGTGCCGCGAGCGCTAAATATATGTGCATGTATTATATGCGCGCGCGTATATGTATAATAAGCGCGAGCGTCGACGTCGCCCGATAACGTTCGAGGGGAGCTTTTTCCGGGTTCGCTCGCATTTATGCCGGTTGAAGGCTTTAGAGGTGAGCTTCGAGTCCTTGCTACGTTTTCGAATTTGCTTCGAATGCGGTGCCAAATATCTGATGCTTTTATCACTGTTTTTCAAGAGATGCGTGCTGTTTTAAATAGGATGATTCTTTTTGTGTGTGGTGAAAAATAGATTTTGATAATAGACTTGAATGTTCTAGTACTATTAAACAAAATGTCAGAACATTAAATTTGTAATTGAAAATAAATTCCACTATTATAGTCAAATAATATAGTCCAATTTAACATTAGTAGTTAGTAGTTATTGGTCAAAATCAAGCCCTTTAGCAATCTCGACTACTTGCTAAAATTCAGAAAAATGCTTATTCACCAAGCAAGAACCATTCGCACTCGCAACCCAATAACCCAGGCAAGAATAACTCTGGCCGTGAATCGATGAAATGCCATGATGCGGTCTGTCCTAAGCAAAGGCCTCGCCAAGATAGGCTCGCGGATGAGCAGCTCTTCCGGGCATAATAAATTAAGCGGTGCGCGCCGAAAAGCACAAGGTACGCACGCCCCAAACGGCCAGACCGACCAATCCAGAGCTCTGCAATCCGGGCCTGGATCTCAGGTGACTTACTCTGTTTTTATTTACTTCCCCTCTTTCCGCTGCCCTTCTATTTCTCTCTCGCTCTTCCGCTTCCGGTCTCTCTCTCTCTCTCTCTCTCTCTCTCTCACTCTCTGCTTTTGTGGATCGCGCTATCTTTATTTTCACTTCAGTCTTTTGTCTTTCGCTGGTAGAATGTTTCTCCACCCTTCCTGCTGCGATAGTTTCTTTCATTTTTTTCACTTTTTTTAGCCAGTCGACCCAACGGTTTTCTATCTCTGCTTTAATTTTTAATTGAGCTCGAGACAGTAGTAGCTACATTACAATTGTACAGTGTAATTTAGCTCTATATTATAGGAAACTTTTTGTTCACGCGTATTTTTTCATATTATAAATTTCCTGACTGTGTAGTATTCACTTATACAATTGATAACGCAAGAAAAACTCAAAATTTCAATTAAAAACAAGAAAATCGTCACTCTTTAAAGCCTACGTAACACTTGACATTTTTGTATTTAAATATACATTTAGAATTGACATACACTGTACATGCACAGGACTCTCTCCGTCTCGGTCGTTTCCCTTTTATTGTTCTCTCGCTCCGCTCAGCAAAGGATGGACGACGGTAGAACGACGTTCAGGATCGATCCTTTCGCTCCACAGAGGCGCAGCTACCCACGTACACATGTATCCAGTCACTCGTACGCGACTCGCACACCCTTACGCAACTAACCCTATGGGCCGATGCGGATCTGCACAATCGCATCGGGTGACGTCACAGAAACAGGAGGCCATTTTGGCCCTCAGCTGGAAGTCGAGTCCCACCATCGGATGTTAAAATTCGAACGGATAGCAGGCAGGCCGGCCAATCGCAAAGGCCGCGGATGTAGACGTTGCGCGCTTGCGGCTGCGGCTGCGTTCTAGTCATGAGCTGGCAAAAATCGTACCCGAGTCAGAGAGAGCTATATTAAGCGCGGATGTACAGAGATAAAGTGACACGAGGCTACTGCGTGTTTGGTTAGAGCTTCGCTGCTGCTGTTCGTTGGGCTTTTACGCTGTAATAGAGATGCGGACATTATATTGTTGTTAGCAGAGGCTTGGAAAGGGCCTTAGTTTGTAATACAGATTTGCGCGAATGTTGTGATGAGAGAGCGAATTGCGAGGGGTTAGATAACCAAATTATTCTACCATGTTTTTAAGGTAAAACAGAAAAATTTTTTTTTACAAGCAATTTTCCTGGCTTTTAAAAAAACGGTTGTAGCTATTTTTAGTTATTTCACAAGACAATTTATTAACGTGTTTTTATCAGCTCAAAAGCGCGAATTCTTTTAGAAAATGTTATATTGCCTGCTTTTTACATTTTCATTGAAGCAATTCCCGTATTTTTGCAGTTTTCTTGTTTTTGTTACGCAGTATAACCTTAGATCATTTCAATATATTATTTCAATCTTAACTAAAACCCAGCCATTTCTAAACTAAACTTCTTGTACATTTTACAGCACTTATTAAACCCACAAAGCTGAATGCACCATACCTATCCTTGTCACCGGCATCTCCATCCAAGTCAGCACTTATTCTCCATTGTACCCCTATTATTGTAATACCCCTTTTTCACACGTAGCTAAGGCCCAAAATTCCTACCCGGGAAAATATTTTGACATCCGTGGGCGTGTTGGGCGCGCGATAAAATGTTCGGCCTTTTTTCCCTTCCTGCATTCATCCTCCCTTTGAGGAAGGATCGTTGTTCGATCTGCGTTTCATTTCATTGGGTATTTCGAGGCGCTGGAAAGGATTTAATTGTGAGATAGCAGCGTGAGATGCTCAACGGCCGCAGTTGACGCGGATCTTGACGCGTGTTCTTGACGAATACTTTGCTTTCTTAAGCGGCCGATTGTTGCGGATTCTTTTGTGGTTAAAGTGTTGGTTCTTGTTCGCCAGCACCTGCGAATATTGATGCTTTGTGAATTTCAGCCCGACAATACGTGTTTCAAAAATGACAAATTCGTGTATAGATTTTACAATTCAGCTTTTCTATTTTCTTTATGTCGATTATCCTAATATCCAATATTTTTAATCCATATACATATTAAAAATGAAAATTATTACTATTTGTTATGACATACTGCCAGAACGCCATTCGTATAAGCAATTTATTAACCACATTAAAGCTACTTTTTCAAGTCAGAAATCCGAAAACTATTCTTTTTATCCCAGAACTCGCTGCTAATTAGAGCTCCAGAAGAACGTTTATTCTTCCAAATAAGGACTTGTAATTAAAAAAAAGTCAGCCAACATAGCCGTGTTCGTGCTAACCAATTACAGCGAACGAACCTTCTTGCAAAAGGCCCTTTTGTAATGAAAGTTTTCACTGTTAATTAAGCTGCTCGATCTGGGTACTGCATGAAAAGCGCTCACAGAAAATCCAAAAACGTGACGCAAAACCTCGATGACTGTTCCCTGAAAAAGGAGGATTTATCGAAGAAAGCGCAGCTCGCAGCCTCGCTTTGTCGCCTCCCCTCCTCCTGAACGCATCGCGCGCGATCGTACTCATTGTCGCGGGCGGCATTGTCGGGAGATTCACACCTCGCGGTTTTCCAGCGTGTCGTCACCCTCGGGAGGTTCGAAAAGAGCAAATGGTCGAAAAAATTCCACACTGAGCGAGAGAGAGACACGCGACCGAGCGCAGAAAGGGGCTCATTGTTGGGAAAATCCCTGTGTACACGAGAGGGCACGCGCTTTTTCGAGCGTTTGTTGGAAGGGAAAAGTCGAGAGGCGTGTAAGCGCGAGGCTGAGGTTTGAGAGAAGCTGGATGCTGGCTGGTGTGCGCTTTGCTAGGCAGCGTTCCCGAAGGCCGTACAAAGGCCTTAACCTTTTTTTGGAGGACCGGTGTATTGTTCTGTTAAGCGGCCGAAAATTAATTATTTCGAAAGGCCCTCTCGCCTTCTTTTTCAAAAATGTCTGACGAGATAAGACCTTTTCAATGCCGTATTGGTCTTAAATGCTTACTCCTATAGTAACTTTAAGCTTCTTCTTCTCTAAGCCACTAATTTTATTCCTTTTTTTAATAGAAACATTTTTTTAAATGATTCTTCAATGCAGTTGATTGTTAACAAAAAATCGTGAAGGTTAAAACGAAAACTAATTTTTGTGCAAGATATTTTAGAGATTTTCAAATCAGCCTCGAAAAACTTATTCTTTCAGTATATACCTAGGATTAATTTCTAACATTACCTCAAGCATTCGATTCCAAAGGAACTCATCAATCAATTAGCCACCGCAAACTTGACGCATTCGTGAAATCCATACACTCAGCATCTATCGGTTCCAATTTCCCAATAACCAGCGGGAGTTCATTTCTAATTGCAGCGCGCCGTTACATCTATATTTAGGGTGCGACTCGCTCGAAAGAGAGCGTCAGCGCTTCTGTCTGGCGCCACACAGAAATATTGAGTTACTCGGCAAACAACCGACGGTCAACACCTTTTCCGAAAGGTTACCCGCGCTTCCAGATAAAGTCGGCGCCAGAGGGAAAAAAAGGAACTACTCGTCGATTTCTTCTTCTTGTTCCGCTGCTCGCTTGACGTCCGGAAACCGACATCAAGACTTGCTCAAAAGATAACAAACCGACTTCGCGCCGATAGGTTTTTAAATAGCACTTAAGTGCTTATTATTGTTGGTGACAGTTTAGGGAATACAGAGTGGTTAATCCGGTGAAAGGAATATCCAAAGACGGAACTAAATGTAATCATAAAAACGCGAAGAAATATTTTAGAATTGAAAAAAATTATTGAATACATTCGTGTTTGCATATCTTGAAAAGGTTGAATTTTTTTAGAATGATCGAAATTCAATCTTGTAATTTAAAATTTTTTTGAGAACGATATTATTGAAATAATTCTAGTCTTTTCATTAGACTAAATTAAGTGTTCACTATAATGTTTTCATAAAATTTTCAATATAGTAAAAATCATGTAAGATGATCACCAAGATTGCAAAGGACAAAGGATAACCAAAGTGCCTAGACAAACCTCTGAAATGTGTGGATATTCTAAAGTTTCGAAACATTGCAAGATGATGTTGCAGTTTTTACGATAGCCTCATTCGAAAATGTAAAGCCTTTGAAATACTGTCAACACTTAGGAAACAATCCACCTGGTCAGAAAAAGGTCTTACTCTGCCCTAAGCAATTGTTACAAAAGGTACGATCTTACAAAGTCGATGCTCTTTGTGTTGTAGTACGGCACGTCAAACACCTAATTCTATTCACGCATTCAATGCGAACGAAAGGAGGAAACATTTTTCTAATTTAAAAATTCTAAGAATAACCGTATATTTATTTTATTGTTCGAGCGATATATTTATTCTAGCAGTCGGATGATAAATTTATAACAGATATCCGCTTATTCCGAATTTAATTAAACGTGCTGCGGAATGAAATTTGCCGAAAGCTTCAAATAGTCTATTAATGCTTCGCTATAAAGCAGCCGAATAAATACATATTAAGTTCGAACGTCTCTTGGTTCACTGAATGAATTTCAGCAATTTCAACAATGCCTGCAACCCCTATGTTGCAGTCGAAAATGAATGAGCGGCTGTTACATATCATTGTTAAATTTACGGAATGATCTTCCAAAGGGATACAAGTTTTGAGGGTGACAAATATAGAAGCAATTACGAAATTGAAAATCTGGAGCACGATGTACTTGAGGTATAAAGTAAGTAAAAAAATGCGAACCGGAATGAATTATTAGTACTTAAAGCACCACAGTGCGGTAGAAAAATCGAAGAGGTAGACATTTATTCAGACGAGATAAGTAACGAGCATTACCAGCTCCCCGTGCTTTCACATAAACAAGCAAAAGCTCCGCGTATTTCAGGCGAGCCAAAAAAGCGTCTGGGCAGAAAAAATTAAGCATCGCCCCACATTAATCGCAAAAAACTTGAGACCTCGAAAAAAGCAACATCGCGGCAGCCGAAGTAAAAGCAGTAAGAGCAGCAGCAGCGAAATAGCCAAGCTTTGGAGGAGAGGACAGCCGGAACGAAGAGAAGAGTTAGAGGAGGAGAGAAAGGAGAGTTAATGGGGACGAACTGCGCGCGCGAGTGGCTATAGCCTAGAGCCGCGTTAGGGCGGGAGCCATTAAGCTTAATGACATAATGAAGTAAATGGCTGCGCATGCCGGGGATGGAGGGACCGCGGCTTATAACCGGCGCTCGCAATATACCGCGTGCCCGGAATTCCTGACTTATGCCCTTTCGCCGCCGCCGCTGCCCACACACGCGGAAGGGCTGCCAGAACCCACGCGCGATCCTGCTGCTGCTCTGCCTTTTGTTCGAGCTTTCCGCCGCTGTTTAACAATTGGGCGACCGAGCTGATGCTTTGGCTCGCGGAATTTCGGGAATTTTCGGGGGCTCAATTGTTCCTGCTGCATTTCGCGGATTTATGCTATTATGATTTTCATCATTTTAAGGCTAGTGCTCCTGCCATTTTGCTATTTTAAATAAAATACCAGCTGGAATGACAAATATTAACTTTTCGATTTTGACATTTCAATATTACTATAATATTTTACTTTTCACATCAAGTAACTCTTGCCTTAATAAAAATGTTCCTTTATTTCATAAACATCACGCTGATAAACGGATGCACTAAAAACCTTCAAAATCAATATTTACAATGAGCTCTCTCTTCGAGGAAACAACTAATTTGTTTCGTCAAATTTATATTTAGTTTATTAACAAGGGGGATTCAGTAAGTGAGACAAATAACGTTTCTATCGATTTCTTCACTTTTCAAACCGGTTCAAAAGAGTGAAATTCTGATTTTAAGCGTCATATAAATCTTTCACACACCCGATCCGGAAGCAGCTCTACGAAGTACACGGCAGCCAGTCAGCCGCTAGACCTCCTACATGTTCCTAGCTGAAAACTCACACAGTGGCCAAGATTCGAGGTTGGAAAAGCAGCCGTTATCTGGAATAAATATTCCGGCCACTAGAGGCACGACTAGGAGCAGAACGCGAGCTTATCGTGCCGCACCCCGCACGAGCGGATGATGAACCCTTGCTCCATCCAGCGAGTCGCCCCTAAACGATCGGTCCGAAAACGGCGTCGCGAGTCCTCGCCCCCTCCGATGGGGCTCCGCTCACTCACACGAGCAAAGCTTCGCTTCTTCTCTGTCGCCCGCGTCGTGTGCGCTTTATTTGGCACGTGGGTTTCCTCTCTCTCCCTCTCTTTTCTGTTTTATCGAAAAAAGGAGAAAGGCACTGCTGCCGCCGCTGCCTCCGCTGCAGCCTGGTTAATTGGATTCTGCGATGTGCGCGTAATGCGCCAGCCGTTAGCGGAGCTGGAAAATTATTGGCGGCGCGCCGCTCGAATTATGAGCCAATTATGAATGCTCGATAGCGATAAGCTCCTGGCTGGTACTTTTTTTTAAGTGCCGACGTTGGAGAAAGATAATTGGGAAAGTGGATGATTTGCTTCGGGAAACGTCGGTTGACATTTTTTCCAAGTGCATTTCATTTGAGACGAATGACAGTTATTTTATTTTGTCTGTATTAGTTTCTTCTCGATGTATAGTTTGGAAAGAAGTAAAATAATCCCATCAATTTCTAAATTTCACGGGATGTCAAGCCTAAAATAAAAGTACTCCACTGGAACCCATAGAGACTTTTTCTGCGCGAAATTCGCGGAACTCAGGAAACTCGAAAACGTCAAGCAGAATTCCACACAAACACAGGAACTAAAACTATAAACTGAACTGAGCAGCAGCTTCTATTCTAATTACCAAACCCTTTCCTAAAAAAAGCAACCCGCACAATACGGCTCGCGTAAGCGATGCCATTGAACCACGTATTTACCCTGAAGCCCTTCTGAAAAAAGCATCTCTAATCGCGCAAACAGAAAAAGAGGTACAAAGGCCGGGGGATCGGATATTTCGCACGAAGGAAACGTCTCCCGTTTCAAAGTTCACACCTCGGGCGCGACTTTTTTCGCGCTCGCGCGAATATTATGATGGGTCCGGAGGTCTTTGAGCTGCCAGTTTCGGGGCACAATGGGCCCACGGGGGAGAGGTGTTGATCGGGCGACAACACGCTCCGAGCCGAAAGTCTCAAGGACGCGACGAACGTATCCGAGAACGCCATTCATCTTCCCTTTGTTTTGCCCCGGGCGCGAGACGCGCGGGGGTGCCAACGTAAGGGCGAGGAGGCTCAGCTATTTCGGACCGTTGCTGTACTTTTTGCTGCTCACTTCAACTGCCAGATATTAATTTCATCGTGTCATGTAGCATTCAAAATCAAAGCAAGTTTCTTGCCTTTATTGCGCACGTTCTATCTGTACGAAAGCAATCGATTCATTTTCCACTAAACTGATAAAACGCCATTGACCTTTATAAAGACCTCCAGCCAAACTTTCAATCAACTCCACTCAATCAAAACATATGTCCTGACCTAATCACTCAAAGCAGCAGGCAAAAAGCCCGGAAAGCCCCCGAAAACACCCAATCAAATCAGCAGCAAAAGAACCAAACCAATGAAGCATCCCAGCCCCCTTCCAGCCTTCCATTAATCACTCCTCTTTTCATGCATTATTAACCCCGCAGCTCTTCACGCTCGCTCCGATCGCCGGGTGCGGCGATTCAATATTTATCTTGTAAAAAACGGAGCGTCCCGAGCGGATCATCGCGAGGAGCGAGAGGAGCTCCCGGGGGAACGCCGCCGGATTAGGGCGAGCGAAACACTTGTAACGGCTGGTCTCCCGGGTACTAATGCCGCCTCGGTGTTTATGGATCGAATTAATTTGCTGGAGCCGATCGGGAGACACTTGTATTATCGATTTCGGCTTTATTGACCGGACTGCGGTGTGCTTTGCCGTTTTTTCGGAGCTGAATTGCGGAGAAAGCACCTTGAGGAGCAGGACGCGGATTTAAATGGATGGGGGCTGTACTGTATTGATACAAATAAATCTTTCACTTTGTTCTCGAGGGAACTAAGAATATTTACATTGAAATATTGCTAAAGAGTTCCCTGCATTTAACATTTCGATCACTCTTTAAAATGCAAAATTACTTCATTTTTTTAGATCTAATAGAGGATCTTGTAGGAGATTTGTTAAAAGATACGTTTCTGATACCGGCTGCACTTTTATTAAATTGTGCCGAGGTAAGCAGAGAGTTTGATTCTCTGTTCTTCAAACGGATCAAATCCTATCTTATATTGAATTCAATAAACCCCCACAAGAAGCGCCATCTGCTGAGTAAATAGCTAAATTGTTTCGGAGCGAACTTATTGAGCTACACAATCTTGCCAGTTCCAACGACTGCAATGCTTAAAAAGGGATATTTTCTTCTGTCTTGTTATTATTATTATTTTTGGAAAATATTCAAAAAGTATTATTAAAAATTAGTCAATTTTGGGCGTACTTTCACAATGAAGCCTGCTTTTCACTGTTCCAATGCGAAGATGCAAGCTCATTTCCAACGCTAAATGAAAGCAAGCATTCGAAAAAAGCCTCTGATCAAAGCCGAACCCCTTCTCCTTAAAAACACAATCCTAATGCAAACTCGCGTCCAGCCTCGTGTGACAAGAACCCAGAAAGCCCGGCAAAGTGGAGAGAGCAGGGCCTCGACCGGCGTCGGAATAAAAAGGCTCCGAATTTTCAATTACCCGCCACAAAGCCGTAATTCCCAGTTTAAAACGTCTCCGGGCGGCGGCAGCGGCGCATTGCGTACATAACATGCTGAAAGAGATTTCCAAATTAAATTTCGGGATTAGTGCCCGGACTTAATACGGACAAGTGGTGGCACGAGTCGTCCCGCGGGACCGCCTAGTCCTGCCAGTCCTTTTATTTCTTGCTGAGGGAGAGAAAGCCGTGAAAACTGAGTGGTTGCTTTTTATTATTCTTTGCCCGCTTTCGGCTGGAGCACGGAGGACGAATTTTTGGAGAGAATTTGGGAGGATTTTTTGCTGCTTCCTGAGGAAGAGGAGTGGAGAAGATCCTTATTAAGGATAACGAGCGAAGTCAGGCTCTATAGGGGTGGAATAAGAGGATGTGGAGTTTTCAGAGGAGATGCTCAATGAGTAAATTTGAAAATACGCCTGGGTTTGTGGTAAAATTTTAATGCGAAAGAATTACGTGTATAGAAAAGTTTGAAAGCCGTAAGCTGATTTCTCTATAATAAAGTAAAATGAATGTGAAGATTAGGAATATCTATTATATTCGAGTAGTTTTTGAGGAAGATAATAATTTGCATAATTATATAACTATACCGTGCAAATTTTAGATTTTAGACAGAAAATTTATGATTAGACTGACTATATCGATAATAAAATTAAGTTTTTTTTCTCAGTAACGCAAAATTTAATAGCAGAATATTTTGAAAAAAAGCCTCAAAGCCCCGCACTCGAAGGTCTGCCGTTCGCGCCGCGAGTAACGAAATTAATCCTTATTAAGTCCCTCCCCGAATAATTTCACTCCGCTGGCGAAGATACCCTTCTCGCTCTCTCTCAGGCTCGATTCGCTATTCTTCTTCCCGGTCGTTCGTCTCGCGCGCTTCCCTCTCTCTCTCTCTCTCTCAGCTTCCGCAGCGATCCATCCTCGCCCCCTATCCCCGATATCTCTGTTTCTCCCCGGCTCCGCTCGGTCGTTTTCCCGCGGGACACAACAGCGAGGCTCCTCCGGCGGCGCGCGTGACGACGTGACGATGGCTGTTGTGAGCACGCGCCATCCGCGCGAGCGAGCAACCCTCGACTCGTGCGTACGTAGACCGCCGACTCGAACACGAAAGCAAATGAAATCGCGGCCGCGAATCCGCCGCACGCCATTCCTGCTCTTGACTGTGTGAGTCGGGAGGAGGGGGCCTGAGGGTGCAGGGCTCAGGCTGCCGGGAAAGAGAGAAATGAGGTACTTTCATTTCTCGCGCCAGCGTTCGTAGCTCTTGCTGGAGGAGTCTAGTTAGAGAGTATTGAATTTTGCGCAAGGTATCGGCTCGAGTTGTGGCTTTGGTTTCCCTTAAAAGGCCTCATCTTAACAGTGGAGGCAAGAAAAAGCATTATTGCATTTGCTCTCGTATTTGTTTAATGCTATCCGGTTCTGAGCATTGATCGAATAGCGTATTTCAATATTTAACTCGTTTTATTTAGATGTAATATTTCTACTTAAAATGAATTAGGTGGTTAAAAAAGTGTGAAATAAGTATTTGCCTTAAATGATATTTCTTTATACTAAACACGTTTATACTAAAAGCAGCTATCATTAAGATTTTTTCATTTTTTTCATTTATACGTTATGTAAATTAATGTACGTTTGTACTAGAGATAATCAGACACACTTTTAAAATATTTCGATAAATTCGAAAAAACTTGTAAATCATTTGTTGACGTATATAATTCAAATTAACAATGCGTTTAACTTCATTATTTTAAAATTTTGACCTCTAGTACGTTTTTATGTTAAAAAGAAAAAGTGTCACTTCACTAGAGTAATTAATTCGTTCAAAACGCCGGAATGGTGTCGGTATATTCACTCGAAGAAATTTAGAGAGCAAGATTCGAAGATACTATGTCATTTTAATTAATGGCTCTTACGTGGCATTCGTTGCGAAAACTCGAAGTATTTTAGAAATTACGTTCGTGTTTAAAATTTAATTCATACCTAACTATTTACACATCTTCCATCCCGTATACTGAATTACTCGGCGAATTTCAAAATTCACTTCAAGAGTTTGTTATTCAAGTAATTTCATTCACTCTGTATTCCTGAAATGGCTCATAATTTAGGTATGGCTAACCACAAGCTAAATTCTAAATTCAGTTATAATTATGTATTACATTTTTAAGCATCAAATTGATTCGATTTAATTTTAAATGATGATTTAAAATCACTCGCAAGTTGATATATGAACAGTTACTTTTCGAGAGTAGAATGATTACGCACTGGAAAAGGTGTGCTAAATTTATCATCATATGGAAATCGATTCCATTTATGAGTTATGAAGTAGATAATTATACTACAAATCGGATCTGAACGTGTTCAGGTTTGACCGATTAAAAACGTTTTCTGACACATTTCATAGGTAGTTAATACTTTCAAAATGTGACGAATACATTTACTGACGTGTTGCAAATTATTTCCTATTTAGAACTGAGGTAATAAAAGTATAGACGTTGTGAAAACCATGATTGAAATAATTTTTTATTAAGCTGTCATACTTCTCCTGCAAGAGGTGAAATTTAATTGAAACATTTTGAGGTTACGTCCCTTCTTCAGCCAAACTAAGAAATTCCTAGAAAAAAACGTTTAATCGTGGGGCAAGAACAATGTAGTTTTCCTAGTAATTAGCACTGATAGTTTTAGATTGCAGAACTTAGAATATTAAAAGATGAGGCGAAGAATTTAAGGCGACTTTTTTCCTGCGATATTTGTTTCTAATAATTGTTTTCTGGCATGCATTCCCTTTCCTTATTCTACCAGCAAAACCAAGAACAATATCACCTAATCACGTGATCCCACCGAAAAATTCTTGATAAGGAAATTCGTGCAAGCCAATCCTCTTCCATCCAGCGAAAAACCGTCGACAAATCCTCCGTAACCCGCTGGCAGCATCATCCCCCTATACTAGCCTCATTAGGGTAATCCCGAATCGATTACCTCGCGCTCGATTACTACTCGCTCCTCTCTTTCCGTCGGTCGGCAGCAGCACGGACTCGTCCAGGGAAACTCGAGCTCGAGCGCCGCTTGCGGATTAGAATATCAATTATCTCGCTCGCGCGCAACGAGAGTACGAGACAAGCCTTTATCCGCGACTCTGTGTGTCTGTGCGTCTGTGTGTGCGCCGCCTTGGGGCTTAAGACCTTAACAGCTACTAAAGCAAAGGCTGCTGCTGCCGCCGCCGGGGGCGCAAAGCAAGCGCGGGTGGGAGGGAGGTTACTTTGAGGGCCGCCATTGGCTATCCGACCGCCTTTATTGCCCGTTGCCTGGTAACGCCGGGAGGGAGGCGAGCCAAGTGCGCGCAGACCACCACACCCTCCGAGTTCGTGTGAACGCTCGTGTGCCCTGAGTCTGTCTGAGTGAAAGCAAGGGCCATGCTGCGACTTAGGATGCCTGTTTAGCGCACTTTCTTTCTTTCGCGGGTTCACGAGGCTTTTCGAGTGAGCTTTCGGAGTGCGGCTTTTTCGGCTAATTAGGAGGAGGAGTATGAATGATGCTTGCGCGAACCTGCTGAGCTTGTGTTTTCTTAATTATTTTTCTCGAGTCAAGTTGTAAATGGCTGGCTGGGGCTCAAATTTGCGATTAGAAATATTTTAAATCTTTATTTTTTCACAAACAATGCATTTGCATAATTAACTTGAATCAAGCAGATCCTGAAGACACTTTGCATTTATTTCTTCACATAAAGTGCTTCATATTTTAGCCACCCAAATGTAACCACTATTAGTAGATAGTAATTGTAATTACTATCTACTTAATCGCCAATTATTGATTAAATTCTATTGCTTTTTAGTAGAAACATTATTATTTTAAATTCCATCACTACAATCTGAATTAAGTGTTAAAGCATTAATAGACAGTCTAGTCACTCTATTTCTGATTTCATTTCACGAAACTATCTAGAAAAGCAATAATCTGCCTCGTGCATTTAGCAAAAGATGATTGCAATCAACAAAATATGATTAAATCTAAAAATCAAACGGAGCCAAATGCTTAAACATGTTATTGTGAATGTACGAAAACTACTTTACATATACATATAACTAAACATTCTTTTTCCTTTATTATTTCAGTAATATGAAAGTAGTTACTCCACTTATTAAGATGCAAATCACATTGAGAATCAATGAAAATTGGAAAAAAAAGTTAAGACTCCTGTTAAAATAATGATCCAGGTTACCGAGCTTAAAGGCAAAAAAAATTTAATATAATTCACTTGTTACTTCCTATTAAAAATATGACTTGCCTTCAAATGCCAATATTAAATAAAAATTCCGAAAATAAATTCTAGTTCACGGAAAGATCGTGAAAGGAGCACTATTCAAAAGCCACCTGAATATTGCTCTTAGAAAATTTGCCCGCAGCATCGAAAGTTTAATTAAAAAAGCCGACGTCGAATAATCGATTTAAAAATCCCCCACTCCTCCCAATTTTTCGAGCTCTCGTCGCGTCGCCTCTTCGTCCTCCATTCACGAGCTCGGTCGCGTTACCCCTTCGGCTCCCCGGCGTTCGCGACTGAACGTTCGGGAAAGAGGCCCGGAAAAATCCGACGCGATACACTCAAACTGATTGGAAGGCGCTCGAAGATCCTGCGTGCGAGCGCCGGTTAACGCGCTTTTTTCCAAGGCGAAATTGGACTATTTTTACGGAGATGCGTTGCCATTGATGAAAAAATCTTCCAATTTGCAGATCAATACCGGCACAGCAGCGGGATTCCGACGGCTATGGAGTTCGCTGCTTGTTGAATGAAAGTTTGCGATGATGAAAGATCGGAAAGGGGAATAAAGGCGGGATGGAGCCAGGATTTTTTGTTTTTGAAGGACTAGAGAAAATTTCTAACGCGTGGAAAGGGTTTATTTAGAATTAATCCAAATCTAAAAATTAATCCTATTTCAATTCGACTTTTATTATAAATTTAATATGCCCAAAATATTCTGATATATTTAATATTGTATTAGATGATAAGGCTGTATGTATTAATTTAAAAAATTTTTTAAAACGGTGACCAAACAAGCCAATCAATAATGAAAATCGCCAATTGGCATATTTTCAATTGATGTATACGAGTTAATCTCTATATGGCCACATTGGTTGGTGGCTTGCCCACAGTCCCCTTATTGAACATAACTTGGGCGTTTCGTCCAAGACTACCATCGTAAACTCCTCAGTAAGTTTTTTTAAAATTTTTTTAAAGCATTGCATTAAGAACGATAACTAATATTAGTATATGCATTAATTTAGTCAGTTTAATTGAAACGTGTTTTATAATTTTATTCTATATAGAATTTTCGAATTAGAAATTGATCTTCTGTTACTTTCATTCGACTACATTCTTGAAAAATCAGTACAGAGTATATATTACTATTACTATTCAGAAAGAACAAGCGACAAAGCAAAAATTGAAAGCTCCACGAACCTGTTCACACGCAGATACAAATATTTGGCAGCGCATTACAGCACTTAAATTTCATTTTCACCGGCAGTTCCAGAAAGCTCCGAAAAAAAGGAATCCTTGAATGCACCGTAAAAATGAGCACGTAAAGAATCCGGAGAATAATACTGACGAGTATAATAAAGATCAACGCACGCGACAGGCCTAAAATCAAGTAGACTCTCGAGCAGCAGCGGCCAGGCGCTAACAAAACGGCCAAAAGGAAGAAAAGAAGGCCCTGCAGAAGAGAAGGGAACGAAAAAGGGCAGCAGACGAAATTGATCGCGGACTGGAAGTATTATAAAAAGCCTCTCCGTGCTCTCCTCTCGAGCAGGAGGAGAAGGAGGAAAAGGAACGTCACTTTAAGTAGGAAAGCTGCGCTGAGAAGGGTCGCTTTAAAAACAAGGCTCGACCGGCCGGCGCCATATGGCTCGTGGCTCTGACTTTGAAAATTCTCGCGCCGTGAGCTGCCGGAATGAAGGAAAACAAGAAAATAGAGTCCAGTCACCGCAGGAACGCTGCGTAATATGTTGACTTTTCACCGCGAATAAGAGGAGGGATTCTGAAAATTTTCGGATTCTCATTGATGTTATAAATATCTGAGGAGCTGGTGCTTTGCTGCCAGACGTACGCTTCTTTACATAAATACCGACATGTGTCATAGCTTTATTGGTACTTATTTTATTCATCAGTTTTGCTTTTATTTTAATATTCAGGCGGGCACTAAATTTTTACTTTAAAATCTTGCTGCTTGTGCACTTTAATTTCATCCTATTTATTTTGCGTAATTTTATCATTTTAGATGAGCGTACTTATAAACGGCATAGATTTATTCATTGACTCTTTTAATACACGCCAATAATTTATTAAAATCCGAATTTTCTTTTTTGAATTCAATTTGTACATCCATAGAGCAAATTAATCCATTCTAAATGATGAGTTTAAATTTCAATTTTGAGGTAATAGAAATAGCTAATTTTAAAATTAGGATTTAAATAAATTATTTCTATTTGTAATAGTTGCTTACTTCCAAGCAATGTTTAAAATTAACAAACGAATAAGAGCTAAAAAGCAGAACAGAAATTTTCTAAACACAAGTTTCCAGCTCTGATCCCCTCTGCTTGGTAGCAGCGAAACAGACCACATCCTCCGTTAATAAGCCGACTTGTCAAGCCGTCGTGTAAAAAGGCGCGTGCGCTGAATACTCCTTGGACTGCGCGTACGCGCGAGTACGAGTCTGGTAGGCAGGCTCCGAAGTCCAATTAGTCTAGGGCCATATAATTGGGATTAAGCTCTTAATTAATAGTTAATTAGCCCCGCGCCGCGGCGCGTCCTCCGAGCCTAATATACCAGCGCCCGTCCGCCCTCGCGCGACATTGGCAAAGCTCAAAGGCGAGAGCGCCCTCTCTCGTCTCCCTCATTGTGCGCCCGGCCGCTCTTTCGTTTAATTTCACGCTGTGTTCAATTTTCGTGCGCAGATTATAATTAATCGCGAGCCCCGCAAACCAGCTCTCGTCTTTCTTTTTTTATTCGACAAATTTTCCTGGAATTAGTTGCTCGGTAATTAAAATTTTGCCCACGAGGAGTGCTGCCTTAGTGCGCTGTAATTAGTTTGCGCGCGGTAGTTTTTCCGGAGGATCTGAGGATATATAGCGTTATAGTTCACTTATTTGTTCATTAATTTAGAGTTACTCCTTTACTCCTTCCTCAAATGATAATGAATAGTCATTAAAACTGATATTTACAACGATTTTACGAAATCAGAGTAGTTACATTAATTATTAAGCTCTTTCTGTAATGGCCAAAATACTAAAAATTAATTTTCATATAGAAATTCTTTTCTTATCAGAGGTTTCTAAATTGAAATAAATTATTTTTATTAAAACCTTACAATTTGGTTATAAGTGTAAACTTTATCAATAAACGTTTCTTGAAGAAGTTTATATTATTTAACGATTAATTTTATGTTTTTATGATTCTGTATGAGTTAAAAGATATTTTAGTTTCCAATTATTATATTAGCTCTACTACTAATATTTCATTAATATTCTTTTCCACTTCATTAAAGTCGCCCTCAAATTTAAATAATAAAATTAAATCAACATTTTTCATGAAAATTTCTCAATTAGTCATATAACGTAAAGCAGACAAAGAAGTATATAATTAAAATCTGCATCACGTTACAGTAAATGAATTTTCTGACTGAAGGGTTATAATCAGTTGGAAGCTATTGGTGCGACGGCTGTAACGAGTAATATGATATTCAACGTTCGTGGTTGTACGCACTGTTCGTGAATAATTATCAATTATATAGACAGTCCATTGTGCAATCAAATACCTTTTTCATTTCAAAATTTTATAATGCGTACTTAATCATTTCTTAGTTGTTATAATATCGTAATATAATGCATTGATTGATACATTAGGCATAATATTAAATGAGTAATAAAAATATAATAATTGCAATTCTAGAAATAGGATTTGCTTTAGAAAATTCCGAATAGTTACCTTATTGCGCAGCGGTATAATTACAATATTAATTAAATTTTTATAAAACCTGTAATTTTCAGTTAGATCAATATATCATTTTACTTTGTAAATAAGACGACGCCCGTTATTTTTGCTCGCGTTTTCTAAATTTAAACGAATGCTTTATGACTATCTAATATTTAATTAACTCAGAAGGAAGACTCAGAAAGTAAAAACTTTTTGATCTGCTATTGCTAAGTATGACTTTGATGTACGTCGCCACGACAAAGGCATCATTTAGTATTTACTTTGATAAAAGGTAGTTTATTTATTTCATTATTTCGCAGGTTCCATTAATAGGTTTTTACTTTTTTATTTTGATCATACATCATATTTCTTTCACAGCTAGATTTTTTCAAACGTTAAAATAATATCAAGTAGATAGGAAAATCTAATTTTAAAGTAACGTTTACAATATATTTATAACTTATTCTTTCTTTTTGGCTGACTTTATTTGAATTGTTTTTCTTTTTCCCAGGTGTCGGTCACAGCATTGAATCAGGGAAGGACTTCACAGTTGATGGACTTTCGGGGTTCAGCAAAAAGAAAAAGAAGAAGCGTCGACATAGGTGAGTCTCTGATAGAAATTCGCTACTCCTCAAACACACTCGGAACAAGAATAAAAACAAAATTCAGCGATCTATTCCTGTCGGTTGCGAGCCGCAGCTCGAGATTACAAAAGAAAATTACCTCTAAAATTTGATACGATAATAATATAATAAAGAGAATGGACAATGATTCGCCAGCTTAAAATTAGCAGCTGCAGAGCTAAGAATAAAAGCTTTCGCTTTATGCGCGACTCGTCTTCAATGAGGCTGTGCTATAACAAATTCCGTATACTCCGTCGGCCATTTTGAAAAGATCTCAAGCCCACATGAATCCCTTTCTTTATTCTCAACGCCGAGGTTTCCTTTGCTGTGCCTTTTGATCCAATGATATTCGGTATTATTCAGCTCGAAGCTTTATATGGCAGATTTTGCGTAAATATTAAGAAAATGCTGAATGCTATTGATTTTTGTTTTTCTTCGTGATAAAAACTGTTTTCTTTTACGGGTTCTTACGATTTTTATTGTGTATGAACCTAAATTGCACTAAAAATCTTTAAAATTAAAAAAAAATCTTAAATTAAAATAATAAATTTAATATACATATTCATACTCGCGTTAAAATAATTATATTAAATCATTTCATAACGAGCACTTAACAGCTGTATAATCATTTGCCACAAAATCCCGCACAATTGATCAACCCAGCATTCCAGTAAAAAAAACTAGTTTTCATTTCGCCGTCCAGAACTTTAATATCGTCATTATTAGAATCCACTCGCAAGCAACTCCTCAAGAGCCTCCATTCATTCACGCTCCGCTTCCAAGATTCCATAATTCAATTAAAAGGAATGAATTCGTAATCGGCCTCGCTGGCAAACAAGCGCTCGCGCGAAAGTCCAATTAAACGTTACAAAATCGGCCGCAAAACGGCGTCAAGCGCCTAATGAGACGCGATGATCGCTTCGAGGGAAGTGACTCGCGCGACTCTCGAGTCTTACTGACAGATGTGAGCGCGTGGCTGTCCGTCTCCGGCAACCGTCAATTTGCCCGATGATGATGATTGGACTCTCTGTTTTTCTTTCCTATTTTTTCCGTCGTCCTCGCGGCTGTTTATTTATCGCGCCGAGTGTCGAATGAGCGGCTCCGATTTTTCGGAGACAATGGAGAGGACATTTCGCAAGGACGGATTCGTAGCGAGGTGCAATTTCGTAGACTGACTCTTACTTTTCGCTCGTTTCTTTCGATAGATCTGGCTTTTGTTTTTATTTTCGTTTTAGGAGGAATTTGGAGATGCTGGTTTAAACTAAGTGTATATAATAGTCATTTGAATTGGCATATTAAATTATTAATTTTGTTTCTGAGAAATTTATACGTTTACAGTACTATTCGTAAATTATCTTTCGATAATTGTCTACAAAAAAGTATTTTATTTGTACTTTTTAATGTATCGGAAGCCGATATTTTCATTTCCTATTTCAATTGGATATTTACTCCTGAATTTCTTGAAACAATTTTATTAGTGTACTTTAAGATATTTTTAAGTTTAGAAATCAATATAAGAAATATGATGTAAAAAATTATGAGAAAAAAATTTCTTTAAATCAAAGAAAGCTTCGTTGCGGGGAATCGGTTAAATATTTTGTCGATTCAAAGAAATAGTGTATATTACACACCTAGGGAGGAAAAGAATTGACAAGCTCGTAGCTCGTGTCAAACACGAGCTATGGGCTTGCCATTTTACTTCCCGAGGTGCGTATACTATTTTTCTGCTCGACGTCGCCGAAAAGCGACAACTTCGTTTTTAGAAAGTTGGCGCTTTCCGGCCGTAGGGCAGAAAACATTCTTTAATTCAAGGAAACCCCGTTTTAATGGGAAGAAAGTTTCTTTAAAAAAAATTACCTTATATTAAAGAGAGGTTATTTTGAATTCAAGTATGTTTTCTTTGAATCAAAAAAATATTTAAGCGATTACCCGCAATGAAGCTTTCTTTGATTTAAAGAAATCTTTTTCTCAATGTACTTATTTTATAATAAAAGACAATGATTTTTATTACAAATTGCAAGCCAACTATATCAAATGTTAACTGGCGCGCGCTTACATCTTGCTTATGAAAATTTTAAATAATTTAAAAAAATGGATTTTATTAAAGACTTTAACTGTTTTTATCAAATAATATACCCTGCTGATTTTCATCAGCGAATAATGTGCTAAAATAGAAAATGAAAAGCAAAAATTTCACGTTTATATTCAATAACTTGAACATTCTAGTAAAATTTTCTAAACAGGCAATTAAATATCCACTCGAGCATTTATAATGGGTTGATGATGAAAAAAATCAATTCATAGAATCCAGTACTCGAGCAGCAACGCTTTTATTCGTCAGCCTGGCTTTGACGATCGATCGGGTATCCGAGAGGGAAAATTCAGTAGGGCTTAGACTTAGGGGAAGAGTTGTAATGGCATATAACTAGGTTCATGTGGTTGTTGCTCCAGGACGATCTTCACGTCTCAGCAGCTGGAGGAGCTGGAGACTGCCTTCAAAGAGGCCCATTACCCGGACGTCTACGCGCGAGAAATGTTAAGTCTGAGGACGGATCTGCCCGAAGACAGGATACAGGTGAGTTATTTGTACTTTATTCGATTTATTTTTTAAACTAAATGGTTTCTTTGAATGGGGAGTAACTATACTTGGGTTTTTACATTTTTTTATCAAATTCTTTAAATATAAAGTAAACTTTAAAAAGAAATTTTAATTTATTTGTTTGAAATGTAGTTTTTTTTAATCTGTATTAGTATTTTTCGAATAATTTATAAGAATTAACCTTCATTCCACAATATTTTTGGAGAAACTGAAATAAAATTCCAAAACCACTGAGTTCTATCACTTTTATTAATTATCGTAATATGGTTATATATTCATTTTTATATTATTTTAATTCAATAAATGGTAAGTACTTTGGCGGTGTGTTATTTTACTGAAAATAAATAAATAAATAAATAAATAAATAAACTTACAAATCAACTTAATGTAGTACATTTACTATCTTTAGAAAAAGAATCTTTGAATATTGTTTTGATTGATTCTGAGCCGCGAAATATTTGTACAATTGATACTCAGATCAGGGGATAAGTCTCCTGATTACTTGGAACTATCCAAGAAGGCATTAGACTCGATTTTCTCTTTTGACTTATTTTCAAATACACAATAAAATCGACAGTCCATATTCAGCAAGGCAACTCAGCCCGCTCTCCGATTCCCTCCTCACCTGCGAATCACCATCTGCCTTAGGGCCGCAGTCGTAGCAGAGATAAATAGACTCAGCACGCACCCTTTCCCCTCATTTAGCCAGACAGCGGCAGCCACAGGCGGCGGAGAAAGAGGGGCAGCAGTCACGGCAGCCGGTGATTATATTCCGATATAATCGCATCTACCCACACAGTGGTCGCGGATTGGCGCCCAACGAGGACAGACTTACGGCCTCGCGTAAAAAAGCAAGACGCGTCGCGGCTGCAGGGAGGGGAGCTTCCATGAATGGGGCGAGGCGCGGCGAGCGGGGGTACCAACAAAGCGGCCATTGCAGGGTGGGTGCGGTTCCAGGGCGGCCAATCAGCGCCGCGGGTCTCCGCGCGCCGGCCAATCAGCAGCCGGCGTCGCCTCGCGCGCGCCGTCTTTTGTTTCAGCGAAAGTAGGAGGCGAGCGTAACGAGCGGGAGGGGAGAGGCGCCCGCTTCTCAAATCGTTAACGGGGATGTATTTTTATGCGAGCTGCTTCTCCCCCTCCGCGCCCCGAGCGATGCCTCCCCTGACGCGGCTGCGTGTATGTGTTCCTCTGCTTTTTGAAGCGCGCCTGTGTTTTAGCTAAGCGCGGATTCGCAAGATTCTATTTTTCTTTAATTTTCGCCGCTCCCCTCCGCTGCCACGGTTTCTTTCTTAATTTCCTCTTTTGCTCCGTTCATGCCGATTTCGCGGAGAAGAACTTTGCAACCCTCGCTCTCGCGGATAAGCACTTGCCTTCCCTTTTGACTATTAACTCTCCACTCTCGTTTCTACTTTTCTTTTCCGAGCAAGAGAAAGAGAGAGCGATTCTCGGCTTTTTTCCTCTTTTTGTTGCCGACGGCGATTTATACCTGGGGTCACGTGGCTGTCGGTGCTCGTGAGAGATGAGAACGAGGGTTTCGTATAGTTGAGGGATAGAATTATCATTTACGGAGAGGGACTGGCTTTGATGGGGAGGTTTTAGAAGAATGGCATTGAATTAACTGGATTTTTCCAGGAGATGCCTCCGACGGCTTTTTTAATGGGCTTTTTTTGAGTTGAAAGGATTTCTAGTAATTGAATTGTGAGCTCTTTACAATTTTCTTCTTTCGGAATTTTGCAAAAGAAAGAGGTTTATTAAAATTATTTTGCAAGCAAGTCAAATTATGCATGAAGTTTGAAATCGTTCATTAAGTAATCAATGATAAAGTTTATATTTAAATGATTAACTAAGAAATTGCAAGGAAATTCCTTTTCGCATTGCTCAATATAGTGATTAACGAGTTAATTGTTAAATTTTTTACTTTTGTATCGTTCGCTTTTAAAACATTAACCGTCAACCTAACAAACGCAAGAGCGAAACAAATAACGAATCCCAGTTTATTCTAATCCGAAAAGAAACGGCAGTACAATGCAAATCGGGCCTGCCCAACTTAATCATTCACTCTCGCAAGAGCAAACGCCCAACGCAAGCGCGAAAAATGAAAAGCTCGAAGGGTGTCTCTCTCTAACTTAACTCTCCCGCTGCGCAGTTAATCGAAATGTCTCTCGCAGACTTCCGCCCAGCGATTCTTCGCTCAGGGGGTCAGCGGTACTTCCGCTCCCTCTTCTCACACTCGCGAAAAAAAAAGAGAAAAAAATGCGGCCGCCGGAAACGCCTCCGCGTATCGAAGTAATGGGATAAGCCGCGATCCGCATTGCTTGTGATTGAAGCTTCGAACAAGCGGTCTTAATTTCTCGTGCCGAAAATTGTAGACGGCGCTCGGCGCGTGCCTCGAGAGGCTTTTTGTTGGAGATCGATGGGCTCCGCTGACGAATGGAGGCTTTTTCCGAGGGTGAGAGGAGACGCGATTTACATAAAGCCGCGTTAGAGAGTGACGCGAGGGAGATGTTTGCCGGAGCCGAGGGTTCTTGTGAGTAACTGATTTCGTAACGAGCTTTGTGAAAATATCAACATTTTTGGGAGATAAACTTCACGCTTACGCATAATTTTCCATTTTTAGTATAAGTTTTTCAAGATTCTATTACACATATATATGTATGAATTTTTTCTGTATGTTAGAGAGAAAACATTTTCAAATGCACTGAGAAAAATGTCATATAAAAATGTAATACATATCTAAGAAAAATTACTATATATTTTGTTGTAACGGTGGGACGTACTCAAGTTATAACAAATTTTATTATACTAATAGGAAAAATTAATATATTTGAAATAATTTTTCTAACACTCAGTTTAGAAAAATTACTATTTTAAATAGTAAAGATTTTGATGTAGTCTACGTTGTCATCAATCATAAGAAATTTAGCTCCATAAAATTAAAAAAAATTACTATCGATCCTAAGAAATTTTGTTATATAATATAGTAACAATTTTACACAATATATAGTAAATTAGGGGGGACCACGTGACTTTCATGGAGGTTATGTTTCGAGCAATTTTATTTTGTATTGCTTTTAAGTTAACAAAACATAAAAGTTCTCGATTTAATTATTATTTTATGAGAATTAATTATATTTTTTTTCGTATCATTGTATTTATTTATTATCATTAAATATTATCATTGAAGTTCTCTCGTGAACAATGGTTCCATTTGTATAAGTTTCAAAATTTTCATGTCAAGAATCTTATTTGGGCCCAGCCGCCGTAAAAAAAAATTATTATTTCTACCATTTAACTTGTTTTCACATTAGATTTCAAGGCAACATTAGTTCTGAAAATACGAACAACGGAAATAAAATTTTTAAAATTTAGACTCGCATCCAAAAAAATTACTATATGGGGATAGCAAGAGATAATATTTCAGTATGTCCAAGCATTACTATAAAATATAGTAATTTTTTTTACATGATATATTAAATTTTTGCATGACATTTTTCTGAGTGTGCTATGAGTTTTAGTAAATATTTGATGCTTATACGTATAATTAATGCATTTCTTTCTTGTTAATCATGTGATACTATTATTTTTATTAAAATTATTCGCTTATTGCAACGAAAATCATGTAGACTGTATAGTCATGCAATTAAAGTCCCATCAATTTATTATAATTTAATCATACTCATGATTCCCTGTCTATTCTAATAATTTTATTGACTAAAGACTCTATAACGTTAAAGCGATAAGGGTGATCGCACCAGTAGATGGACGCTTAAGGATTTTTATACTTTGTATTAAGCAGATTTTTATGCGTATTTGTTGTTTAAAATAATGCGTAAGCTTTTTGAATGCAAGAAGCTTCAATTGATCAGTAAATGCATACCAGATGTGTTAGAAATATTTGTTTAAATTGAAAATTTGCAAAAATTATGCGAAAGTCGCGTATTACCACTAGATGGACAGCTGCCAATCTCCATTTAATTAACTAGTCCATCTATTGGTATTATAGGCTATACATAGAGAACCCCCAGTATGGAGGTTTTTTGAAGATACTTAGTTTTGTGTTCAATGGACATTTGTTGATAAGTATCAGCTTAAATTTTATTGTAGTAAACTTCTTTGCAATTAAAATTAAAGATTTTACTTAGAAAATAATTAGTTTGATAGATATAATAACTTTTAAAACTGTCCATCTACTGGTGTTGTCCATCTATTGGTGCGATCACCCTAAAACTTTATCAAAATTAAAGAAGTTCATGGCAGCACTGCAAAATAAATGAAATACTAGTCTTTTATTTTAGCGATCAATTGACCGTTATTAAAATATAATTACGCACTGCAGTTTAAATGTGGTCACTAATGTTATTCTATCTGAAAATAAAGGTAACCTTTACTAAGACTTAATTTGCGCATACATATAAAGCAATGTTTACAAGCTAAAAACTATAATTCTTTCCTGAAAGCAAAGGCAATAAAGTCAAAGTCAGCTCGAGGTTTCGGAAGGAAGAGGAGAGAAAATTAGGAAGCAATTCGGTGTATTGGATTAATATCGGATTAGCGTGGCAGCACTCCCGAGCAGGAGCTCCCGCCAAGTTGACGGCGGCGGCGCATCCCCGCCCCGTTAGCTTCTAACGAGGTCCGACTTAGTCGCCGCCCGGGGAACCCTTTATCGCGTTTTCTTTTCCCCGCGCGGACCCTTCTGCAGGCACTCCTTTTTTACCGGCTGCACTGGCAATCGCCGAGTGCTTTTGAAGGCAAGCTCTGCCGGGTTATTAGAATCATGCGATTGGGGAGCTATTGTGCTTTACGCTACTTCCGAAGAAAGTAGGAGGGAATTTCTTTTCTTAAAACTTAGTATAAATTGTTATTACAATATTTTTGTCTCGAAACGTACGTTTAATTGGTGCAATACTGAAAACGCTCATCCTATTATAAAGTTTAATGAAAGTTCCTTGTAACTACCGTCCTTATGTTATAATTTTATATTTTACGTCGTATGTTAGACTATAGTTCATTAACTTTTAACGGCAACAGAGTTCCCATTAAAAAATAATAAGATTATATTTAAAAGAATATCAAATTCACTTCTGTCAATGAAGTATATATCGGAATTAATATTTTATTTGCCCTAATAACTCTTTGTGAACGTAAAAAATGTGTAATATAAGATGTTTTATATAGACCAGTGCATATAAAGGCAAAAAATTGAAACTTTATTGAACACAAAACGAATTCTTCAAAAATATCAGAACTGCACTTATTACTACAGCCCAGTTAAACATTTCGGGCATCTTAATTAGCTATCTGACATGACCATGAATCTCTCGGCTCGAGGCAAGCAGCGCCTTGCTTTTCCCCAGTATAAATACGCCTCGTAAACTAGCATCACCGAAAAATGTTTAATCATCGCTCGGAGAGTCGGAGCCGGGAGAAAGAGAGAAAGAGAGAGGGAGAAACTCGCTCGCGAGACTGCCGTTCCTCGCTCGGCTTAGCTCGTTACCAGGGCGTCGTCGTCGCTCGCGGAGAACTTCCTTTGCCTCGTTTCATTCTTCTCGAGAAATTGAAATGTCACAAGGCCCCTTTCTCCCCGAGTGTCCTATTAAGAGGGAAACCTCGAGCGCGAGCACAATCTTAGTTAAGTTCATAGGCGAATTGCTTCGAGTCGCGCTACGCTACAGGAGGGAGGGGGGCAACGATGCCTTCAAACGAAAGAACAGGAGAAAATCGGGGCTCTGGAGGAGAGAGACGAGAACGCATTTACGTATATATACAACGGCAGGAGAGCCATCCGCGAGGGAAAGGAGATCACTTCAGCCATTTCCTTTTCGGTGCTTTTCCTCTCCTCAAAGTGGGTCCACTTCGCGAGGCCGCATTGTTAGGATGCCGAGCGTTTTTTTGCCCGCTTTTACGCGCTTTTTGCGAGAGGTTAAGATTGCGCCGAGGAGGTTTTCAAGTTACAAAGAAGTTGCTGTTAGACTTTAATTGAAGCTTCGCATCATCGTCTTTCTGTTAATAATAGAACATTCTCCGGTGTAAATGCCTTCTCTTGACAAAAGGGGAAATAATTGATTTCTAGTAAATATTAAACCATTTGACCATTTCTTAAACATTATCGATACCTAATTTTGAATAATGTGTTATACATAATAATGTAAGCTTTCTGTGTCGTACGTGTTTTTCACTCTGGCTCATCACGTGTAGAACCCGAAAGGAACTGACAAACTTATTTCTGATTCTAATTTGAATCTTGTCAAAATTTCCAAGACGGATTCTCGACAAATAAATATTTTTAATTTATAAAATGCGCGCTAATTACGTATTCAGAAGTTATTGTTGCTCCTCCGTTTCTCTCTCTCGAGAAGAAAAGTCGCCTTCGCCGATGACTCGACGATTCTGCACCGTCTAAACGTCAATTAAACAAAAAATGTGCCGGACCTCTGTGAGGCATTCAGATCCGAAATAGCAGCAGTGCCTCGTTATGTTCCGAGTCGAGAGCTGCTTATAAGGCACCTCTAAGCGATGTGATATAAGGGTGGCTCTTACGAGACCCGCGAGAAGAGAAGCTGTCAAAGACTTCGAAAAAAGAGAGAGGAGGGAAAAAAGTCGGGCCCCGGAAATACGTCTTTGAAATTTTAATGAAAGCGTTTCAGAACGATTGAGGTTAAGTAGTACCTTATCTAACTTCAAAAGATCGTTTAATTGCAAACGCAAAACAAATTTTTAATGTCATTTTCTGAGTCTCAGCTGAGACTGGACCTTTCGACGAAATCTTCGCTTTCTTCAAATAACATTCTTTCAGATGTCTTAAGGCATTGAGTTAAATTAATCGTAAAAGAAGCTAAGAAAATTATGCTCATGCACTTGAAATTCGATTTGATCTATTTTCAGTTAATAATATAAAGTTAACCGCCTACTACTCAATGTTCAATTGTGCCAAATCATTAATATTCTAGTTAATAGGTAAATATTATTCATTATTCATTCATAAATCAGTATTCAAACATTGATTACAGTGGGCGTTATTATTAGATAATAACTTCTGTAATTAATAATAATTTACTCTCGAAATCAGGTATTACTCGCGGAAATTCAGCAAGCACAAAATTCAATCCTCAAGTTTTTTCGTTTCCAAAAAGGAAGTATCATAACAGCGCATCGAATTACAGCTCGCGATCGCAACAATGCTTCTATCAAAAATGCCACAACGCGAAGCGAGAACGGAATAAAAAAAGAGGCTGCAAACGAGGAGAAAAGAGAGAAAAGACTCGTCCCAAGAACAAGAATCCTGTCAACACATTCAGCGCAAATAAGCATACGAAACTAAGTTGACGAGGCCTCGGCTGCTTGGTCTCTCTCGTCTTTTCAGCGAGGATAACCAAAACAATCTGAAAAGATGACTCGATCTCGCATTGTGGCTCTCGCGAGAATGAGCGTCGAGTTTCAGCCGAGATCTCGCTCTGCTCCCCCTTCGGCAACGACTCGCTCTCTCTCTCTCTCTCTCTCTGTTTCTCCCCCCTGGGAGAGAGAAGTAAAACTCGCGTACAAAATGGCCGTCGCGTCTCGGCGGCGCGGCTTCGTACTACTTGCGCGTCGGGGGAAAAGTGCGTGCGCTTCGGATGAGCTGTTTCGATCATGGAGATAAGTTTTAACCTTCCTGGAGGGGATTCGTTACTTCATTTAGTGCTTGCTCAGCTAGTTCACTACAATATCACGATATTACCGCTCGCTTCTGCGTAGAGTAAAACTGTTTATATACAAAACGGTTATAAATATTTCATGAAATTTAAATTTGATAATTCAGACAAAATATCAAAAGATTTGGTAAAACTCATTACCATCATTGCGAGTAGTGTTTTATAAATAAAATCCTTGGATGTTGTCGATAATATATATAAGCTGAGCCCTACATTTTTAAATCTCTTGAAAATTCGCCTTAATTTCTTTTCATTCTGTTACTTATTATAATAAATCTGCGTTATTACACAATAAACATCGAAACTGTTGTCTTACTTGATCAGTAAAATAGAAGGCCATGGGATTTGTTACTACCACTTTAAGGAAAATTTAGAAAAACATATAAATAAGAAGGCTACAGAAATAATGAATCATTTAAGTCGGAAAATGAATTGTACTTTTTATCAATATTAAAATCCAAAAGTAATTGAAATAAACTTTATATTTCCTTTCCCAAACAATCTTCGCAGAAACAACTCCAATATCTTTACCATGAAGCTCAAAAACATGAAATTACTTCCCTTCGAAAAACAAGCTGCCAGAGAGAAGTTCCCACCAAGAGCGCTCAGGTCTCGCGAACCGATCCGCCAACGGCCCGAAAATATGGGTTAACCATCTCCACAAACATCTCGGCAAAGAAAGCTCGCGTGCAGGCAGGCTTGGCACGGCGGCGTCTGTCGTAAAGCGTGCCGGTAATTCGATTTGCCGTCGCGGCCGTCTCGCGGAATCAGCGCACAGTGAATTCTGGCCCGCGCCGCGGCGTCGCGACGCGTCGGAACGCTGCCAGTCTCTGGTATATAGCACGAAAAAATCCTTTTATAACCGTTTTATGCACTGGACGCTGAGCTTGGAAAAAACGGATGCGTGCTGTGGGCTGGAAGGGTGCGGTAATGGAGATGTTAACTTCGAAGGTTCGGGCTGCTTTTTCTTAGCAAGGCTTTGAACTACACGCTGAGGAAGATCGTGCATATCTTTTACGGAGATATGCTTTTCGAAGATTCTACTTTATTTCAAATAGACGGTAATAAAAAAGAAGATTTTTGCTGAATCCAAATTGAGAAATATCGGGAAAGATTTTTCTTCGTTCTTATTCAATTCAAAGAATTCGAAGAATTAGATACTGTATTTAATAAGGTTAAAATCACGACTATTAATTCGTACTGTACACAAAATTGGCATTTGTTTAATTCTATATGTAATGACTATATTGCACACAAAATTTAACTGCTTTCCATGCCGAACTTGAGCAATTCCTTTAAAAACACTACGTTATGCATTTAAACAACAAACTGGAGAAACTGAAAAAACTCTTAAAAAATCATCCTCGACATCTCAAGTGCAAGCTCCCATCTGCTCCATCTACCTCTCTTTTTCTTGCCTCCAACAAGCTCCCAGCCAGAGACACACCGAAACAGCCTCTCGCAGCGGAGCGTCGATCCTCGGGCGAGCGCCGACTCGTATCCGACTTGAGAAAGGGTAATGGCGCGTAAACTGCTCAAATGACCCGCGAATTCGCCTCGCTCGCGCAGTCGCCATGTTTCTGTTTAGCGGCGGCTGTGAGCGAAAATTATAACGGCCAGCGGCCGCTTTATGCTAATCCGCTGCGTGAAAAATCGTTCGTCTTGTTTAATATCAAGACCGCAATGCTGGGCTTTAATGGCCGTCCGCCGTCGTTTACGACTTTTTAAATAATTTTAGCTTCAGTGCTGAGTTTTATTTGTGCTCTCGACATTAGTTTTTATTTAGTTTCTTTTATAGGGAGCTCCGGATAGCAGACAAAAGTTTATTGACTGATTTTAACGATCGTTTTTTTTCGAGGAATGTAGATGTGAGAGGGAAGGCATTTTCCAAATGTTTCTTTCAACGATCTTTTGACTTGCAATGACGCATCTAATTATAGATCAGTTGACTACTTTAGACCCTATAATTTCAATAATTTAAAGCATACCTCCACGAAGAAGTAAAAATCTCGCACGATCATGGAATTTGATTATGGATGAAGGGTAGATTCTCTAAAAAATATGATTCGTAGTATTCATAATAATTGCTTAAAGAATATTTTGACACGTAGATGCCAATTATTTCTGACTGGTTGTTGAGACGTATAAAGAAAACTGGAATATTTTTAATCCATTTTTGCAAGAATTTGTAATTTCCAACTCGTAAAACTTATAATATAAGTAAAATTCAGATTTTATAAGAACAGTAATAAGTAGGCACAAAATTTCGTACATAATAAGTCAATAAGCCACTAAGCAAACATCCTAATCATTCTAAATTTTCGCGCTTCCAAGACTCAAAGCAAGAGCGTTTTTTTCGGTCTAATAAGCCTTTTCCCCAGCATTCCAGAATTATGGAGAGAATGCGTTGCGAAGCGCAGTGATGGGGCATTTTTCCTCGAAAAAGATGCGCACTCTGGGGAAAAGGAGGTGGACGTTCTTTCGTGCCTCGCTCTGGATAAACATGACCGACGCCTGAAATTAGCCTCCGACGAACAGCAGCATAAATATTTTTATGCGTAAAAATCGTCGGAGGATTACGCGGCGCCCGAGATGAACTTCAAAATGGTATCCGAGTATTTGCTGAATTGGACGAGTTGGTTGGTTGTTTTTGCGCTCGAATAATAAGGAGGCTAAAGACTTGTTTTGGAAGGGATGATGGTGCATTGTTGGGCGATGAAGATGATAATAGCAGGAATTGACTTTTGGAGAATTGACATGGGTAGTGAGTGTATAAATCAAGCGTTAAGTGAGTAGAATATTTTTCCAAGTCAAGCTGTCTGTTTTAGGTTTCTGGATTAAATAATTTTTTATTGACTAAATCATGTACTTTTATGGGAGTATATTTAAATTGATGAAAGTAATATTTGTCAATAATAACGAAGTAATAAAGTAAATAGCAGCTGTGTGCACAGAAAAAACTCCGCTTGGAAAGAACGAGGTCCGTCCCCAACTTCGCACTCTGTCCATGAAAAAATTCATTCATCAAAGCCCTCTGACCTTTGACTCCCATCACTCTCCAGCAGCGAATCCAAAGTCCGCAGGCGGATAATAACCGCGCCTTGCGGCACATCAAGGGCGACCAGCGCTATACACAGCAGCCTCGGTGGAAATTCGGCGGCCGGCAGCGACGATATTGATTTTGTCTTTTGGCGAAGCGAGCGAGCGCGCACGCACGCACACACACACATACACACACTTCCCTGCGTACGTATAGGTAGGAAGGGCTGCGCGTTTGAAAAGCACCGGCGGCTCTGCGGCGACGGCGGCGGTGCGCTTCCTCGCCCGGGATAAAGAACGACAAAGCTGGCGCGTTGCATTAAACACTCGCTTTTCTGCTATCTGCCCGAACGCTTTCTCTCTTTCGAATGCGGCGAGCTTGCGCTGGGCTTTTACCTTTAGCGGGGGAGAGGGACCTAGGAGAGCTGTAATTGGACGGCTGCGGTTCCGAGTTTTCGCCCGGTTGATTTTATGTTAATTTTCGGGGGCTTGTTCGCGGCCAAATGGATGGGGGGCTTGGATTAACTTGTTTTCGAAAATGCCGAGTGCTTTGTGCCAACTCTTTCTCTCTTTAAATTCAATTTTCAAGAAAAATATTGACTTTCCTTTCTGGTTATTTGCTTAAATCTACAAAGTTTTAGTAATTTAGTAAAAATTCCCATTTTTATTACTGACGAAGAGAATAATGGTTTTATTATTTTTAGTAGAATTAATAATTGTTTAAATAAAACTCAATAGCTACATTGCAGCATTGTATTTATTGCAGAATTAACTTACGTATATTATTACCGCTAACTCGGAATCGCCAAAAATTATACGACACTAATTAAGACAACGATGACGCACACACGAAAAGCTACTCTTCCCGAGCCAAAAACTGTACATGGCGCAAGAAGAGGGTGCAGCATAAGCGCTTCATCGTCTCAAAAACAACCAGCGTCGACGGCACTAATGAAATCATTAAAAAAACTTCACGGACGACGGCTACAGAAAATGAAATTTCGACTTGAAAGCAGAACGGGCTCGTACGCAAAAGGGGGGAGCAAAAAAGCACGCACGGCCGCACCTTCTACATTGATCGCGGCTGAAAAATCCGGAGCTTTGTGCGAAAGCTCGTCTTTTCGCGGCATAAAAGGAGGAGCGGAGCTTAGAACGCGCTGCCGATTTTTCTTGCGTCGCTGCTGTTTTTGTGCGGGCTGCGGAGCCGTGTTTGTTGGAGCGCAGCTGCGCGATTGCGCGTGCAGGCGTTCCTTTTCGACGGGTGTTATTGGACGGGTGCTGATAGAGCGTTTGCTGTTGGCTTTCCTTGTTTTTTGGTACCGATCTTTTCAAATCGACCGAAATTGAACTTTCTTTGCCCGGCATTTGGACAGTGTGCGCTTCGCTATTTTTCTGGATTATTGCATTCTTTTTTGCTCTTTCATTTAAGTTTATGCACTGCTGAAGCAAACTTTTTTCATTGGTTTTCTTCTCAGAACGAGAAGTAGTGTACGGAAAGTATAAATCTAGTAGTTTAGATGAATTAAAATATTGAAAAATGGAATAGGCTACCTTATACTCTATCTCTGAATATATGTACATACTGAATAAATCTGTTCTTTTAGCAAATAATTAATTTCACATTTGCAGCATAATTTGTATAAAATTGTATATAAAACGCTCAGGTATAAAACATAGTAAACTACATAAATCTGCGTAAGTGTACTTACTTGAAACAAGGTTTAATCCGATTAACGAGAAACATAGCTACATGACAAACCGAAAGTCTCTGGAAACACAAGAATCGAAGCCCAAACCTCCAGCCAAGAAAAAAAGGCTGATCTACCGGCCAAGAAACCTCCTCGACACGTCGTCTCAACTCAGCCGCTCAATGGACCACTTAGCGCTCGATCGTAGTCGAAATCGAATTACAATGAAATTACCTCCGCGCGCGGGGTCGGTGATTCAGCGCGGAAGCAGGTCCGGATCATCGTCCCTAGGCGCTGCGGCGCAAAGCCATCGCCTCGTGAGTACACAATGGGGTGTATCCGATGTTCGGCGCCGCTCGACTTTCCCTCATGAATTTTCGATCGCCAGAGCCTTGCGAATGATTAAACGACGAGCGGCCTGGTGGGGCGGAGCACACGTGACCCCGCATGGACCTGTCGATTTTCCCACTAAGGGGAGAGAGTGTGAAAGTCGCCGAGCAGGAAAAAGAAGCTCGATGTAAGCGGTACTAGTGAATTATTTATTTTTACAGAGGAATGCTTAGTTGCCTCTGTTCTTATATCTTTGACATCTTTATAAAATAAATACTTTTCTGTCCTAGGCCAGAAGAAAGCCCTCGTACAAAAAGTAAAATATCCACCTACGGGGTGAATAAAGAATGTCGCAGATCGTATGCGTATCAATAAATACATGCGATCTGAGACATTCTTTACTTTCGCTTTCTAGGTGCATAATGTACTATTAAATTTTGGCAAACTTTCACTTTTTAACAGTACTTGTGTGCTTAATTTTGTTTTTGTATTTTAATATTTTATTATTCAAGAATACTGCAATCTAAAAAGCGTGTCCATCATTTTGGATAGCCAACTGTTTACTGGCAATTAATCATCCAACTTTCTCTCAGTTAGATTTCATTATTCAAAATTGATAATAAAAACTTCAATACTGCACATTGTTCAATTAAAAGGATATTAAAGATTCTGATATTAGTGATTTTAATATTTACTGCATGCCAAATTATCCTCACAAAAGAAATAGTGCTTCTCCATCTTCGCATCCCATTGTCAAAAGCAACTAATCGCTAATAAATTCTTGACAGCAAAGCTCCCAATAAAGCAGCGGCTTTACACTCGTCCTAATCCCTTCGGCACTCCAAACCTGCGGCACAGCATACAAAGCCGACTAGCCGGTCGTTCCCCTCCGGACCGACGCATCAATTATTTATATTAACAGCCGGCCGTTGACTCGTGACGAGCGGCGTCAGGTCCTACACAAAGTGGCTTGCGCGGATCGATTCACGACGGAATTCGTTTGATAGTCTTCGTTAAAAGCGCGACTATTTTCTAAGGGAGTATCTGTCTTTGTGCCGAGTTTATAAGGTTATGTAAGTGAATGGGAATGTGGCAGGGTGGAAGCGAATATTTTCGCTGGAATCCGAGGACGGAGTGGGACAAGTTTTATGGATATCGATGGAAAATTAAGCATTTAGAGAGCAGCTGTATTTTATATATTATGGAGATTATATTTAACTGTAGGTGATGATTTATGAGTTATAATATTCGTATATTATTTTTCATAAAATATATTTAATTTCAAAAACTCGACAAAATATCTTTTACTTAAAAATCAAGAATCGAAACTTTTTAGTATCGCTGTTCCATCTTCAGCAAAGAACGCCTTCAAAGGGAAAACTCTAAAAATCAATCGCGAATGAAAGTCAATTAAACGTCTCCGGCAGATTAAGACCCGACTTGCCAAGAAAGAAAGCAACCGTCTCACAGGCGCAGCGGCAATCTGGGCGTACCGCGATTGTCAGCGGCCGCTTATAAATTCTAATAAACCGCTCCGCTCGGCGCGTGCGGGAATTGTGACTCTGCCAGCAGCAGGCATAAATCTCTCTAACCGAATTAACGAGAATCATGGAGCGACGAGTGCGGCCACGCCCCGAGTGAGCACGCGCGCGTGTGTGCCGATGACCGGCGGCGGACGCTGCAAGCAAGCCCATCTTTTTACCGGCAAAAACGCGAGTTTCATTTACGTCGATAATCGGGATTAATGCTGCTGGGAAATTTCATCGCTGCTGCGCTGATTTTCTGCTTGGAGAGTTATAAGGAAGTTTCGTTTTGTAAATCTGCTCTCTTAATTTGAAAGAGTGGAAAGCGCGAGACTTTTCTGATGAAATGCAAAAGATTATCGCTGTTATAAAGTTTGAGAATAATACCGTACATTTTCATTGAAAGAATGATGTCATCATTTTAAATAAAACAAACGCCTAATCAAATTAATTTAGGAAACTTGACGATATTGACACTAGTTTTCTTTTCTTGCGAATCATTTTTGTAGCAGCAGCAGTACAAAGTACACTAAAAATATAAATCTCAATCCTAGCCAGAAAATCTGATTAACCGCCTAGACGTCAGTGCAGTAAATAAAATCCTCTTCTCACAGTCGAGTCCCACCGAAAAATTAGTATAAATCAAGTGCCCGATCTACGCGACGCATAACTGCTCATAACAATCGAATAAATATGATTCTCGAGCGAGGCGAGGGTGTCTTTATTTATTCGGAGCTCGCGCAGCTCCTCCGCGCATTATCGGTCAATTTTTCGGGGGTGAAAGTTGCCCAGCCGGAATTCATCGCTTTGTTTGCCGCGCGGGGGATACTCACTTTCTCGGCTTGAAAATCGCCCGCTCGGACGTCGACCACTTGCTCAGCGGGATTTTCATTTTTATAACGATTTGATGCTCCAGTGCAGAGAGGAGAGATGGATGAGTAATGCTGCCGATGATACCGTGTAGTTTTACGGTTTGATTAAGCGTCGAATATTAGGATTGAAGATGCATATAACAGTATATTACGCACCTAGGGAGGTAAAGTATAGGTAAGCCCATAGCGCGTGTAAATTGACACCCGAGCCGAAGGCATTTTACCTCCCGTGGAGCGTATACTATTTTTTCTCTAGCGGGGACGAAAATACAACGTTCCCGATTCGGCACCGGGAGGGAAAGTAGTGCTTTCGGCCCACTAGGCAAAGGATCGATTGCAAGTTATTTACCAAGAATTTAAAATTAAATTTTTTTAGTTTTCTCCGTAGACCAATAGAAGAGTAAAGCTATAACTCTGGTAAAAATCTTACGCAGTTTTTGACTAATGAACAGCCAGAAATGCGATTTCTGGTTTAGTCGCTAGCCAAGCATTGCGTATTTTCGTCACGCTTTTGAAGCAGAATATGGCTGCTTTCTATTTAGTGAGCAAT
>JAWWEM010000001.1:12614737-12627686 GCA_035582935.1 Ormyrus thymus
CTAATGAGTAGCTTAAAAAAATTAGGCAGTGCTTAATATTTTAACCAGCAGGACTGCTTTATTTTCTACCAGGGAAACTGTAAAATAAATAAGTAAATTTTCCTATTACACAACACTTCCTTTACTTCAAAAACCATAAACTAGCACCTCACCTACTTTCTTCCTGCCTGCTTGAACCCAAAAGCAAAAAATTTAGCCGAAGGGCCGAGCAACCTAATCCCATTGTCTAGCTTCGAACTTGCGCTATTAGCAGCCCCTCTATTCTCCATCCTCGGGCGTCCTCGAGGCGTAATGATGTGCCGGCGACGCGTGTCACAGCGGGATTCCCCGTTTATCTCATGTCCAAGGCCCCGGCAAATTCGCCTATTTACGATCGCACGTTCTTCCGTAATAAGATAGACGGCCGCTCGACGCTTGGACGTGATTCGGATGGCGAACGGTTTTTAATTGGAGATTTATTAGCGTGCTCTGGTCAATCGAAATCAGGAAGGGATTTAATGGAGTTTGGAGCAAATGTTACTGCATTATCTTTAATGTAGCAACAACAGCATGATACTTAATTGAGAGGTGGTCTGATCGTCTAGTAGGAAATTGGTTGTGCTTGCTTTTGCTTATCAGGACATCACTGCACTCTACTCGTTTTTATTTTTTTTTATTTTTTTTCGTTTGCCACAATTATAAAAATGAATGCTTGCCTGCAATGCAGCAGCAGCCGGCGCGTCGCCATTTATTCGGAGCAAGCGATGCTCGCAGGCTCGTGTAGGTGAGGCGGCACGCGCGCTCGGCTAACTTATTTGCGCGGATTAATTGGCTTACGGCTCGTGGCTGCAGGGCTCGAGATCAGCAGCCCGCGGGAATTTAATCAACCACTACCGCCAGGATCAAGGGCGATTAGGACCCTTATTATTGCCTCTGCGGTCTGGCTGAGTGGTAGCTGGCAAGTGACGCACATGAGTTTTCAGAATTTTTCCAGAGAGATTTTTGCTTTACGGAACATAAGTATGAAAAATCGGCTACTTTTTTGCGATGAATCTTTCTTTATATTAGAGGAAAATATATGACGTTCAAAAACCGAAGCAGTATATTCTATGTGGAGATAAAGCAATTCAAGTTGCTACAACTGCATTATCCGTCCATTGACGCTGAAAATTTTCAATGCACTCGAAATTCTCAAAGTCAGCTCCCATTGACAGCAGCCATCGAAATCTCCCTACAACAATCCGTAAAAAAGCTGAGCTCCGATAAGCCCAGGGAAGAGTCCCGATTATGCGCCCGACATCGAAGCACTCGACGTCGTATCGGAGGTGTCAGTCCTCGCTAAAGAGCCCTCGAGCCTCCTCTCGCCCTTTCTTCTCTATCTGCATGCGGCGCATTCCAGCGTGAGAAGCGTAAACGCGACGCGGTATTGATTTGTCGCGCGTTGGGAGGGATAATTATTGGATATCGCATTACCGCTGCGACTCTAATGAGGAGCCGCAGCTTTGTTTTCTTCGCTTCCGATGTATCGAAATCTTGGTAATTAGCATTTGATACACGCGTCAAGGCGCTTTGTTTTTTCCGTCGGGGTCTTTATTTATATTTTTCTGGCCTCGAGAGTTCGTTAATGTAATTAATTGGGATTTTATCGAGATACGCTGGCGAAATTAATAAGAGATGTTTCTAATGACGTAAATGCGATACATTTGATTATTGGTTTTTTTTTTGTATTTGGCATTGGATATTGAAAATGTGTACAACATAATTAATTGACGTCTCGCGAGTATTTGGTGGATTCAGCTTGTGACCTAGTTAAATAATTTTATAATAATTATTAACGGTGATAATAATAATGCTGGTTCATTATGGACGTGAGTAATTTATTTCTTAATATTAATTATGTAAATTAAAATGTGGGATGAGTATAAAAGAAATGGGAAAAGTGTCGTACAGGAAATCGGATATTTTTAAGGCCGTATTGATTTATGTAACTGTTTCCTGTTTAATTAAAATGTAAAGTAATTATTACTAAACTTAATTAAATTTATGAAAGCAAGAATTTATATTATATAATAATTGATAAGAAAATGTTTTCATAAATATTCTATGTTTTAGTAAATAATAATTATACCTAATTATTATAATTATTGAATTTGTCCAAGTGAAATACAAAATCCTCCAAACTGCAAATACTTTCTACCAAATCTTTCTAAGGGCAATTTAATTAATAAAAATTAATTTGATTAAACACAATCTTCATAAATATATCTAGCAGCTCAACAGAGAATTTCAATTTGTATTTATAAAAATCTTCCAATACAATATCCTTTGCATAATAAAACAAATATTGTAATTATCATTAAGCTCATACACGACAGTCAGTTTTCACTCGCTCTTAATTAATAACTTACTTAATTAATATGAGCAAAATACCCATCCACCCTCAATATTCCCCACCCAAAAAGAAACAATCAAGAAACTCTCTTCTCTTTCTCAGTTGCCGCGCTTCCCCTCCCTCCTCCATCCCTTATTATACCGAGTTTCTTCCCCTCGGCAACGAGAAAGAGAACCGACATTGTGCGAAGACTCCGTCCGGATCGGTGTATTGGTAATTCACGGGGATTTACGAATTCCCTCGTCGCTCCCTCGTCTTCCTCTTTTTCAGCTCTCTTTCTCTCTCTAATTCCACCCTCGCTCTCGCGTCCTCTTGTTTTTCTCCAATAGACGTCTTGATCGATGATACCGGCCGGTGCTTCTGCGCATGGCCGCTTCGATGTTATACTCCCTATGCCAATGAGAGGGGCAGAGGGAAGCTGATACCGAGGAGAGTTTATAGGGTAATGTAGGGGTAGTTGTGATGCAAAGGATGGAGTTACGAGGTTCGATGGATTGAACAGTTGGAAATTGGATGTATGATCGAACATTGGCCAATCTGTTAGACGTTTTTCAGGTAAAGAAATTTTTAGTTTCTTTCAGTGGGTAATGTCAAGAATGTTAAGTTTTTTTTCAAATAATGAATATCACTTATATGTCTTCTTCTTTTTAAGACGTTTATTTCAATGTTTTAAAAATAGTAACTTGTAAGTAAGTTGATTTACTTTTCATTAAAAATAGTAAAAAAAAAAAAAATATAAGTAATTACTGAAGCTTAACTATGGGTAATAAATTATTAACAAAAAATTTTATATAATAAATTGACGCATGCAAAAATTTTCGAACGTACAGATAGATATACAAGAAATAAAGGTCTACCGGAAGAATAATTTTCAGTATCGTATGACTTTTTCAGATAGTCTTGGAATTGAGGTGATCCTTTATGATTTAACTTCCTGTTCAAGAAGATTGTTTCCGCTCTTATTTTCCGCATTTACCTTATTTACCTCGGAGGCTTGATCTCTTCCCTCGATACTTCTCTTTCCTAAGTTATGCGATATTTCACGAAAAGATTCCAACTGTGACAATTAAAAGTTTTTCTGTGCATACACGTGCATGAACCTTTTGAAAAAATATCTGATTTATTGAAAAGTTTTCAAATGATAAAGTTATTTTTATTATCAGGAAAATTTATACAGCTTTCAGAAATAATTTTCTTACGTTTACGGTGAAGAAATTTTTCTTACTTTTTTATACGAAAAAATATCTGTTTTTTTTAAAGGACTGTAAAAATACATTATCAGCCTCAGTGTCAAAAATGCGAAATGGTTTCATTATCAATACGTATTTCCGTTCCTCCTCCACTTACCCAGAAAATGAATCATTAGCCTGGACCCCCTAAAAATCGCCAAAGCAGCAAAAAGAAAACTAAAGAAATAACATAACGAAGTCGGTGGGGCAAAAAAGGCGTCCTCGCTTCGACGCTTGCCGGGGCTCGTTAAAATCCTAAGCGGCGATAATGCCGGGGCCTGGCAGGGCAAATTGACAGGGCAACGGGCTTGCATTCATTCGAATTACGTTCCAATTCTGCCGGTGACTTTAGCATTGTTGCTGCAAATTGGTGCACGCCCTGCGCCCGAGGCGTGTCCCCCGCCGCCACCACTCTTTCGACGGATGCGCCGCCAACGCGACGCCGCGCCGCAGCATTTAAATAACCGATAGTCACGTACGCGAGAGTGAGAGAGAGAGCGTGTCAAAACGCTGGCTGAGGGAATCGATTGATTCTGGATTATGTTTTACGCTTGCTCTTTCTGCCAGCTAGAGAGGCTTGGGAGGATGAGGCGAGGTTACGCGGAAGTGAGGTGGAAGGCGTTTTTAAGGTAGAAAGGTTTTTTGGGGCTTTAGTTTTGCCGTTCTTTTCTTTCACTTATTCAATGGAAAACGATGAATTTTATAGTTCAAAATTTGCTCAGGAAACTTATACCAGTCAAGGTGTTAGTTTTTTTTAAACCTCCGTAGTAATTGTAACAAAAATTTGTTGTAAAAACTTAAAACAATTTACCAGTAAAAGTAAACGTTACACTTTTATAACAAAAAAATTAATTTTATTTTATTTATAACTGCACTTTTTTTTAACTTTACTTTTGGTTTCGTTAAACGAAGAAAGTCAATAATAATCATTTACTACAGGCACATGACACATTATTAGAGATGATTACCATACAGATACTGCTTGTAAGAAGCAAATTTTTGTCTACATCAAATTCTGTAAATGCAATCTCTTAATTTCTTCAAACCGAAGCCGAAAGCAAGTAACCACTCCCTAACTACCCTCTCAACTCCAAGGCTTACCGTGGACCCACAAAAACGATACCATTATCGCTCGATACAGCATCCCTCCTTCGCATTAGGCACCGGAGCAATCGTTAAAATTGATACCGCGGGTATATACGTGATCGGGACGAACGACACGCGACCGCAGAGCGCGCATTAGGTGGTCCGAGCTCGATCGCATCCTCATTAGCGAGTATTTATAACAGTGCGCAGGCGCAAAAATGAAAATAGGATAACGAGAGCCCCCTGCCCGTGAAGACGCGTGCGGTCCTAATTGGGCGGCTGCGGGCTGCGCCTTTTTGCGGCTGCGTCAGGGTGACGGTCAGCGAGATTCTTCGTGGGAGCTTTCTAGGGCTTTGTTGGAATTACGGGTGTTAATTTGGTGAAAGGAGGATTAATGGGTTAAAGAGTAGAGATTTTGGTTTTTTAAGCATGAAGAACAAAAGAGCAGCTCATTTAAAAAAAACTACTGCAAATAATATATATTGTATGTATAGTCACTGAACCTGAGATTAGAAAATTAAACATTATCTGATACAAATATAGCAGTCTAGTATATATTACATATGCTAAATTTAGGCACGCTTCACGCGCTCTGTTTTTTTTTTTTTTCATTAAGCATATTAGAAATTTACTCATTAAATATTATAAATTTTCTGTTTATAATTCAGTACCGTAGAAATTTTAAACTTAACTACTTCATATTTGTATTAAGTTTTGAGATTAGAAATTGGAAATTTGTTCAAATATTTTTTATTGCGAAATATTGAATAGGAAATAAAAATCAATGATAATATTAACACGTCGTTAGTTTTAAAAAGCTGTTTTTTTATTTTCTGTTTTAATTCTCGAATCCTTCTACTTTTATAATTATTATACATTTAAAAAGTCGATTTTTTTAATTTTACCACAATATATTAAAAGAAATGATTTTAATTTCGAAATAACGTTAACGTTGCAGGTCTGGTTTCAAAATCGGCGGGCAAAATGGCGCAAGACTGAGAAGTGCTGGGGCAGGAGTACCATAATGGCTGAGTACGGCCTCTACGGCGCGATGGTCCGACACTCATTGCCATTGCCTGAGACCATATTGAAAAGTGCCAAGGAAAACGAGTCCGTCGCACCCTGGCTTCTCGGTAACTAACCATTTTACCACGTTATCCAACGTACTGCATAGTTCTTAATCACGCTTTTTATTTTTCTTTGAGATTTTTTTGGACGGAAGATTTTTGGATAAACCGTTTTCTTTTTCTTCATTTAAACTTGTGAGGGGAGAGCTTTTATTTATTTTGCTTGTATGATCCTCACATTTAAAGTTTTCATATTGAATGTCAATGTTAAGTTGCATGTTTACTGCACATTAGTCGCCAAAGTCCAAAAGTCTTTGAGGATTGCGATAAAGTCTAAACGATTTACCGCTAAATCTTCACTATCCAAAAACTAACTCTCCAATTTTCTTAAATTTGAAATATAGGCGCTTATTAGCGTTGAACTTCTTGCAAGGCCAGTTAAGTCAACAACTAATAAAGTAATTTCATAAACAAGTAGTATTGCAAAAAATTGATTGCCAACATTAAATAAAGCATCAATATAAAGATTGAAATGCTTGTTTTTGTTAGACATGGTCCATTGTTCGAGCCACTACGATGGTAATCCGCATGTAAAAGTTTTCATAAGTTCCCCTGTATAAGCTATGTTTTCTGCTAAATTCAAATTCATTGTTAATTTCGGCGATTTCATGATTTCATGTTGTTACAAACAATTTTAGCAGGAACATATCCGAAAAAAATGTTGTATAGGTACCATATATATATGTAAGCTAGCTTCCTATGTACTTTGAGCTGCTGAATTTGAATCCATCGTTATTTTTCATATTCCTGTGACCTAGGAAATTGCAGCAGGTCAAAATACATAAAAAAACAGAAGAGCTTATTTACGATAAATTAAGAAGAAATATATTCATACAACATTTTTTTCGGCTACTATCGGAAATATGTCAGTATGTTGTAACTAAAATTTTTTGTAACAATCCCTGGCTTATGAAATTATCAAAAGTGACAATAAATTCAAATTCAGCAGGTGAAATTTTATAAATATCATAATTTATATAGAGATTTACACGAAAAATTTTGCATACGGATTGTCACGTGAAGTAGCATTTCATGCCTACGTTAATCAGAAAGTTGAATTTTTTTCAATTAGTTGCTAATTGAATTAAGTAGCTAAAGCAACAATAAGACTTAAATTGCGTAAACGATGGACAAAGCCTCGTCACTTAAAGAAAATTGGAGAACTAGACTCGAGTCTCAGAGAGAATTCGCAAAGAAAAGCCAAAAAGAAAAAAAAAGTTAGAACCTCCAGGGCAATCCCGCTTTTGTTTTCTGTCCGTCTCTATCAGCGCAATCCTCTAAGACAAGCGGCTTTAGTCAAGATAACGAAAATAACTGTCGTGGCCCCGTAGGGATGCACCGGAAGTCGATGGAGGCGGCGGAGCACCTCAAGTCCGGCGGCGAAGACAGCGGCAACGATCACGCCGGCAGTGGCGCCAGTCCCCCTCATCAGAACCACCATCCGGGTGGTGGGCCGACCAGTTCCGAGAGCGGACAGGAGAGCCAGGATGGCATGGGTCCTTCTTCCTCTTCCGGTGAGATTGCTTACTTTGTGTAGGACAAATTCAAGCCAAATAGTTTACTTAAATACTTTACTTCTTCTCTTCGAAGCTTTAGTCTCGCGAATAATTGCTGTTTTTATTTCAATTCAGTAAGAAAGCCTTCCGTGAGTAGGGAAGTAAAAACTAATTGGCGGTGTGTTAGAACGACAATTAACGGCGCGCCTTTTCTCGTTAAAGCAGGCATTGTCCAGGACACGGAGCAGCTGAGGAACGAGAGCATCGCCTGTCTGAGGGCGAAAGCTCAGCAGCATCAGCTGCAGCTGAGCTTGCAACCGACCGCCGGGACGCCCGGCACGACGTCCTACTCGTCGAGTCCGCAAACCGGCACGCTTCATGCGTCCGTTTAAAATGTAAGTGTGTTCTTCTATTTTTCTCTTTTACCAAAAGGGAGTGTTTAGCAAAAAAAGAGAATTGTTCACCGCCACTGAATTTGTAAAAAGACGACGTATCAAAACTTTTAATGATAAAATTCTTACGATTAAAAGCAGTAATTCATTTCATTTTCAACACTTGCAAAGTCTTGCAAATATTGAGTAGAATTTAAATTTTTTCATCATAATATAGCTTACGTAACCTTAGTAATACTTAGCAAAAGTAATTTAATAATTTTTCTCTTTAAATTACAGAATACTCAACCAATAAGCCCATCCCAAGTGAACGTTACATTGCTGAAGGCATTTATTCACCGAAATTGTACACTCGATCATCTCCTGCAAGGACACCTCCAGTTTTCCAAGTGTATCGAATTTTCCAAAACATTCGACTTCTTCATTGCAAGCCAACATCTCTGACAAAAACTTTTAAGGTGTCCTGCAAAAATTTGTCGTCATTCGTAGTTAATAGAATAAGTAGTTCAATAAACCTACGATTCCGCGATTAATTACATTTTCAGAATCGGAGCAACGAAGATGAAAGGTTGAATGCACAGTGTAAATTGTACATATTTTCTTCAAGTGGCATTTCGCTTTTGAAAAGACCGATTTTTTGTATCCTGATTTGATTTGATTTGATACCGTATATCCTTCGCACCAAACGTTTCTTTCACAAGTATTCTTCAATATATAGGACTCTGGAAACGTAACCTCACTTTTTATACTCTTTATTTTCAATGAAAGACGAGTGTAAATAGACCCGTTCAAAAGTGGAATCTCACTTCCAGAAAATGTGCAAAGATAAGCTGAACCGGAAAATCTGATGCAATATATGTATAGAATATATATTTCGATGAAAGTACACACGAATCGTAACCGAGATAATAAAAACTCCTGATCCAAACACATACGCTGCAACGAAAAAGTGAGAGAGCACTTGAACTACACAACGCAGAGGATGAAAATCGCCGAGACTGTCGATGTAATCTCGAGCGAGAAAAACGATATCTGCAATAATCAGCTTTAGGAGATAAAACGACGAATCTCTTTGACGCTTTTTCTTCCTCTCTTTTGTCGCGCGAAGATTGTAAAATTGCTCATTACATTTTTGGAGGAACAAGACTTGAAAATGTTCGCAAACGATGGTTTTTATTGACTAAATTATTGTAATATATATATTTTGCTGTAAATTCTGTAAAAATTCGTATTGTAAGATATGTCAAAGCAAATTCTTCATGGCAGACATAATCGGCTGATTTTCATGTACCTCAAGTATTTAGTAAGCGTGTACACAAAGTACAGTTTGTAAAGGAATATACAACTATCAACGAATGTTCTTATTTCATCGATACAACACAATGAAAAAAGGATTAAGCGGTGCAGTGTCGTCGACTTTTTGTTTCTTTATTCAATTAATCTTAATTTATAAGAATGTAATAATAATTTACCTCTAAGTAAGAAACTACAGTCGTCGGCAACGCATTGCTTTCTCTTTTGCAAACGATAATATGAGAAGTGAGAAAGGCAATTACACATCGAACGATGTCAAAGTACCTAATGCAGCTACGATGCGCAGCCGATGGTATCAAGCATAAACCTCGAGTTTCGCGTTATAAAAAGGAAGAATGTATAGGCACGAGTCGAAGTGAATATTATATATGAATTAACTAAGAATTATAAATACTATATAAAAGCGTGCGTGGGAAAAGAGTGAATGGGCGCGTGAGTTTAAGAAATAACAATAAACGAGGGGGAAAACGAAGAGAATCTTCCTAAACCCGAGTACTTAAGGCTCAAGAGAAACTTAACTGTTGTCAAACGTGCAATATATCGACGTAAGTTAAACGCTGTAAGGCTCTGTACTTTTTATTAACGAGAAGGACTTTCCTTTTTCTCCGTTTCCTTTTTTTATTGCGTTGAGGAACGAGTCGAGAAGTTTTCTCGATCATCTACTGTGTATATAAATATATAAATACGACTATACAAATACGAATATATGTGGTCGCGTCGCTTCGGGGTGATCGAATTTTCCTTCTTGCGTAAGTTTCTTCCATTATCCGCGCGAATACTTTTATGTACATTATGTGATGATGTTCAGTTTATTAATTTTTTTTATATATTAGATATTCTAAAATATTTTATTTAATTGAGAAATTTTTAAGAGCGACTTACTTGCAGTATACTTATAGGTTTCCTTTTGCCAGTCATTTTCTGCAGCCAATGTTTTTTGTTTACTACGGAAAATGTAATGGAAACAATTAGTGATCTCATTTTCCTGGAAGATTATAAAATTATTTTAGTTGAATTGTTAGTAACACTACGTTATGTTTATGCAGACCGAAAGAACTATCATATTTATTTATGCCATTTTCGATTGTATTATCGATTATAAGAAATGAAAGAAAGAAAGACTGCTTTCGTCGTTAAAAACGAAAAGTCGAGCGCTTCGATGCGATTACACTTTAGATTATACATTTAATGTAACGCACTATAATTTGAATGAAAAAGCGAATTATACCCCATAAAGTTCTCCCGATAAAGAAGGCAAGCAAAACTGAAATAAAGTCAAGGATAAAGAAAGCATAAACGAAACTAAGAAGCCAACAAGACACGAATTCCACAAGAGTTTGTGAAAAAATGGTCTGTTTGAGAAAAGAAGTAATGGGAAGCAAGCGCGGGATCGTTTCGGATTTCGTTTCAAAGACTTATCCATTCGTGTCCGAACGCCTGCGACTAATCGCATGCATAGTAGTCGGCTAGTGTACGTAAATAATAAAGTTTCTGAACAAAAATTCTTTGCCTTTAGTTTTTCGATTTTACCTTTACTTTACAAATTTCCTGTAGCGTTTAGTGAAAAAAATATAAGACTTACGTAATCTTCATTAAAGTGCTTATCGATATTTAACCCATAATACAAAGTCTAAGCACTGTGATTTAATCAACACTGGTGCAAAAGTAATAAAGTTTCTGTAATAATGTTACCATGCAGCGCCATTTTTTTGCGACTAAAAAGCGTCTTATTTAGGATTTTACACTATGATGACGATTAAAAAAGAAGTTCAGATTTTGAATGTTTTGATGATGAATATAAATATTGTTAAATATTTTAACAAATTCAAGTAAAAATCATCATTCATTATTACGTTTTCATAGATTTTAAAATTTACCTGCAACCACTGATGATGGCGCTATGGATTAGTAACCATAGAGATAATATAGATAGAGTGGGGAAGCGAGGCCTCCTGTCAGAGAGAAGATCGGGGCTACTATGTGTCTCTTTCTAGCAACGCATACGCAGTAGGAGAGAAGGGAATATCTTCTTTTTGAATTGGTTTTGATTAAAGTACCAGAAAAGAAATTATAGACCGATTTAAATTAATTAAAGCAATTTAATGGTATTAAAAGGATTAAGCATGCATAAAAAATGTTTTTTAAATAATTTATTTATTAATAGCATAACGTTATAATAAATTAATACATATATAAGTATTACAAATCTATGCTCATTAACACAACATAGACACAACAATGAAAAAAATATAACTTTTTTAATAATATATTAATTATGTATTGTTTTTCACTAAATATTTAAATATTTAAAATTATTTCATTCGCCTTTAAAAATAGTCAGTTTATTATATAACATACGTGTTCTAAACTTTAAATCTCCCATTTTATTACTTTCATGCTTAAGTCTTTTATCAAGATAATTTTCACTAATAAGATAAATTAATGTTTGCCTATGATCATGCAAAAATGATTGATCAAAAAAATGTTCCTTATCGTCTAAAACTGAGGAAACTACAATTTTTAACGTTTTAATTACTAGTTTTTCATAAACATTTTTAGATAGTAATGATTCTTTGGTTTTTCGTATAATTTTCTCTGCACTTAAACATATTAAGTGCAATTTGTTTACAACAATAATGCAAAAATGGTGCCATAACCAAACATGTCAATCCGATCCTGCGATGTGACCATTATTGTCGCGCGCGCATGCGCTCTTCTGCTGTCAGATAAAGAAAGGTAGTAGAGCTCGTTTTCTTTCTCTTTCTAACAGCGCGTCAATTTCACTTACGGAAGAGGGTATAGCTTCTCCACTCTATCTATATTATCTCCATGTTAGTAACCTTACTCCATAAAAAAGAACATTTACCTGTTATCGATTAAGCACGATTCATATATATCTACAAGAAGTAGTACAGAATACTTTTTTACTAACGATCATCGATAAGGTAGGGACTTCAATATAGCTTCATTTAAAAAATTAAAATTTGATTAAAAAGTTACCTTTTAAATTATAACATTATATATTGTACGTAAGGCAGAGAAATTCGCGAGAGCCGACCAGCGGCTAGATTATACGTAAAATAGGGAGAGAGCCTTGTGGCGCACTGAGTAAGAGCAAAACTCTCAAAATGGCAGTTCCCGCTCCTCGAGTGTTTTACGCATAGAGTTACTACAGATAGAGTAGGCAAGATAAGACAGCGCATATAAGAATAAGATAAGTGGATTAGTGGAAGCGTCCAGTCGATAGAAAGAGAAAGAAAACGAAATTAGGTTTTCTCTCTTATGACGCATGCGCTTTGCATACTTACCCCGGATTGGTCAATTTATACTAGTATTTATAGAAGATATGTAAATGTATTTCAAGTTCTTATCTAGTAAGAATTTTTATTATAAAAAAATTTATTATAAAAAATGTAGCGAATTTTTTCAATAAATGAGCACCTTATGTACATTTTGCATCCGTAGGTTAGTTCAGAATGCTGTTACTGGTTTTCTTCTCTGCGCATGCGTCGTGAAAGAAAGGAGATAGTACACCTATCCGATTTTCTTTCTCTTTTTATTAACCGGACGCTTTTCGACCAGGCTTGCGCTTGCCTGCTCTATCTGTAACTGTAATACGTATGGTTTTACAAGTGCATGAGTTAGTAGAAGGTTGGGGTGCGCTTTAGCCCGACCATCACGAGCAAGAGTGTGAGAGAGAAAGCAAAGAGCGGAAGCTCTCGCAGAGAGACAGCCATAACAACAGCGTAAAAGAATTTCATGCGCGGCTGACTAGCCAAATAGTACCCTATCGGAAAGAGCTGGTAAAATGGTGCAAATACACACATATAACCCGATACTGGTATCGGGCTATATGTGCCCAGACGGCAAAAACTGTTCAAAATGAATTCATTATGTAGCCCCAAAAAAAACCTGAATTCATTTTTAATGCCCG
>JAWWEM010000001.1:12627786-12650484 GCA_035582935.1 Ormyrus thymus
CAACTACCTTTTTCTGTTAATTTAACAAACCAGAGACTGTTAACTGAACGGCCCAGTGAGGTATTAAAGCAATAGAATTATAAATATTATAATTCATTTATTTATTTTTATTATTCATTATATTATTATTATTTTTATATTATATTTATATTTTTCACTAATTAAAGTACATATTTATTACAAACAAATAAATTAAAAATTGTGATGATGATGCCCCGATTAGAAATTTTGATAGATATCTCACGAGAGCCTCCTGTGGGTTGCCAAAACTCTGATCTGGTCTTGCGGCTTTTAAGTTAAGCAGAAAAGAATTGAAGACTTACATGAAAGAAAAAGTAGTACTTTCTAAATCATTGAAGCACTTGATCCATAAATGTGAAAATGATCTTAACCAAGGAACAGAAAAAGATCACAATGATATACTTCCTCGTAGGATGTAGTAATACATTCGGTATCTATGTATATAATCGGTAATCGGCACTCGGCTGTAAATTCGAAACACATCTCAGTTCAGCACTGATTCGTTCTTCTTTCCAGTTTGGCACCGTTTTTTGTGCTGGTTTTTTTTCTAGCCAAATATTTACCGATTTCCTGAGCGCGTCGTAATAATTCTTTCCGAGTGCATAGGCCATAAAGAGGCGGCTGATTTTAAGCGGGACGTTGCAAAATCGATTAGGCACGCGTGAAAAAGAAACGTTAAACACCGCCGTGATAAATCGCGGTGAGACACTAATTCCAAGCGAATCCGAAGACATTAATTAGAGGCAATTATGGAAATCCGAATCGACCTACGGAACGGGGAAAAATTTTAACGTTCTAGTGATTGTTTGACTTTGAAACTCAATGGTTAAGTCAGATTTTTGAATTCTTTGATGGAGCGTGAAGAATGACCCATTGAATTTAGCACTGTAATATTGCTTCCACATTTTCGATATATAAAAAATTGCAAATAATACATAAGTCAACTGTTATTATCAATATCGACTCAAAATTAAAACCAATGTAAATTAATTAATTTTATCAGATTGTTTAGACTTTTAATCTATACTAAAATAAGTTTTTGAAAATAATGGTAAAACTGATCAATAAGAACAAGTGACTATTTGTTGAGGTTATTCATATACTTTCAAGAAAATTTCATTAAACGCAAAATAAATGTAAAATTGTGAAGAATTTCTTGAGCACTGCAATTTCTTTTACCTAAAAATGAGTTAAAATAAATTCGCATTCAGACCGTTACAAAAAGCTGCTTGTTCAAAACAGACATAAAAGGAAAGGTGCGTCATAAATCGCTGCAGAATGAAAGTTTCTTTGCACGGGTCCATTGCAATTTCCCTAAAAAATTTCATTAATAGTTAATCATGTGCTAATGGGCCATCAAATGAATAAATTCGCGTGTCCGCAGCTTCCGCTTGCTTTAGTCTAAACAAGTGTGACTGAGCTGCTGAAAAATTCCAGCCAAGAGTGAATACTGATTTGTCCCAGAAACGTATTGAGCGATGAAGCCGAGCGACTAAAATTATGTTTATTATGTGATTATAACAAGAACGGCGACATCGAATGGTTAAGAATCTTTGAAGCTTCCACAAAGACATGAAATATTCATGATTATCCGACGTTAAAACATCTCAATTCCGTGGTAATCGCGATTTTCAAGTCAAAGTGCGAAGATTTTTGAGATTCTTTGGCATCATCTTCATGTTTTTAAAAATAACCAGTATCGAATTAATACCAAAGAATTAGAAAGCTGGTAATTTGCTCCAGTAATGATGTCAATCAATGTAACATAGAACCCAATTTACTTATCATTCCCGGTAGACAGTATTAATTTATCACGAGTTAAGCACTTAATGATCGTCATTTCTGGTTGCAATTTTCTGTAAATATTTTCTGTAACAGTATATCAAATAAATCAATGGTTTCCTCCAAGTTAATGCATCGATGCTTTATAATTGATTCTAATGGATGTAACGTAAATAATTATACATTTGAATGACATGATGTTTCGCCGTAGAGGTTATAAAACTTTTATTTCATAATCCACTCGTTAGAAAGTTGGTGAGATAAATTGTATACGCCTTTTTGACGAATTTGCAGAAATCAATGGATTGTCGAACTAACTATTGCGTTTTGTTTCGTCACGTTAGATAAAAATATTTTCCAGTCAGAATTTTATGGGAAGTTGTATTTTGTAAAATGAAGTCGTTTATTACTCTATTGAATACTCGCATATTAACATTCAAAAATACGTTAAGAAGCTGGATTAATGTTAAAATGCAAATGAGTGCTATAAATTTTTAAAAATTGCAATGCAACCGGTATAAAAAAATTTTCCAAGGACAAAAAAGTGGCGTTATTAGTTGTATAAAAGATAAATAACATTAATATCGACTCTATTTTGTTTTGCAACTTGATCGACGTCAAATTCTTAAGCAAAAAGATAATACATCGCACTTTCAACTCGAAAATTCTCAGAATTCCTCGTAAATTGACAATTAGACTCGACTCATCAGCCCGAAATTTTTATCGCCGAACATATTTGCCATTCGAGGCTCGGCGTTAACTTCTCGCTTTTAACTTACAACGTACGCAAATGGAAGCGAGTCTACCCAGATTAAGTAGGTCCGCAATTAAAATTCTTATATCGAGTTACACGTTCGTTTTTCCTTACGCCTCGCGGAAAAACGACATTCCGACGGATCTTGAGTTTGGCTATACAAGTGCAAGAACGTGCAGAACAGAAAACGTAGCAGATTTTTTGGGGAATGTAAAAAAGACCACCGGGGAGAATCCGTTTTGATATACATGCGTTTTTCCCGATGTCCTAATCGGTGTCAACTGCTGCACGCATCGACCTACTCAAGAAGACCCGTTATATACCTATTTAGCCGCTTCTCTACGTCTTCCTCTCTCTTTCTCTTTCGCCTTCATACGAGCGATCGCTAGTCCACTCTCCTTATCTTTTGACCTTTCTTCCTTCACTTATTTATGTTTTTCCTTATTTACTTTTTTTTATTTAACTATATATTTATGAAATATTAATACGAAATATGAAATATTAATTAAGCTTTGTGAATAAAATTATGCATTCTTTCAATGTCTTGATCTGTTATATAAAGTCAACAAAACATTTCAATTGTTTCGAGATATTGAATCTATATAAACATATCATTCAAGTCATAATGCGCGCACATAAACTTAATTGCTTTCCACAAGGTTTCAGCAGCTGCTCTCTTCTTTTATTCATTGATTTCCAAGTGTAATTATCATAACCGCGTTAGCTCGATATTCAACCACTTCATAAAGTGGTGAATGCAATCTAACATTAATTTTCCACTCGTTTTTCTGTCTTCTCTTTTCAAATACTCAATATTGAACCATTCTGCTCTTAATTCTATACGCATTGTTAATTGAATGCCAAATTGCAGATCTACTTTCATCTCAAAAGCGTGGGGTAAGTTTGAAAAATTGCTATTCAAATTAATGATTCATAATATAAACAATAAAGTTTTAATTTTACAAATATATTAAAGTGAATTATAAGAAAATCTCATTTGAAACGTGGAACCATACTAAATTTTAAATGGAAATTTATAAATGAAAGAATACAGAATTATTTACTAAAGCATTAATCAAACCAATAACTTACAAGATATATTAATAATTTAGTCACCTCTTTAATTAATTTCATCATAGACTAAATCTACTGTCAACTTGATTTTAAGGAATTTCTAATTGTAAGTCAAGGTAAAACAAGCCACGGTATCAATGTCATCGAAGCCTTAAGCCACTCTCCTAAATAATAACACCTTACGCAAATAAAGCATGCCAAATTTTTCAAAGCACCGACAATAAGCCAACGTTTCAGCACACAAGAATAAACAAACCCTGCACCGGACTGCAAAAGGAGGTTAACGACCAGGCGGCAAAAGCAATCGGTCGCGTCAGAGCGACTGATACAACAATGCAAATCGAGACTCCCTCGCGACTCGCATCGATATGAGCCCGCGGCGCTCGAGTGCATCGCTCGGCCTCGTAATTACGGTATCGCATGGCAGTGTGTCACGCGGAGACCCGAGCGCGCCTACTTACGCTTCCCGCGAGCAGTTTTGCCAAGGAAATAGGCTGTAGTTTGGATTACTGTAAATCAGAAGCTCAGAGGAGATGCCTTTTTTGCAGTTGCATAGCTTTTAGGAGAAGCAAATTGGCTTGTGTTACTGGTAAAGTGAAATGGGCAGTTTTATTTTAAAAAAACTTTTTTATTTTTTATTATTACGTTGCCGTTGACGACTTTTCTCCGCCTCCCTTCAGGGAGACGCTATACAATTTAAAGCAATAAAAAGCTGTTTTTTTATTTTTTTTTTGTCCAATTTAACAAAACTTGCTATCTACGTTCAGACTTCGGGTTGTTGGTCCCATGTCTGGGGGTACTCTAAGGAAATGATTCCAAAACACGTCTGTACGTCGGATGTCCCGAAATTGTCGCTTTCGGAGCTTAACCGACTGAAGTAAAACTGCAACAACTAGCAACTTTAATAAAAAGAAGCGGCGCATATCCCTATTCAGAAAAACAACAGCGTTCATCTGTTTACGGGCGTGCCTGGTGGACTCATTCATACCCGCCTCTGTATTCGACGCACGGGCACATAGCGCACCGGTTCTTAATCACGGACGGCCCTGACAAAGGTATACTGTCAGCTACCAGGAATCCGATCTCGACTCTCCATTATATGCGCCACCCGGAGAAACCGAGTTCCCGGGATCGGTGATATTCGCGCGCCGCCTTATTTATCACCTATCGTCGTCTTACTTCTTTCCTTCGGGGGGCAGCGGCTAAAAATATGCTTTTTATCTTTGGATGCCGAGAGGCGGGTATTTTCGGAAGAAAAGTGTGAGAAGGCTTTTTTTCGTTTGGGAATTAATCGGATCGGTGGCTTTTTCGTCGTTTAATAGCTGCGACTCCGAGCAGCTGATGTATTGGAATTAGTTGTTTGGATTTGGTAGGATTTCTGAGGAATGTCGCAAGATTTGTTTGCTTTTGTGGAAATTTACTTTAGGCGTGACTAAACAAAAATGTATTATCAAAAAGTTCAAGAAAGGCACAAGTTTTTAAAAGCAGAGCATAATAGAGCCTTAATGAAGGCATCTTTAATTCTGATTCTGGTTTTACTGAATGCTCAATCCATTAAATAGTACATATTATTTTTTCTCGAAGAAATTAAACGCTTCTTAATATTTATAATGCATTATAAGTCATGAAAAACCAAATCCTATTAGCAATGAAATACAAATGTTAAACTAAACTGAATAGATTTATAATTAAAATTAATTTAGATTTACTCATCAATCAACAGTCAGACCTATAATTACTATAAAATTACGGTAACCCATAGTTTATACAAATGTCTTTAATTAACGTACGGGTAATATCATTATACTTTTTCCCAATCAAATAATCTTTACAGATATTAAATTCCTTCACGCCTGCAGTAATCCGCCTATAAGAAGCAAATAAACCACTCCTGCAACGATTCACAAAAAATGCGGAAAGTGAAAATTTTTACCTGCACCGAATCGAATATCTGCGTTAAAACGCGCGATCGCCGCTGAAATTAATAAAATGGCCGACCTTATCGAGCCGATTCAATATAGATAAAGGCACCCTCGCCCTTGAAAAAGCGCGCCGTCCCAATCTATTTACAGTAATCCTCCGTACACCGGGTGTAAAAAGCCCCATAAATCCAAGGAAAGCGGATTCGCTGTTTCTTTTTGCTTTTAGAATGCAAGCGATCGATCTGCAGTTATCACATCGGAGTGAGAAATTCTTGCTGGTCTTGGAAATCGGAAACTGCTTTCGAGGCTTTCGAAAATTATTGCGCAGTATAATTATTTTTTAGCCCAGTTGATTTAAGAGCGTTAATTGCAATCTTTGACTGCCGGTGTGGCGCGTAAATAAGTTACTTTTACAAAGATATATCGGCAGAAGGGGCTTTTGTATTAAGCGTTTGCAAAGGACTTTCAACATTCATTAAAAGTTATAGTTTCATTTTTTAAGCTTATAAGAAAATAAGATCGAAAAAACTAATAATGTTATCAATAATTACGAGATCTGACGTGTCATTTAAAATAACTTGTGACATTCCGCACAGATTTTCCAACGTAACTTTAACTGACTTTTAAAACTTGTATTCTGTTTCAATGAAATTAATTTTGTTAATAAGTCTAAATATTGCAATGTAAATTATTATGCGCCTATTTAGTTCATTTCCAGACAGTATAGAGATTTTACAAAATTAACTTACTTTTTACTAAATTTCATCGCCGTTTCTCTCGAAATGCATTTAAGCCTGATGCACTAGCAACTTTTACCGCTACTCTGACAAAATGAGTTGGTCACATTCGCAAGGTCGTCACCGGCCGGATACTCCTCAAAACTTGGCTAGAATCGGCACGCCTGAAATTCTCCTTGAATACCAACAAAGCAACCTCAAAAAGTCTTTCTCAAAATCGCCACACCTCCGCTTGCAAAGTGGACTAAACTCGGCATTTGCATTGTCAATCACGCCGTCGAAAAGAGCGTACGTCATTGACTTTCCTTAAGCGCGAAATAAACATCTGTTTATTGTAAGAACTTCGGGCGTAGAAAACGCGGTAGCAAAACACGGCAGTATGCAGATATGATGTACACGCCGATAAGTATAGATTGCCGCTGATTTAAATGGCTGAGGCTCGATTTGGACTAATGTGAGCAATATTTTAGATTTTTTTATCGATCAGTCAGGATTTATCAGATTATCCTGTTTCCTGAAGGGAGATTCGTCGAAAAACTGTATATGGCCTGTGTAACCTAATTATTATTTGAAACGTTTTTATGTAAGTTTATAGAAATATTAGTAAATGAAATTATTTAAGATTAAAAATGAGTATTTTTACCGCAATAACCTCTCCCATATTCCACCTATTCCTTACCTACTGCCTACAATTCATAATAACGTTATTAGATAGTTTGTATCAACTTCAACCTTCTCCATCAATTCTCACCAAGGCTTCGTCCCTAAAAAGTCCTCTCGACCAAACTGAATTATCCAAAAAGTTTATCCAACAACTCAACGACTGCTGAACAAATGACAACATGACACAGCGACCCATAAACAGCAGTGACGGCGCGTCGTGTAGGTTACCGTCCAGCTGAGTTGAAAAGTAGGTTGGCGATTAGACCGGTGTGCCCACGCCCTTCGCGTAATCGTGATATCTTTGTTCGCCACTCGATCTTTCTCTCTGCCGCCCGGAGAAAGAGCTTTCGATCTACGTCTGAGCGAGATTCCGATCTCGTCTTTTCGTTCAGCCATGTTCGACTATTATTTTCTCGCTGATTTTATTTTGGCACTGGCTTTATTTGCGAGATTAAATTTTGATGAGGTGTGACTTATTGGAGAAATTCAAGAGGAATTTAAGGTTATGGAGGTGTTGTATTTAAAAAGATTCGGTTTTTAAGCGTAAGTATTTGGTAAAAATTGATTTATATATCTGAAAATTACATTGCAGATGATAATTTTTAGAATTTGCGTACTTTTTCTTATTTGAATCGACGTCGACCAACAACGATTTTCTATTTTGCATACCAACTATGTAGAAAACTAGTTTTTTTTTTTAGAAACACATCAGCTATTCAAAAAATCTAAAGCACCAAATGCATAAAAATCATTCTATTCTAATAAAACTTATAAAAAACTAGACACTTTCTATTTGATTTGTAATAGATTAGAAAAGAAAGTGTTCATTCATATTTGTTTGTTTTTCTTCAGTACAGACTTAAGGTTTGTAAAAAAATCATCATTCCGCTTGAAGCTAAGTGACACGATTTTGTTAAAAACAAAAGAACCATAATTACTAGAGTAGTTTTTTCGGCAATTATAGTTTTTTTTGCTCTTTAAAATGCTTTTTGTGTTTTTTAAATATCTCAATTCTATCAATAAAAAAAAATCAAATTCAGTTTTTCGAAAATCGAAAATTCACCATAAAACGAAAACGAATCTGCGAAACAAAAAACAAATTTTTGATTACTGACATCTCAAAATACATTTATAAAATGATTTTACAACAACTATTAGTCGATAATACTAACTAAATAATAACTAAAATTCAAAATAAAATTTGTTTCGTCATTTAATAATAATATTTTGATGAAAGAAAAATCATTTAATTAAAATTAAGCGTTTGAATGAATTACTTAAAATTATTGAACTTGTGATAACGTGGCTTTCTGAAATTGAAATAATAAACCTTTCTAAAGTTTATAAAAAAACTTTTCTAAAGTTTCACATTTATGTTTAGAATTTAATTTCTAAAACCTAGGAATTCAAAGAATTAAGCACGGTTCGGTAACTTTAAAAAATCAAAATACAAGACAGTGACATTAATATCAATATCATAGTTACTCCGGACTACTCTATCGACAGTCTATTAATTTTAACAACTTCAGCCGATGCATCAACGACGTTCCACTTCTTCATACCTAATTATTCCCAGCGATAAGAGCCCCGCGGTACAATCTTTACATCCTCGTATAAAACTAAATCAGATCGAAAACGCATCTAAATCCCAAGCATACCGGTTCCGCAATCGTTAACACAGTTCGGAGCGCTCGGTATAAACGGAAAAATGGATTTAAAATCGATCCGCTGAAATTCTAGAGCGGCCGTTCTTATCGCGGCCGACTGACCCGCGACGCAAAGCGCCGTCTTAACGGGCCCCGCCGATATGGGCCCGGCATTTCAATGTGCGCACGCGAGGGCAGGTGCGCGCGTGGCGAATATGGTATTTCGCTAAAAAGAGCGTCTTCACGCTTGTCTGCTTTGCCCGGGGTGGAGGGGGTATTGAGGTTGTAAAACCAGCGGGATAGGTGGCTTTATGGTGGATGAATATTGATGGGGAAAATTTGTCTGGCTTGAGCGAGCTGGAATATTCATGTGATCTGTCATGCAGCGATACCGTATTAGTTGGTAGTTCGTTAGTGACAAGTAACTGTAAAATGCCGATAGAACAGATGGCGTTACACAGTAGCTGATTTTCGAAATTTGGCAATTTTTCAGTTTTTTGTAGTTCTTACAAGGACAGATTTGGGTAATGGATTTTCCTGTAACTTTGCACTGATAGAATTTTTCAATAAAAATTACAAGGACGGTTGATCAGGGTGTAACAATTTACGCCTTCCTCGATAAATAATTACAGTGCCATCCATGAATTAGTACTTAAAGACACGAAATAAATATTATACGCTCAAGAAAATTTTACTGAACGTCCTGTCATTTTTTTCAATCAGTTGTTTTTACTGAAAGAATTACAATTTTTACCGATCTGTTCCGTAATTTTATACGGAAGTATGCATCAATTTTACTCAATAGAACGTAAATTTTACCGAAGGATAGGTGACAGTAGATATTGCAAGTTGAGATTAGGTAGGTCGTATTGTCATAGGTCAATACTAAAGTAAAGTATTTTTGATTATTTATTAATTTTTATTATTAATTACATGTTTAAATTAATAAACTTGAAGTTAATACCTGAAGTATATTATTTTGAAAATTGCGCATGTTATATCTTATTGACGGCTGCTCAGGAGATCGGTCATTTTTACGAGGCAGTCAGTAAAATTTTCTATGCGGTGTTGTATTAATGAACAAAATCCCACATTATCCCACGATTACGATTCGTCTCGTAATTTTTATACGGGTTTTTTTCGTAAATTTGAATGAAAAATTCTATCAGTGTGAGATATGTTTTCTAATGTTAAAATATGAAGGAAGCCGTGACCGTTTGTCCTAACGCTCGATTTTTCAAAAGTTCTGTATTCTTTTATTCTAAATTTTTATTTAACTGTAACTTTTGAGCAAATAAAGATTTTCGAATGAAATTTGATTTTAATCGATAGGATTAGATCTCACCTTTCGAATGCCAATAGTTAAAATTCTGTACCGTTAATATTTGAGAAGTTATAAGTGATTAAACACTAATCGATTTTTCTTAGATTTTCGCTAAAAGAGCACGTAACTTTGAAAAATCAAGCATTAGGCTGAACGGACGAGGCTTCCTTCATATTTTAATATTAGAAAACATATCCCAAAGTTATAGGAAAATCCATTATCCAAATGTACACTCTCCTTTTTAATTCAACTACAAGTCAAACATTCAAATGGATAAATAGGGTCAGGCGTGCATGGCTTTGTCGTATGTAATAAATTGCATCAAGTATTACTTTCTTTTCACTCGTGATTCAGATCGCGAATACAAAATTTTTTACGCCAAGCCACATTTCTGCAATTTTTAATGTATTTTTTGTAAGTACGCGATGTTAAACGAGTCTATTGAAATTCGTTTTGCAAGTTTATTAATAGTACAGTGATTTTCTCTAGTTAACTGTGAAATATCTGGTATTATTAAATGTATCTTAAAGTATTTATAGTACGGAGGACGTGATTTATGATGGCGATCGATGAATGCTGTATAGGAAGATATTTTATACGATTTGAACCATTGAAGTCTGCAAAATTTTAGCAGATTTATAACAGCCGACATTGTAAGAAAAGATATTTTACTTTCCTTTATTAATTAGCGAGCGGAAGAATTGCTCGTGAATTTGCTTCGTCGGTGTCTATTTTCTAATACCAAATGTAGAACATGAAAGCTTATAAATTAAAGCTGTTAGGAAGTTTATATTAGAAGCTAAAGCTTTTTTTTAAATACAAACAGTTTAATTAATAATGAATTATTAATTACTAAATGAAGTATCAAGCAATTACAAAAATTTACTGGAATTAAATTTATTCCTCGTTGATTTTTTTCAGGCAATTTGAAAGAGCGTAAACAATATCCATTCAAAAATACTTTTAACAAAATGAGAATTGATAAATGAAGAATAACGTGTCGGTTCGGAGACTGAAACTACTCTCAACGTATAGTTGCTACAATACGTGCCAGTAATTCTAAAATTCCTAGCCAAGCATAAACTAGAAATGACCCAATTTGTAAGATTTATGAATGAGTAGCCCATAAAGTTATTTGTGACTGCTGAAGCACATTTAGTAATTTATTCATTTTTTAACTCCATTGCTTCAACTCCCGACTTTTCACCCAAAACAAATAACTCCGATTCAATAATCCAGCACCGATCCGAAGCTCCAATCTTTCCATCAAGAAAATCAGCTCGAAAAATGCCGTCAAAGCCAGCCTTCAAAGTCAGCGGTCAAAGCCAGCTGGCAATTACAAGTTAATCGCAATGAATAATGAACAGCAACCAGCATCCGACTTTTCTAGGCTAAAAAACCTCACGCCATCGGCAACTAACTCATCGCTCAAGGGAATCGGCTATCCTCTCTTCGATCAGCGCGCATCACTCATTCGACGCGAATGAAGCGGTCCCAAAACAATGGGGACCCACTTGATTCCTCGATGACCCTTATCTAGGCGCTCGCTGTCGTCGCCCTTCGCCGGCCGTCACGCCTCGACCGCCGTGATTTATTATTGACTGTCGATGTGCCGTACGTGCCTTTTCGTTTCTGCGTGGATGTGAGGGTATCGGATACGATCTTTTTTGCTAGGATAACGGGAGTTGCAAATTTTCCCGGCGGAATGTAATTTAAAGTTAATTTTGCGCGCGTTCGAATACTTCTGGATTAGGGAAAGAAGCTGAAATTTCGGTTCGTTATTTTTCGGGTTGCTATGGTGTGAGCTTTGATTAATAATATCGATGATTATACAAATGAAAGTTTTAACGGTGTAAAGATTTACCTTTTTCGTGAAAATTAAAAAACATCTTCAAATGATTATTAATAATGATATTTATTAAAATCATTCAAATTGACAGAACTAAAAGAATCTTTGCTAAAAAGCACTAATTTCTTTAGGCATAAAAAACTCTTACCAAATAAATGTTTAAATTATTTAAAATTGATATTAAATGACTTGTATTGCTGAATAATTCTCTTTTGAGAATATTAATAGTTCCAATATAAAAAAATGATTGTTAAAAAAAATTACCTGATAATATTATAGTATTTTAATACAAGATTGCACAAAACGTTTGATTAATACTTCCGATTACGTACGTGTAAAAAGAAACATCTAAATCTTACATCTCCACGAGCTATCGCCACCATCGTTGTAGTTACGACTTGTTTCTGCTCGAAAAATTCCACAAGCATAAATAAATATTGATAGTCAGTCTGCGTGATTTACATCTCGTCATCTGCATGCAAAAATCCCCTCAAAATACGCATCGCGAATACGCCGAAGGAAACACAGCGAAACGTGTCGCTGTCATAGAGAGCGAATTCCAGCCGTTCCAGGCGGAAGCTTGGCTTTGAAAAAGAAATTTCACCGCAGGCGGATATTCCCCTTAGGTCACGTGTAATCACGTCACCTTTTCGCACTCTGCTTGCGCAGTGATTATGGATTTGGAGTGGCTGTAAATATTGCGTAGAAAGTTCTGATAGCGAGTGCTTTTTCATGCGCGATTGCGAATCGAGGAGGAAAGTCCATTTTTGCGAGAAAAGTAAACTGGTTTATTGGAGCAACAAGCTTAATAACTTTGGAAATCAGGGTTATTTTTAGTACTGAAGAAAATACTCTTGAAAAGTTAGTTTACAAAATAGTGTACAGGCAGAAGCTTAGCTGCTTTTTTAATTTGAAATAAAGTGACTGATTGGGGCAAGAATTTTTTACTGTCAAGTGGAAAGTATAATTTTTAATGTTATTAATGTTAATATAACAGTGAAATTTATTCACTAATAGCGAACGTTTTCCATATTTCCGCAAATCGTACATACTAGAATGTACCTAAAAAAAAGCAATTCTCTTACGGTACATTCTTATGTACCCAGATCCCGAAAAAAGCAGCCTCCTCCCGCAAAAAACATCTCTTTCTCCAGCCGTTTCTTCAATACAGCCAACAGAACACAACACTCCCGATCTTATCAAAAAGTTTCATCTCGCCTCCTGAATTCTCTCTCCATTGTCTCTCGCGGCAGGCGCTCAAATTGAAAACGAGCCACCGGCATACCCTTTTTCTCCTTCTCGTCTAATCAATTTCGCGCAAAACAATCTCGCCGGCCTTTTTGCTTGCGACGGAGGAGTAAGTCGGACGCGTACGCGGCTGGAATTGTGCCGCGATCGATCTGACCCATTGTTGCTCTCTGCGCTTTTCCAAGTGGGAGAGGAATTTTTGCCCATTGGCGAGTAAATATTCATAACCGGCGTGTTTTTGATGAATTCCTGAGTAGAGATGCTATCTTACTTGGGAAACTTTAATGGACAGCTGCTGCGGATGACATCGAGAAATCCTTACCTGTAACAGAAAGAAAATGTGGTTATGGTAATGATAGTTTGGTAGGAGATTTTAAAAGCTACAGTGGAATTCGCGAAGACAGAGGTGAATAATAATTTGGAAAAATCTAGACGTAGTTTGAATGATGTATTAGTAACCTGCATTTTCTATTTGATTTTTCAGTATCAAGTTTCATTTATGTACTTTGCATGATGGTTTTAAATGTTCTTATTAGAATGTTTATAACCTATATATTATCTACTAACTTTAGCAAGCTTTTAGCAAAAACATCAGTATGAAAAATACTTTTCAGGTGATTATGATTAGCTGGTAAATATTTTACACACTGCCTTAAACTATTTACATTTTCAATTTTCTTAATATTTCCTAATTCAGCCAGTTGTAATTAATATTAAATGATACAATTGATCGTTCAATTACTTTAGAGAAAGATATGTCACATTTGCAAACGAATAGATCATTCTTCAGAAACAATTTGATTGGCTTAAAAATTTCACAGAAGAGTTTATTCTTCGGATAATCAAATTTATGTTTGAGAATTTAAATGGGGATTCCGCTTTACGATTTACTAGCTAGATTTTAATGGCAGTTCCATTAAATGCATTTACTTTTGCATTAACTTAAAAAGTCATCCGTGACAGTTCATTTAATCTACTAATTTCTTGATTCGAAAGCATATGATTAAAAACCAGTCCAACTTGGATTTCAAAGAATTCGAATTCATCAACTCGTAAAGCAAAATTTCCCTCTGACCAAGAAGCATCATAAGCTTTTTTGCCAACTCCAATCCGAAAAGCCGAAAACTTTCACAAAAATAGTTGCATTTCACTAGAGTGCATGGTGTGTGGGCGCAGCAGCAGCGGCTCTTCTCATATAAAACTGGGTCAGTGTGTCCGAGATTTTAGCTCGCTACTCTTACGCGTACAGCAGCAGCCTTAAAAGCTCGAGCACGAAGTGGCCATTAACCTCGGCCGGCGATTTTTGTCCTTTCTTCCGGTCCGAGAGCTATTCATCACGAGCGGCGCGTGACCGCCGAGTGTGGAAATTCGACGTGGAACGAAAGCGCTCGGCTACGAAACATTTTTGCCAAAGAACGGGACGAGTGTCAAAGCTGAGAAGAGGTGGTGCTGTGCTAAGGCTAGTGGCTAGACACGGAGAGCTGTTGAGTGATGGCTGGAAATGATTCGATTGCTGCTTTTTTCGCGGCTTTCTAGCGGCGACAATCGGGGATTACAGGTGGGAAAACTGCGTTGCCGATAAAATTAGAAAAAGTTCAATAGAATCAATCCTTTCTTTCGATTCTTTCTTAGTTATTTCTGAATACGTCGTCAAAATGTAATCCAAATATAACTATTATTTCAATAAGATAAACAAGTTAATAATAATAAGCAGTTCAATTATTTGGTGGAGTTTTTCCAACGAATCCGAATAATAGAGCATGAATTAAGGAAAATATCGACGACGAAAAAGTCATTCCATAGGAGATCAACTAAGGAACTAATCATATCTATGGAATTACGTAATCGCATCGGAAGTACTCGAAAACTTTTTCCCATTTACCATTTACATATATTTACAGTTGTACACTCGACATTAGTAGACCTCGGTGATTGATCGCTGCAAGTAACTGCGACTCGATTAAATTACTACGTACATTCGAAAAAATTAACGACTCTGGTAGAATTATTCAAATATTAAAAATGGTCATGAAAGCTATTATTGAAGAAAAAAAGCTTGTTTTTTGGTGTTGAGGAGAAAATTCATGTCCGATAAATGCTGAAAATTTTTCAAACTTTTATTTTTTCTCTCATTTTATAAGTTCTAAAATGATCTTTAAATTATCGATTATAAATTATCTTTAAATTATTAATACATACCCTAATACATTTGAAATTAGTATTTTGCATTTGAAAAGTAGATTTTCAACATCAGCAATACTTTCTTAAATGAATTATCTAATCTCTGTGTTCAGATTACTACAAGTCCCTGAAAACATAAATTACAATGAATTGACATAAAAAATTGGCGAACTAAACCTTTGCCCCCTTTCGCAAGAGCCGAACAATAATTTCGCTTGGGAAATCAGTGAAATTCACTTTCGATACTCTCTCCTCTAATTTTCGCAACCAAGCGATCGGCTCGAATTTTTGCCGCCGAGTAATCGTCCCATTCCAATTAAAAGCGCGCCTGTAAATCCATCCGCGCGCTCGTCGCTCGACTACTGCGAGCAGCGCGCAGTTTCCTGTTCCCAGTGACGTGTACCCACAGCGATTTATCTGGGTATCGAACAGCTTCTCGTGCCGGGCTCAAGCACGAACCGGGAGTCTTGTCGAAATAATAGTGGCTAATTGAAATGGGGTTTAGATTTTGGGATTTTTTCCTGCCTTGGGAGTAAATCAATTTTGTTATCAATGGCGTTTTGCAAGACTTCCTTACCTCCTGCTGAATTTTATTGATCGCCGGGTATTTTTGTTGTTTATCAATGACTCTATTGTTGTGTCAGTTATTTAAATTTCGATCGAGAACTTGATAAGTTGTGTGAAGCAATTATTTGATTTGATTTGAGGCAAGCAAATTGAATTTTCGTTCCGGACGAGATGATGGCAAATTCGACCAAACTATCTCCAGGAGGTTATTCAATATCTAAACTATCAATTCAATTCAAATTATTTCAATTCTTTTTCTAGCCAGTTGAAATCCAAAGAATAATTTTGCATATTTGACTGAAAACTTTTATTGACTAGTAACACTTTCTACCTATAGTGAGCCGAACTCGAGATAATCCGCAGAAAAAAGTACTCTTTTACTCTTCACTGCAACATCGACGTAACCAGCATCAATTCGCACACGTTCAAGATTTATCTGAACTCGCACTCCGAACAATTCGAGGAGCAATTCCATAAGCAGACCAGGAATAATAACAGGATATATCGATCGCTGTTACACGGAGATCTCCCGCTGTCACAAAACGGAGAGCATTTATCAAAGGTTTCCTTTAGATCGTTTTCTTTTTCTAATTACGGCCATTAGCGTGAGCGACACGCTGCTTTGTGTTCCTCTGTTGCTGGATATTTGCGAAAGTTGTTTTGTCAAATGCAATTGCTTTCTTTGATTAATGGCGTTGGGTTATTGCAGCAGCTAATTTGATTCTTCATTGGGTTGCCTTTGAAATGCGATAGAAACGCTTTTGCAGATTTTGTCACGATGTCATTTGTCACTTCAGTCTTGATATACATTTTCTTCCATTGGAAACATTTTTTATAATCAGTCTTTGGGTTATTTGCGCGCCAAACAATTGACTAAGGTTCTGAATTCGTATCAGAAATTTAATACAACAAATATGGGTCTATTAGAAAAATTATAATAAAATATTTTACTTTTTTAGTTAAATAAATATCAACTTTTATTTAAGCTTTTCAGAATCTACTTTCCAAAAATACAAGTATAAAATGAATATAATATTTTTACGTAAACCAGGACCTGGATTAATTTCAAGAGCAATTATAGAAAGTAAATAAATGAAAGATCAACATTTGGTCGGTAAGCCAGACAGAATTCGATTCTCCTGCTTTCAGTTTCAACTTTCTTTGAGCAGCGACTCGCAGAAATCAATTTTCAAGGCCTTTATTAATAGCTCCAATCAGAGAAGGAATCCATAAATTCAAGCCCATAAATAGCAGGAACAATTTGCCATAAGCGTTATGGATTAAGCGTGTCGACAGACCGCAATCACGCGCCATTTCTCATGCAAACCGAAAAACCAGTCTCGAAAAATCGTGGAAAAGCAGAGACGAGGCGCGGAGATAAAATCGTCGGACGGCAATTTCGACGGCGCAATAATTTAGAGAGACGCGGCGATCGCATCGGCTGCCATGTAATATCGGCTTTTATCGCAGCTGATCTCGTGTGAACGCAGACTGCCAGCACGTGTCAATAGAGATACCAGGCTTCGGGCCAAGTTTAAGGTTCTTGTCGCGAGATTATCTTGGATGTTCGTTTAGACCAATTTCAGGTGAGATCGGGAGATTTTATGGGTGTGGTAATTGTTGTGATCGGTAAAAAATTAAACGAAAGCTTTAATTACTGCGGCTTTTTTAATTTAACGTATTTTCAGTGTGAAAAGTAGTACGAAATATTGTAATGTCAAGTCACTGAAACTTTCTTCAAATTAATGATATTTTTAACATTTTTATACAATTTGGAAATAATTATCTGAATGAATAATAACAGCTAACAATATTTTTTAACGTCGTAACGCAAGATTAAGCATGAAAACATTTTGTAGCTTAGTTCAGTTTATCATAATTGAAGAAGAAGTTAAAGATAGAAAATTTCTTAATAAATATTTTTCGGTAATAATCACATACGTTGACAGAAAATTGTCTTAAAATTTGTTCAATTACAAAACTGTAATTACTCGATTAAAAAATTTAGATTGTAATAATTTTAATACTAAAATCTAACAGTTCAATGCAAGAAGTATAAAATCAAAATCTAATTAACTTGAATACAATTCTATAAAGCCAGTATACAATATAAAAAAATATACGTATAACAACCTCGAAATGGCTACTAGTCCCGAAATTATTTCCCGAGCAATAAAACGTAATTTACATGCGTACACACGCTTTACAAAATTGCACTGAATTTTTATGGACCACCTCGCAAAAACTCGTTGAAAAAAGGCTGATATCCCGCGTCGCCTTACCAAACTTTACTCGATCTTTAATTCACTGCTTGACTCGAAATTACCCGCTATGATAAATGTGTTTTTTGTTCCAGCCTCTGCTGCACATTCGAATGTATGTATAAATTCAAGCGCGGACTTGAGAATATACCGTTAGGGGTAGATCCGAGTGAAACTACAGGAGGAAGCAGTCGTGTTTTTATTCTCGATTTCTTTTTTGCCTCCTTTATTTTTCTGCGCCGGCCTCTTTTTGGCGCACGAACACAAAGCTAATTTGTCAGGTTGACCTACGAAGGAGAAAGTCTTAATGTACAATTACCGATGCTGAATTAATGCACTTTCCGTCCGTCATTGCCGGCCTATTGTTACATTCTAGGTTGAGGCTGCGTCAGCAGCTGGAACGTGACAAGTAGCGAGAAAAAATTAAAGAGCTATTACTGCTGGCTAACTGACGTTTGACTTCCGAACCTGTCATGACAGTTTTAGGATGTGCCGATTGACTATTGAAATAAATATAAATTAATTTAATTATAATTAATTAATTTTATATTCGCAAGTCAAATGTTTATTTGCTTAATATTTCTCAATCTTTTGTTCCAATCAATGAGTTTATATATAACCATATACATCTGCTTATGTACTTTATAATAGCTTGGAACGGCACTAATCGAGCGAGATGCAAAAAGCAATCTTTTTTAGCTTCCATTTTTAACACACAACATAATCCGTTGTGTCTTCTTTGTATGGTATCCCGAGATCATAATCAAAACCACTCGGCCTAATGAGCAGACTCAAGAGTTCGTAAATCAGGTTTAAAAACAGAGGCTGCTAGTTTCGAACGACATCGCATTTGAATGCATAGATAATAATCGATGAAATTTTACACTTTAAGGCCATCACTCACATCTTCTAAGAGCTGATTTTTTTTGTCCAACCTGAAGAGTAATTATTAATGCGAAGCAAGTGACCATGTTACTTTCTATTAGTTTTGAGAACTTTATTTGGACTTTTACTTTTTAGAGAAAGTTTTTTGCTTTGATCTGACTTATCAAAAAGGTGTAAAAAGTCTTAACGATTTATCACGTGTTTATTATGATAATTTTTTGCATTACTGTGCATAAAATGATAATTAAAATCAAACTAAATACCTTTTTACTTAGTAGAAAAGAAAAGTAGCCTTCTAGAACGCAATAAATAAAAAGGTCCTTCCACATGGAATCACTTGAGAGACAAAGAATCGTGAAATACTTTTATTCTTGCACTAACCGGGTGCTCAAAAAATTCCAGATGTTTTGGGGTGAGAAAAAAAGGCTCGTATCGATTTGGGCTTATTACCCCATCGTTCTCCCAATGTTTCCTGCGATTTAGTTCTTCCTCCAAGTCAACGGGTGTCCGAGGCATTGAACTTGCAGCCGCGGATCACTCGAGATCCGCAAGCGTCTCAAATGACTCACCCTGTATATAAGTCGGCGAGGGTGAAAACGACGATACGCTGCTCGTGCTGTTCTGCTGTGCCTGTGTCCCGGATGAAATCAATAATGACTCGCGCTCCCTCAAGGCGCGCTCTATTTTTCGCACTTGGTGAGCTTGCTTTTCGCATCAGCAGATCCACTCTTTTTACCGTTCTCATGTTCTCGAAAATTAGTTTTCATGTAAGTGATCGTTTCATTGAAGAGTCATCTTTTCTAGTGGGTATAAGATACGATTTAATGACCTTCTCGAGTATAAACAATATACATATATATATATATATATATATATATATATTTTCTTAAATTAAGACTAAGGATTTTAAGTATATTTAATTTTAACGAGCTTTTGAAATTATTTATGTAAATAAACGAAGACAGAAATTTTGCAAATATTAAAAATATTTCCTTTATTTTAGCTAAAATTTAGAATCAATAAATTATGTATATTAAGCAGAAACGAGTGTCGATATTAAATGTCAATGAAACCGTTAAACCGTGGTACATACCCCTTTAACACTATTAAGAAACCGAATAAGCTGTCGACGTTGCTTTAGTCAGCCTTGCTAATTCAATTATTAAAGTCGAAGTAAGAGAGGGTCAATGTTTGGTATTCAATTACGGTTTGACTTGTTTGTCTGGTAAGGACATTAGCTCACTCGCTTCGTTTTCTTCTAAAGAACAATAGAATCAAATAAAAATAACATAAAACAGCGATTGAGTCCTGTAGAATCTTATAAAATTTCATTTAAAATTATTTTTTGTAAATATAAATAAAGCTTCTTTAACAATATTGAGAGCAGTAAAATTTATTGTTTTGTACGTAGATATGGTTTTGACAAATACAATAGTGCGAAGCAAAGTAATTTCTGTTTGCATAAATGACAGCAATAATCCTTATTGATTAACAAAACTCAAGGAAACCTTTCTCAAAAGCAAGAAAACAAGAGCTACTCTGCCGTCGATAATCCCGCCGTCTACCCAAGACGTAGACAAGACTTGCAAGGACACAATCAAAGAGCGCCGGGATGATCCGGCTCTTCCTCAAACTAGCAGGACGTCTACCGCACTCTTGGCAGCCGCTCAAATATTCTCCCGTCGCCTTTATGGCTGCGAGATTCGTGACATTCGGCGGCGCCTCGGCGCTACTTCTATTCGGCTCGATACCGACCGGCGTCGAAAGAATCCGTACCTCCGCGTGCTCGCAATTTCCCACGCTGCACCAGGAGATTTCTGGGGGTAGGCTTTTTAAGCTGCATCGGTCACGAGAGGGTCTTAGGCTTGAGTGCTTGAGCGCTCATTAGGGATTTTAAGTATCGATTTGGATTTCTGATTCGTTGGCTTGTTGAGTAATTTGGCGAGGTTCTCGTTGGGATTGCTTGATGTTTGCGTCTGTCTTCTGAGTATGTTGAATTTTCAAATCTTCATACTTAATACGTAGATTTAACAAGTATCTAAAACAAATTGATGATCTTCTATTTCTTAGTCAGTTATTATCGCAATGTTTAAAAATATACTATTATCTTATTACTGCTTATTACTGCTTATTCTAAATAAAATAAATAGTACATTAATAATATAAATCTTTAGCAGTCTTTCTGAAGCATTTCAAGTGAATATTCGTAAACTAAAATTCAAAATATGTATAAAGTTGTACGAAAATATCTTCATTATGAGTTGAAATAATCTCTGTTATAGAGATAAAACTTGATTTACTGAACAATCGCAGCCAAGATTTACAACTTCCAAAGCATTAAGCACTGCACTTTTACTGTCAATCAACAAGCACGCGACCTTGACTCCTCAGCCAAATATCGGCAAACAAAGGCCGCAATCCTCCGAGCTCAAAAATCTGCATAACGATCCAATTTCTCCCGAGTCGTCACAAACGCCTCCACCAATTATTTGAAAGCCAGGGGCACTCAAGCGTCTCTTAAACAAAATCAATTTGCCGATGAAATATACGCGATAGCGCGACATCGACCCTCATTAGTCCAAGGCCGCTGCTCGTCCGTCTTTTACGACGGCGCTTTTTTCCGCGATCAGACGAGAGGAAGAAGAAAGACGCGAGACGGAAATTCAAGCTCCACTCCCTTTTGAAGGAGTCGAGTTCGCGGAGAAGGTGTGGACGCAGGGTGTGTCTTGTCTCGGTGGGGCTGACTGGCTTTTCGGCTGGACTCTGGAATTGGCGACGAGTGCTTTTGTCAATGAAAAATATTGTGGTAGATAACTTTTTTCTTATTTACCGGTTAGAAAAGTAGATAAAAAGTTGTGTTCGAAAGTGGAAGGGAAATGCAGAAAATTAAATAAAGATGTAACATTTTATAAAGTAGAAAGGAAAATTTTTAGGTCTGAATTTTATTCGTAATAAGAGAAGTATAAGCGATAAACGATACGGCAAATTCCAATAAAAGATATCTGAAATTTACAAATTTATAATATGGAACTAAATTTCAGTTTTGGAAGAAAGACACTTATAGCTTATGAAGAGATAAAAAACTCCTTGACAACTAGTTGGTCTGTTTCGTATGATCTGACAGTCAGTTAATAAAGTATTCCTATAAAAGAGAGATAATATACCTTATTACGTAAAAGAATAAATAAAAAGGAATTGTCATTACACATTAGATTTGATATAAGATTAAATGCTTCAATGTAACGTAGTATCAGAAAATGTACCTTAATCGTTCGTGCTTAACAAATTCTATTGAAAGTTTTACACAAATGGAGCAAAGAATGGCGTTCTTTCTTTTACAGTAAAGACAATTTCTAATGGCCAGCAGGAATGCAAAGTGCATAATTACGATCTCAGAAAAAATTTATTTTATTCACGAATAATGAGATGATTAATGAACTCTGTCTAGAAATTATGTTAAACCAATAACATAAGACCGCATAACATTCTGAAAGTTTTTAACTGATTTCTAAGGCTCGACACATCAAAATAATAAAATCATTTCTGGATGATTGATTATTTTCTCTGTACTTCGTTTTATAACTCATTAATATATAGTATCAAACTTTTATGACAACATAAAAAGCCAATCTGTACTTTCGACTTTCTAAATATCCTAAATGATTAAATATAAATGTACCCTGTAATTAGGAACCTTAATTATACACCTTTGTGAAGGATAGGGTCGTCGAGAGCAAAACGCTGGAATGTTAATTTTGTTTATATGCCTTTATTTTCACAATAT
>JAWWEM010000001.1:12650584-12661167 GCA_035582935.1 Ormyrus thymus
TATAGTAATTTTTCAGGATAGTGCAAGTTTGTCCTTCGATTACGATAGAGTATACTAATTTTTAATGAGATATTTTTGTCAGTGTATATGTTTTGCCATTAAAAAAATTACTTTCAAACTTTGAAATACATTTACCGAATAGACAGAAGAAAACATAAAATAAAGTAGTTTTGAAATAGATAATTTCAAGACTTTCTTTTTGCACACCCTTCTTTAAAATTTAGTCATTTAAGAATACGTAACTTGAATGTTTTACTTACATGCACAATCGTTGATTCTACGGACACTGTGTATTACTTTAAAATATCAAATACAAACTTAAGGAGCTGAGGAAATGGACTTACTCGTAGCCAGCCTACTTGCAGAATGAATGTTCACTTTTTCGCAAAACTGGAAATAGCACGTGCAGTCTGTAGACGTTATGCGGGCATTGACAACCCAGTATACCTGCTCTATCGCTCGTTCTATTGGTCGGTCGCATCGGGCCCAAACTACCGAACTGACCTCTAATGTCCACTACATACAAATAAGCTTTTCGCCTGGGCCGACAAACTAGCAGCCGAAAATGTTTTGAGCAGCCTTTGCTTTGCTTCGTTACTCTTGGAATTAAGAAGACACCTGACTGTCTATCGCTCAAGTGCGTCAAAGCAAATGCTTTGTCTCTCATTCTTCAGTGGCTCTTCTTGTTATCTCTTTTTCATGAATTTTTTATTTGCGAATGTTTGGGTTTATATTTGTATTTTTTATTTTGGCAAATGTTTTGATGTTTATTAATTAAAATTTTTACTTTTTTTTAATTGCAGGCTTTTGTGCTTTGTTAAATAATATTTTAGGAAATTTAATTTACATTGCTAGAAAATTATTGTTATCTGACTGTCCAATTCGTTGAGTCAATAAACGGACTCGAATAATTTATGATTAATCTAATCTTATCTGTATCGCTCACTTCTATTCATGAGCGATCATAAAGCAAGTATTAACTTTTTACAAGCATTTACTGTCACGAATCAACTGAAATAATATAAAATTCTTTTAATAGAATTTGAAAAGAAAATTAAGCTTACGTGTGTTCTTTACCTGAGCGTAGTACATTGTGTCATCGATTGTGCTTTAGTGAATTTAATTGTAATAAATTGTGTAATAATTAGGACATTTTAAGATCTTGGGTGTTGTTTTAGTGTCTCATTTAAGAAATTTAAGATTATAAATCAGTGTTAATTAAGTCACATAAGATTTTAAAATATATGTCACAATATTTATACATATATAAAGTGTGCGAAATATCTGATTCGAACAAACTAAAAAGCATAACTTAATAAAAAAATAAAACAGGAACATAATACTGACTCAAAAGGATTGTGTATTTTCATCCGTTCACCGACAAAAACATAACTGAAAAATCTCCCACTAATTGTTACACTCGAATTTATTAATGAATCTTTTCCGTTTCTCGGAGACGGGAGCCAAGAAGAAAGCAAAGGAATATTTGGTATTGAAGGGTCATCTCGTTCTTTCGGTAGAAAAACTCGCATCAAAGTGCAGTCCAGCGAGCGTTAATCATTTTATGGTAGTCGGTTTGGTCTTCATTTCTCCGCGGGTTTTTATGTTTCGCCGCGCGCCGCGCTCCGTCCATTCTTCATTCAGCTTGACGCCTCGGTTTCAGCTGGAGATTTACGAAAATTTATGAATTTCCTGAAATATACGGGATCGCTTTAAACGTCGTCCTGAGCTACAGCGGCTTCGAATCATTTTATCGTTTTGACGTTAACGTCATAAACGAGACGGCGCTGCAAATTTCAACTTTATTCCGGAGGAAAGTGTATGGTGGTTTCTCGGCGTTGGTTTCTTGGAAAAAGTTCATGCAAATGTATAAGGTTGTAATATAATGTTGATGGTGTATTGCCGCCTATAAATATGCGCAAGTTTTATTTGATTAATAAATTAAGTTTATTGTTGTGCTTGCGTAGCTTAAAAAAAATATTGCTAGACGTTAACTTTAATTTTTAAGTTATAAAATAGAGAGGTAATCTTATTTTTCACAATAATTAGATATTCTCAAATAATAAATACATTTATTTATTAAATTATTGTACGTTAAATATTATAAGCTATATTTTTTTGCGTTATTCAGCGAGCTTTTAAAAATTTTTTATAAATTTTATGACAATTAACCAGACTAAAATTCTAAACGAAACTTACTTTTAAAGGAATAAAAAAAATTAAAATTTATTCGTACTTACAAAGTAGCGTTACCAGCTTCACTTTTTAATAGTCGAGCTATTAAAAAGCAGCGTAACTAGTTATGAAACGTTGTAAATCACAGGATTTTTTATTTTAAAACTACAAATTATAAAATGTCTAAAGTTTAGGGCGTTTCAGGGAGCAGGTTAAATTTTTTTAAAATAAGAGGATCAAAACTTTTCAAAAATATGCTGAACCTTAACAAGCAAAAATTTTTTTCTCTGACCGTGTACGAGATTGAACGTCTTCATTATTTTGGTATGCATCAACAAATTTGTAAATAAAACTGCTATAACTTATCTGTAAATCTTGTAAGATTTACAAATCTTTAAACAATCTTCTGTCATAAAACCCGTATATATTTCTTTCATCTCATACTGTGATTAGAGGCCGTTTTATCCTCGAGAAGACGTAAAGAATCTCGTCTTCCTAACGAATGACAAAATAATCGCCCCTCGAAAGAACCTGCTCTTAATTAAAGACGAATTCCCGCAGATAAATAAACCCTAATAATAAAAGTCTCCCGCAACCCCTAAATTACTACACTTTAATGCCCTCCGGCGCTCACCTAAAAAAACCTCGTCCTTAATTGATCATCATCTCTCTAAAAACGAAGGTCGATTTCCATCTAACGAACCCCCCCCCCCCCCCCCAAATCCCGACTCTCCGTAAAAAAACAGAACTCACCGCCGGCTTTCCACGTCCGGAAAAAAGCCGGGGAGTCGGTGTTAATTGGCCTTAATGGCTCGGGAAGCGACACACTTGGGGGAGCGAGGAAGAAGTGTCGCTCGATTTTTCTGGGTCGCTTTCATCTGATTTTAATTCTGAGAGTTTCAGCCTCTCTTTGTCGGCTTAGATACGGCGCGATCTTGATGGATTCGCGCGGAGAAAAAATTGGCGCGATCCTATCGCCGCGCCTCTCCGCTTTTTGCGGACGCGACGGAAATAACAGTTACATTATCGCCGTGGTTTGCGCGCGTGCCGGGACAGATAAGACGGTGACATTCCGGACTCTTTTTTTTGGACGGTTATGAAAAAATCTGAGCCTTAATTTCACGGTTATTTTTATTCTATTATCTTCGATCGCTTACGTATGATAAACTCGTAATTTGTAGGAATGTATTTTTTGATGCAGCAGATTAAAAGGTATATAAAATAAGTTCCTACGTACGAAACTTTCATATTCTCGTGTATCAATTTGTACGTCTAATTTATGCATATATTTCAGTGTACAATAAATAAATAAAAAAACATTGATCATCGCTTATAATAATGACTGAATGTCGCGTATCATATGCAGTATTCCCCAGCAGCGCTTGAGTTTTTTTTTCTTTTGTACTCGCAGTCCTTTATATTCTATATAATCTCGTTACGTCTTCGAATTTTCCTCTGTTCATCCTCGTGTTGCCTTTCAAACCTTATTAAGTTCTTTTCTTGCATGAACCTCTTAATTCCATTCTATTGACTCTTTGTTCGCTCGTTATTTTAAAAATTTTTCTCTATTGTTCCGTTCGACTGCGCTTTTTCGCTCCTCAAATCCCCGCACATACGCGCCGTTTCCTTTGTAGATTTAAAATCCTTTTAACGCGCTCCTCTTCTTTTTTTTTTAAGTCTTTTCTCGTTGTGTCCAGGGAATTTTAAAATATCTTATGACGTCCTTTATCGCTTGCGTAAAAACCTTCCTATTTTATGGGAAACAGTAGAACCGCCGCGGTTTTCTTCCTTGAAAGCAATTTACCGGCCGACTCGAGATGCTTCTTATCTTAATGCATTGTCCATTGGCAATAATTTGCAACAATGTGCAGGAGACGCTCAATTTATTGAGCCGACTCTGAAATTATTTTAATGGACGTGAAGAAGCTTAAAAATGATAAGGTACCGTTTAGTGCGCAGATATGAGGAGCATAAAAATTTTTTAATATTCAAAATCAATATGCACCAGTAGATAAAAGGCAAATTAATTTTAGTTAAGTGTTTATAAATTCTTTTATCATTGAGAACTTTCTGACAATTTGCTAATGAGAAATAAGTTCATAAATTTTGGGTCGAAAAGAAGCACCTTTACTTATAAAAGTATTTGTAAAAAAAAATTTCGTTAAACAATATTAAGCAAGTCGTTAAGTTTACGAGTTTCTTTTTTCAAGACCTAGAAATTAATTCAAGCACTTGTTTTCAATATCCATCTTTGATTTATAAGAAGCCATTCCTAAACATGAAGCAATATCACTCAAAAAAGCCTCACATATGCAGCTCAAACCGTCCTTTACCAAACGAGTCCAGCTGAAAAAATTCTAATCATCATCAAAGCCTCTCCTCTAAATTAATAGTCCTGCACTTACGCGCGATGCTCGCTCAATAATTAATCCGCCTAAAACTTCCCGGGCGACGCGGCCACAACTCCTCGCGCGCAAAATCGAAGACACTTGGATTATGAATCACCTCCTCGGCCATCGGAAAGTCATTGCCTCGGAAACGGGCGCTTTCCTAATTAGCCGAATAAATCGCGGCGCGGGGAATCACTTAGCGCGGCCGCGCATGATAAACGCAGACGAGGTCGTGAATTAAGAGCCTCGATCGTCGCAATAATCAGGCCAATAACAATAAAGACGAGTCTCCCACAGCTCCTCGGAGTGAGTGCTCACGATTTACCATTGCACGCGCGCATCAATCTTGCGCGGGACGACGGGGAGGAGGCGAGTGTGTGAAACCAGATGGAGCGTTCCGCGCGGGCATATGGAAATTAGAAATTTAGATTTTTCGCTTCTGACGAATTCTCTTTTTTTAGGAATGTTGAGGTGGGAATGTGGGACGGGTATACTGTGGGTTCGGAACAGTTTCGATCTTTTTAATCCCATTTGATCGATATGCTTTTGAGGAGTTGGGATTGAAGATAAAATTCATTTTGTCGAAAGCGGGAGGAAATGAGCAAAAATTATAATTAAATTATAATCGAACCTTGTGCAGAAAATTACGATTGACTTTTCTATCCTCGCTTGTGCAAAAACTCTTTGTAAATGCAAATGTACAGTCCTTATAAATAAATAAAAAAAACATTTAAAAACCAAACTTATTTCTTTCATTACTCACCAGCATCTTCAACCTCCCAATGAAAATCCCACATAAGCGGAGCTCACTAACAATCTCGCTCCCTCGACGCGGAAGCCTTCCTATACCATCAAAGGATTACCCATAAGCGAGGCATAGAGCAAAAGCAAAAGATCCCCGGCGTGCAGCGAGACAGAGAGAGGGAGAGAGAGAGGGAGAGAGAGAGAGCAGCTCGTCGGTATACGAGTGCGTTAACGCGCCGGGCGAGCGATAAATTTCGACGTCGCATCCTCTCCCGACATCGGCCGGGCAGCTGAATGCAGGGGGAGAGAGAGAGAGAGTGAGTCCCTCGGGTCCACACATGCGAGTATATCGGATAGCGGAACTCCGAGTCTCCCCCGCGCGAGCGCGCGAGAGCCGCGCTCGAAGACGAGAGGATGCGCCTTTGAAAAAGCGCGCGCGTGTGTGGCGTCGAGTTTTGTTTTCGTTAGACGTGATTGTTCAATTTCAGTTAGAGACGAGAGGCCGAGGGCCGCGGCCTCGAGGAGGGAGCGGAGGTCGAGGGCTTCGAGGAGAGATTAGAGCCTGTGAGAAACGGCGGCTCATTTATTATTATTGATTTTTCGTTTAGGCTCGTTGCAGTTCGATTGGTTTTTTCCTGGAAATTGACGGCAGATTTCGAGTTGTCGGGAGATTTATTGGTCAATTTTGTTGTTTGATAATCGATTTTTGCTGAAGTAAAACACGTTGGTAAAGCGGTAAGGACACCTATTGCAAAACAGAATTTTTATAATATTTTTTATGCTGGTCTGTAATTCAATGTTTTACTTGTAATGCATTTTTTCTTTTCCTATGGAATTCTTTAATGTACTTGTGAAAGCATTACTCGCAAAGAAGTTATCGTATAATAAGCAAATGGTGAGTGGTGTTAACTGCAAACGATTATAGTAAACACTGTAATTTTTTTAACGCTCACTATAATTTTTTTCCAGCTGCAATTATTTTTTTCCCTCGATATAATCAGCAAAATATTTTAATGTGTTTATTTAGAAAAATCAAAAAGTCAATATTTAAAAAGTAATAAGAACGAAAAAATGTAATATCATTGATTTCGTGAAATTTTAGAACAAAAATTATTGGCACAATGTTCGGATTAAAATATTAATAAATCAAGTATAGACGAGAAGCAACTTTGAAACGCATCTTGTATTTAACATAAATAAGTCAACGAAATGCTTAATAATTCAATCTGAAGTCAAAGAGAGGAATAAATAATAACGAACATAAAAAAAATCGCCGCATTAATTATTCATCTGCCCACATGCCCATTTTCCCAGCTCGCATTGCAGTGAGAAGACCTCATTCACTATTCAGCGCATCATTATATATTTACGCACAACATACCGTTCTAAAGTACCCGCGACTGTCATACATTACCCACCGCAACAAGGCCCATTCCCTCAGTCGATCCAATAAGCCTCCCCATTAATAATCCATAACTCTCCGCTCCGCGTCTCCGATCGATCCGCTTCTCTCGCTTCTTCTGCCGCATTCCTCGCGCATCATCGCGCCGCGCCTCTCCGATCTGGACCATCTGTTGCGGCGCCGCGGGAGCCCGTGGAAATCGGGAAAGCGCCGACATATGGCAGTCGGGGGCCCGGATTCGGCGCGGGAGAAAATTTCGGGGCACCGCTTATTTATAGGCGCGCAGAAAAACGCGGGGTGATAAAGTGCGGACGAGCCGCGCGAGGTCGTCTTTCGGGGGTATAGGATGCCGCTTTAATGAGGAGATAAAGGGCGATGGTTTATTGGGGTTATCAAGGCGTGCGTGTTTTTTGCTGGGTTTAGTGGTGTTTTGGAAGTAGATTTCGGGCTTGAATTGGTGCTGGTTTTTCGACGTGAGTTTAAGGTTTTTAGATAATTGGGGTGATATTTATTTTTGTGCGCTTTAACGGGTGGTACTAAAAATTAATTTACTGCGCTATTTATGGGTATTATGATTTCATTTAAACGAAACAGTTTATTTCTTATTGAATAGTTTAACGCTTTCTAAGTAAGTCAAGTATTTCATTACACATTTTACCGAAAAAACTCATTCCTTGACGTAGTTGATATTTATAGTGTTGCAAATTAAGAATTTGAGCCCAAAACGAGCGACGAGTAAAAACGAAGCGCAATTAATATCCTCCTGCAGTTCCAAGAAAATCGTCAGCAGCCGCCGCAAATCGGCCCGAAGTCTACAAAAGTCTCGAAATCACAGGTACTCCAAACAAGCCCAAACAAACTCCTCTCGCAATCGCTTCATTCTCTCGTGCGCGCACTCCTCCCGGAGAGTTACTTCGTTCGCCTCGCAAAGCCCATCGATCACCTCGTCGAGCAGCTCTTTCCACAAAAGAGAGCGCGCGCTGCAGACAAAGTCACCGCCGACGACGGCTTCGGACAAAAAGGAGTTGATCCGTTAAACGAAGCGCGCAGTGTCAATCGCGATGAGCGTCGCCGTTAATCGCAAGGTCGGATCGAGCCGTAGGGATCGATCTTCGTCCGCGAGCGGAAGGTCGGTCGGTTTTGCTCTCGGCTCGCTGCTTTTTCGGCTTAGAAAAGAGGCGGCGGTGCGCTCGTTTTTTTCGGTCTCAAGGTGAGACGGGGAGATGCTCCGGGATGATAATTTGCTTTGGCTGCGTTAAACTGCAATTTGTAAGGCTTAGAGATTGCTATTTTTTAATATAAATGTGGGCACGCAGTTTTGGCGCGATTCGGAGAGAGGACAGATTATGCGGTTATTATAAAATGTGAATTTTGGCGCTGATTAATGTGCGGAAGATCGTTGAGATCGGGATTTTTATGTCAGCTTTTGTTTTTGGCCGAGTGCAATTTTTCATTCGAAAAGGAGTTTTTAAGATTTGCTTGGCTCAAAAATCACTTAGCTGTAGTCTTCCGGGAAACGTAATATTTTCTACTAATTTTAGTACCAACATTTTTAAAAGCCCTTAATCTTTCGTACACTGGACAATATTTACGATACAAATAATGAAAATTAAATTCATTTTATGATTCTAATTAAAAATTTCGTATAATTCATACTTCAGAATCACATACACCTTAGAAAGTATCAGATAAGAACTGCCATAAAAATATTTAATTACAATTAACGAATAATTGACGATAAAAAATTAATTTTCTCGAAATGAATGATTTTCGTCATTATTTGATCAGTAGGTGTTTTTTGATTTAAAATATTGCTCCTTTAACACTAAAATATAATGGCTGATGCGAATAACTTTTAATTTCTTTTACGATACATATTTGTATTACAAACGAACAAAAACGTGGAATTTATAAGATCTTGAGTAAAGAAAGGAATTTTTTAATTAATTAAAGTAGATTTATCTTGTAAGAGTTACTTTCATATCCTGTATGAACTTATAAGATGATTTTAGTAAGTGAACTTGAACAAAATTCAACTCAATAAATAAAAAATTGCAAAAAAGTCTAAAATCCCTTTACAAATTCAAAAAATTGTATACGGGTTCTATTGTATTAAATTGTCTTACACATTGTAATCCGTTCTTAAATATATACCTACATTCACTTAAAAAATTAACTTTTAAAAACTGCCAATTAAAAAAGATATTTCTCAAAAATTATTGAGTTTCTCCTTGTTATAAAAATATCTGACCTAAAATATTTATCCAGAGCCAGGCGCCCTACGCTCCATAAAGCCCATCCTTCATTACACGCCTTATACTTCTTAATAATCACGGAAGATCGATCTTCGTCGAAGCGGGTCCAACAAAGCCCATATACGCCTATAAGTATAACCCTGAAACCCGAAAGCAAAAGCGGCCGAGGCACACATGGGGCCCCTCTCGGTCTCTCTCTCTCTCTCTCTCTCTCGCGGAAAGGTCGAAGGCGGCCTTACCCCAAACCGTGAATTTTTTCCGACCCTTGCGAAGCGGAGAAGAAAAGAGAAGGAGAAGAAAGGAGCGAGAGAGGCGACCATATGGTTGCCGACGGCAGGTCATTATACTTTTTGCTCCTCTGCCGAAAATTGTCGGTGTAATTTCATAATTCGGCGTTTTTAATTTGAATTTCAATTCCGCGGTTGCGCTGCGGTGCGCTGCATGCCGTAAACAATAACGGTGATTCGCGTCGCCAGACGGCGCGACGCGAGCGAGATTTCGCCCGCGAGCGGCCGGTAGACGATCGTTGCGGGGAGAGAGAGAGAGAGGAGGATGATTGCGAGAGGAGAATAAATAAGGCTTGAACATTATTGCGTAACGGGTTTAATGACTATTAAAGTTTTGGGAGCCTCTGCGTCAGAGCAATCTTTTTCGCGCCGTTTTATTTTGATTACATAAAATTTTACGAGCCACCGCTCGAGCTTTTCGCTGATTTATACCGGGGAGACGATTTTCTGGGCGCGCTCTGGCTAATGAGTTGGATAAATATTACTTTTTATAAGTGTGCGAAGTACTGCAATTTTAAAGCTCGTTGGAAGTTTAATGCTAAGCCTTTTTTTAGTTATTACGTGAATGGATTTTTTTATACGTATACACAAAAGTATGAACATAATCTGTAAATAAAGAGCAAGAACATTGTTGCAGTAAACTTAAACAGTTATAAGTAATTGATAATATAAAATACATCGATATCAAGGAGCGCCGTAGCGCTCCGAAGGCAAGTATGGAAAAAAAGTCTGAGGACAACCGCGCTACTATATATATATATATATCAAGCATATATATACATATATATGGGTCATTCTTCTGGAAGTGGGACTTCCGTCGGAGGCAAAAATTCAAAAAACTCCGAAAAAAATATGTACTCATAAAAATAGAGTATTTTACCAAGTTAGAGCCCTTAAGATGCCAAGGAAGCTGAGATAGGTCCATTTGAAGTCCAAAAATGAGCTTTTTTTTGATCATTTTTAGCCTATCTTTAAAACCTCGCCAAAAATAGAGATTACAGTCGATTTCTGTTTGCAAGACGGCAGTTTTTTCGTCTTTTCAAGTACTTTAAAAATATATTTTATAAACTTAGAGATTCTTAAAAACCAACTTACTGATGTGAGAAAACTTGAAAGGCTTTTTTTTTCAAAGTTTGGAGTTTTTATGTATCATTTCAATCATCACTGAATCTCGGATTTTAATTATTTTTGCTCCTGTGACATTTCATTATGTTATTTGGTACAAGACCTTTAATTTCTTTTTTTAGAAGCTAATTGTATTTCGTGCCTCTTCCTCGAGATCACTCGGTAGTGCTTCCACTTAATGCCGATGTTACCACTATTTTAAAGT
>JAWWEM010000001.1:12661267-12680464 GCA_035582935.1 Ormyrus thymus
AATTTCACCAATGTTAAATTGTGTACAATGTTTACGTGTACGATTCTTATGTGTATAAAACGCACCTTGCCGTTATTTAATCGATTTTTTGTTTTTTTATGTAATTTATGTAAATTAATATTAATAAGTCATATTAACATATGCTATTTAAGTAGAAAAGAAATCGTCTTTTTTATTTTACTGCTAATTTGTAATGATTAAAAAGAAAAAAAAAGTTTTTTCAAAAATAATTTCCTGTACTTTAATAAATACAGAAAGCAATTTTTTAAATAATCATTAAAAATAACAGAAGGTACAATTAGTTTTTTATATAGCCGTTCTTTTTATTAGCACTGAGAAATTTTCGTGACAATGTAATTGATTCATTCTTCTTGCATTACAAAAGCCAGCCACTCGTCGGATTTTATATAAGATGAAACCAAACAGGATTACAATTTAGTTTTCTTATACGTAACTATCAATATCCTCGTTACTCCTATCCATACACCTGTAATTGCCTTCACAAAACAAATTAGCCCCAACTGAAAACGATGCCCATTAAAGCTCCAATTAAAGCCAATTAAAGTTGCGATAACTCTACGACCTCTTCCCAATATTCCCACAGCCGAAAAAAAAGTAAAAGTGTCAAGTATATACGCGGACTTTCGCCCCGAGTGTAGAAATAAAACATATTTCACACTCCAATTACTTTATAAAAATCCCCTCGTTAAACCCTTTCTCAATCGCGGCGGATCGCCATTAACTTATTAAACCACTTAAAGGTAATTAAGAAAACAATCGCTCCTCTCGACGTGTACCCAAAAAACGTATGATAGGCGCATTAAAGTAACTTTCTATTAAAACTGACTTATGCAAACAAGCTCCCAGACTTTCTACGCATCTTCTTCTCTTCGCCTCGGGTCGTTATTTACGAATTATAAATGTGCAGCCTAAGAGGTCGAAAATTGGCGAGCGCCTCTTTCCTAGAATTTTTGCGATTTTTTTAAATTAGATTTTGGCGGCTGCATTATTCACAGGGATAATTGGTTTTCACATAGGGGAAAAATTGGATTTTAATGGGGAGGGAAGTCGAGAAAATTGGGCACAGACCTACTGGTCGGGTGGTGTATCGTTTATGCAGAGCAGGAAAGAACGACGAATTCGCTCCAATTTCGTGCTGATGAGCGGAGCGCGGCGTGCCGAGTTTTAATCTCACTTTCATTAGGATCGTAAAGTATTCCAGCGGCCCAGAAGAGGCTTGGAAGAGAGTTAAACTGCATTAAATCGACGACGCTCGTAATTTATGTGCAAGCATTTATGCTAGAATTTTCGACCCGAGAGGTAGACACATTTTGGGATACGTAACAGGCTTGGGTAAAAATAATTTTAATAAACGGATTAGACGCCATTTCTTTAATAAACCCTAAATTTCCGACTACCATCAAAAATAATAATCCGCGTGCTTAAAAAAAGTAAAATACTTACTTTTGAAATTTTTCATTTAGAAAAGAGCTCTAAACCGCCGTCCTCTTAAAACACGAAACCTCTGAAGCCACAAAGCCTGACGCAACAAAATCACGCGCCATCAATTCGACAAAGTTTTATCCTCGAAAAATGCCCCTCCTCTCTCGACGAACCTTTCCGACATCGACCAGCCAGGCCGAAGAAAAAAATATCAAACGTATTTGTCCAAGCGGCGTTTAATCAAACTTAACATTCCAGCCGAGAAAAAGGGCGGGGGGCAAAGGGAGGCGCGTTAAAGGAGAAAAGGAGTAAGGCGCGCGCCGAGTTAAGGGCAATAGATAGACCCCACCGGTGCTTTATTTATCGAGACCTTCAGCTCGAGATTATCCCGGTTCCCGGCGGTTCTCTCCGCAGCCTTCCGCGGCAAATTGTCGGGAATTATATATTTCGCCGGGCAAAAATCCGATGATGAGCCGCGCACAAAAGCGAGAGAGAGAGAGAGAGAGCCGGAGCTTTATGCCTCGCCGAGGATCGGGGGACTTAATGCGATGTAATGCTCGTCGAGCTGCGGGATTGAGACATTTCGCCGCGCGCGGCTTAGCGATTGTTGATCGCCATTGTTTGCAGATTGATTGCCGATCGTTGCTCGGTTTATTGCTCGCTCGTTTGCTCGGAGCAGTTTACATTTCCATGGCGTATATGCTGGAATTTTTTAGAGCCTTTTCATTTCGAGCAATAACGAGTTCGACGGGATTTTCTTTTTTATTAAACTGCCGCTAATTAGTTCGAAGATAAATTGCAATCGAGTGCTTTTGAAAATATTTAACGAGTGAATTTGCTTTATTGGACTTTTCAATTCTTTGAAAATTCTTCCGATCCGGAATCTTTTCCTATTTTCATTATCACTGAGCGATTGTCGTTTACATTTATCGTGCACGTCTTAATAAAATTAAAATTTTTATCTTTGAATAAATAGTATTTTTTACTTTCCGTGTAATCACATACATTACATGCTTTGAGGAACTAATAATGACCATTAAGAAGCTTATATAATTGTATGTAAAACGCTGCAAATAAATTGTATATAATTTTCGTTTATTTAAGAACGTATAATTACACGCAAATACACAAATATATAAAGTTATGGACAAACTGCAGACGTTATTTATCTAAATTTCTTATTTCCTTAAAAGAACACTTTTACGTTTGCAATTACAAGAGGATAAAAATCGTAAATAATTTTGAGCAATTATTTATTTAAACAATAATTGCAGTTAACTGCCATTAAATATTTTTTAATCTTTCGCTTTAATATTGAAAGAAAAATTTCAAATGTTCAAAAGCAGCTTTCGCATAACCGCATTAAGACACTAAAAAATTACGTCAATTTATAACCCGCTTAAGTAAAGTTTCTACTTATTATAATGAGCGCACAATAATCGTAAGCGATTTTTCAAATACTCTCCCAGCGTCTCGGGCAAAGCTTCTACGAATTAATAAATACGAGCCGAATATCGATTCGCGGATTGCCAAATTCGCGGAATCGAGACAATAAATGCGGCGAAGGCTCGAATATTCTTTGAGCCGGAGGGAAAACTTTTCTAATTATCGCAGATAACGCTGTACTTTATTAGCGTCGCTTGTCAAGCAAGGCTCCTCTTTGCGTTCGGCAGGACTGAATCACTCCGGGAACGTCGAGACTTCTTAGAGGCTGTCAGGCCGCCGAAACGCGAGATCAAATTTACACATCCGGATTCTTGCTGAATTAATGCATACCGCAAAATAGTCGAGTTCCATCGCACACCTGGCGAGGGAAAGAGGAGGATTCATTTGAATACTAGAATGATTTCGATTTTAAGATTTTGTACTTTTGGAATAACTGGCTTGTGAATTTAGAGGGTTTTAAGATCTTCATCTTCGCTGATCGGGCATACATTACATATTTCAATTCTAGATCTTTACTTTCTTGCAATTTTTAAAGTTATTTTCTTAAACCTAAAAATAGATATATTTATTACATAAAAACAAACATAGAGTACTGATTAGATTGAAATATACATTTATTTTTTTAAATTGATAAAATTTTAATTAATTTAAGGAAAAAATATTTTATACTTAGAAAATTGAGCTCCAATCTGTTAATTAAGAAAAATCGGTAAAAGCTCAAATTTAGAAAAGAGTGTATTAAATTGCAGGCTATAGCTATAAATTTCCATTTTCAATTAAATGAACACTAAACCGCTTTATAAAATAGAGCAAAGAGATGCGCCCAAAATAACAGAGCGCCGTTCAAAGTAGCAGCTTTGATTTTTTAAGATACTCTCCATCCCCCTTTCAAAGCCTGCCAGAAGGCGAATATAAAAAAAAACCCCCAGAAATTAATCAAATTTGTCACCCTTCCAACTGCCGCGGCCGGAATCAAAACCTCCGCAGCATTCTCTCTCACGTTCGCTCTCCTCCGCTTCCATTCAAGATCTCTCTCTCTCTCTCTCTCTCTCCCGCAGCGCGCAGAAGTCGCCCGCAAGAAAAGTCTCGCACTAAAAAAGCTCGCTCTCGTTGAATAAGCAGAAGAGTTGACGGACGGACGGGAAGAGAGCGGCAGCGACTTCCACGTAATCCTCGCCGAGGCAACAAAAGGCCGCGTATCGGGCCGCGTCTCCGCTCGCTATGAATAATATTTCCCCGGCTCGGGATCGAGAGAGCGCGTCAGGCCGACCGGCCGCGTGAAATCGAGAATAGGCAGAAGCGCGCACGCGCGATTCTCCGCTCTTTCTCTCTCTCTCTCGCGCGCTTTATTCCTTTTCCGCTTCTTTCACTGTCCGTCAATCTTGCGCAAGAGAGAGAGCGAGGAGACGGACACGCTCGACTTTGGCTAAGAAAATATATAACAATCGAGGAGGCTATTTTTGAGGACGCATGCAAAGGGTTGCGGGCCGCGTCGGCTGAATTCAATTACGGGGCTTTTGTGGCCGGCGTAATTCAATGCCGAAGGACTTTGGCATTTTTCGGTTCGAGCCTCCTTCGGAGTATTGGTTTCTTTATGCGGATTTGTTCAAGGGTTAGAAGCCTGTTTTTAGAAAATTACGCATTTTTTTTGTATCTCGAGTATTAGGCAAGCGAAGGGATAAAAATGCATATAGAATTTAGCACAAGAAGACAAAAAATATTAATTTTTAAATATATAGTAATTCTAACAATATTTACTTGAAACATCAAACAATAAATGAAATGCCAGAAGCAATCAGTAAAATTTTCATTAATATCGCAGGCGCACGAAAGAGAGATAAAGCAAGTCTGGGGAGTCCGTACAAAAAAGAACGTAAAAAATAGGCCCGCCTCGGTTAGACGGCGATCTCTTACACAGGAGGTAACGAAGTTGAGCGTAGCCTGCTCGCCAGTTTCACGGGTTAATTCCCCATCCGAGGCACACTATATAAGTTTCACTTCAAAAAGACGAGCGCGAAGACCGTCTTGCGCGCCTACCGCAAACTCGGGGTTCGCGCTCGGGGAACAACAAATTTAATCCAATACAAACACGCGTAAGTAACAGCGTAGTTCAACCTCGACCCCCGCCGTCCCCGCTTTCCCTCCCGGGAGACGCGAAAATATTCCGAGCGAAAAAGCACTCCCCCTTCTCCCCCCCGGAAAAAAATCACCTCCCAAACGAAATCGCGCATCGATTCCCTTCCGCGAACTTGGCAACTTTCCCTCGCGAGAGCCGCACTTCCTCCTCCTCGGCGGTGCACCAATTTTCTTAGCGATCCCGGTGCCCGCTCGCTCGCCAGCTCTCGCCGCTGAGCTTTAGCTCTTGCTCGGCGGGGCCCGCGGGGCAATTACTCCGGGGGCCCCACGCGAGCCGGGGCCGTAAAATGCAAAAAGCGCAGAGCGCGCCGCGAAACCGCAGTAAATTAAGTAATAGCCCCGGCCCGAGATTGTAATGTGTCCCAGGGGGGAATGAGAAACTCGCGTCTCGCTTATAGTTTAGAGCCGCGACGCCGAGCAGAGAGAGAGAGAGAGAGACTGCCGCTCGCCGAGAGGAGGAGGAGATACGGGGGAAAAAATTAATTAGTTCCTTTTAGTGGCGGCTCGCCGCGGTCGGCCGCTCGGCTATTCTTGTGTTTGCTCGGTTTTGCGCGCAAGTCGTATTGATCTAGCTGCGGGGATTTGTGTAATGGATTTAAAAACGATCGCGGGATTGCTTCTTCGCGGAGGTTCGCGGGGACCTCGTGCGATAATGAGGCCGCCTGGCGTTTTTAGGCTGCAAATTTCCGGTGCTTTAATTGTTACGGCACAAAAGTCATATTGCATGGAGATTCGAGAAATAATGTCAATTGATATCGAAATTATTTTTTCATCTCTGTTTAAAATCTTCTTTATTAATATTTTTACTCGGCATTCAAAACAAATTTTCTTAGAACTTGATTTCTTATAAACATTTGTAAAAGAGACGGAAATTAAATGATATATTTTCCTTTATTTACAGGTCATTACGAGAGTGAAAGCTGAAAAAAGCGCTTTACAAAAAAATAATTACTGATGTTTCCTTTTATTAAAATACAGCGAAAAATCAATCAAAATAATATCCAACAGCTATCAGAGCTTTCTGAAATATCCAAAAGCTGAATGACACTCATTCACGCCGGGCAAGAATGAATCTTAAATTACTTTCAAACATAATTACTTTTATCCCCGAATCCAAAGCGAAACGTAGATGTTGAACGTCAGTAACAACCCGAACTTACGACGCTTCACAAAGCAGACTGACAGTTTAAGACGTATTAAAATTGAAATCCCGCACGAGGAAATCGCGCGTCCTTTACGCGTCATTAAATCCAAAACCATAAACTTGCGCAATCCTAACCCCAACCCCTCTATATAGAACAACACGCCACGACGCGAAACTCTCTCAGTATCGCGAGCGCAAAAGAACTCCTCCCAAAGCAGCCTCGAAGAGAAGCCTCTCGAATTTGCATGCCAAAAAGAGACAAAGGCCCCGTTTTCAAAAAAACGCCTGGCCTCGAAACCTCCGCCCCCCCTTTCCCTCTCTCTTTCTCCCTCGGCTTTACGGCTTAGTTCTACAATATATCCGAAAATAATTGCAGTCCTTGCCGCGCGGCCGTTTTTGAACAATTTGGCCCAGGGAGAGGAGAGAGGATGCTTTATGGGGCCCGCGGAGAAAGAGCGTGTTATTATATTATTACGCGTGAAAGTTACACCGAAGGTGTCGAAATTGCTCCGGATTATTTTTCGAGAGAGAGAGAGAGAGAGAGAAAGAGCGAGCGAGCGCCTTTTTCCGCCGCTCCGCGCCGAGAGAGCAACAAGTCGCTCTTTTTCTGCTGGAGGGCTCGAAGCGTGCTGGGGAGAGAGAGAGAGCAGCGGAACGACCGGGATATGCTCGCTTTTTGCTTCTCTCTTTGCAAATGTAAGCTAAGAAGAAATTCGTGTAATCTCGAGCTTCCGCGTGCTGGAGCGTTACGTAAGATCGAGGAGATATCGGGCGAGATCGGTCAGTTTAGGGGGTTTTATTGCGGGTTTAAGCGATGCTAATTTTTTGTTTTGCTCGTTTTTTCTTTTTTTTTTTTTTGTAATCGAGAATTATCTTTTCGGTGTCTTGCTGTGGATCCAATTGTTAATTAAGGTCTGGCGCGTTTTCAAACTAATTTATAACAAAAGCCGATTTTTATACAAGCTTGAATAATTCTTGAAGAAATATATATGATCCCCAAAACTTTGTACGAAAAAAAAATGTTCAAACAATTTTTTACAGCGTCAACCCAAAAGAATGTTAATAGCAGCCCATTGCAACTTTAAGTAGCTAAAATTTATCCTCCCAATTGAAACGCACTCACTCATTTAACGATCATTTACACACCGTCCTTTTAAATTCCAAGCTTACCCTCGGAGTAAACGGCGCTTCACAAGCAGTGTTCAACCGCACTTTAAAACCAGTCGCTCAACGCGATCGAGAAGAGATTAATCCCGCAACTACTGTTATTACATAGAACTCCCATAACGCCGACTTTGCCGGTGAGCCTTCGATTCGCGTCCTTGAGAAAAAAGCTCCGTCTCTCTCTCTCTCTCTCTCTCTTCCGCTCGAAATTGCGAAGAAAGAGCCGAGCTTTAATGGCGTAATTCCTCAATTTTCGCGACTTATCTACGCGCGTGCAAGGACAACGTCATTATCCTACTAATAAGCAGTTATCCGGTAAATAATCATGAACATTACGCGTAATTTCGACCAATTGGCTTTTATAATGATGTTTGCCCGGTGGTCCGCGCGCCGCGAGTTCGTATTAAAACGAAGATTAATCGGACGCGGGAAGCCGGGGGGGCAGAAGAGGAGAGCTTTGCGGGAAAGTTAAAAAGGACTGTCCTCGAGTTGTGTGCGCGAAATTGCGAGCGGCGAGAGAAAAATAAAAAGCAGGCGCGCGATTTAAGTGTAACGCGCGCGCGTAATTCGAGCAAATTGCGATTTCTTTATTAGCGGGCCCGCGTCTAATTTGATTGTTTGTTCAATCATTAGTACCCAATTTTGGAAACCACCTGTTTTTATCTTTGCGAGAGCAACTTATATGGGTATTTTCTTATTTAAATATACTTAAATAGTAATAATAATTTATGTGAAATTTAATTTCGCAACTGATGAAGCTACATTTATTTTTGTCTAAAATCATAAAGCTATGAGTTTTTAAAGAAAAATTTAATTATATCTTTTTTTACAAGAAATTATAAAAATATTTAGCTTATATTTTATTAAAATTTCAGCTCGTCCATCATAAAAGTAGAACCACGTACGAACTGATACTGTTTTAATTAAATATAATGCAAACAGACATCAAAGTATGTAAATTCATCATATAGATATTAATTCAAAAGCTGCGTAAAGTAGGCAATAAAGGATTTCAATGCACGTACATAATGAGACACGTCAAGGTAGAACAAATAATTTCAATTCCAAAGCTCATATTTATCGATCTCCGAACCCCTAATCAATAAACATCCTCTCCGCGGACGCAATCGATCACTAAAGCAGAGCCCATTTCACATCCTTTAAAACCATTCTAGAAAACCCCTTCGCCTCTCTCTCCCAATATTAATATCCCCATCAAAGCCAAAAGCGTCGCAGCTCCTTTCTCCGTCCTGACAAATACGCGTATTTACTCTAAACTAGTCAAAGCCGCCTCGCTCTCCAAAGCAAACAGCGCCCGCGGAGCCGAATAAATTAAAAGCACTCACCGAAGCCACTCCCGATTGAAACAACATTCCAAAAATATATTGCTCCTCCAAACAAAAAAAAAAAAGAAAAAAGAAGAACCAAGGCCGCGACGCGGAGCCGTCATTTTCCGGCTACCGAAAATCCTCGCCTCGCGATGATTTACGCTCGCGGCGCTCGAGAGACAATGCGAGGTAGAAAGTCAGCGGGGCCGTCACTTTCTCCGGTTGACCGCTGCGGTGAACCTCGCCGAATCGCGCGACCCGCCCGGGGGTCCGGGAGTGCTTAGAGTCCGTGTTTTGGGCCCGCTGCGGAAACACGTGCCCAAAAGGAGTCCGGGTAGTTTTTCACGCCGGGAAGCACATTTGAAATCGAGGCGTGGATAATGTTTATTGCGGCGGAGGGAAACTTTTACGGGGAAACTCGCTGCGGTCGATTGTTTTAGGATGCTTTGGCGTCTGAGGTGGAAGCCAGTGATTTTTCGGTGAGGGTTTACGTCGGGAGCAGTAGCCGCTTCCGACTGATCTCGCCTTTAGCGGGGACTGCCATGGTTTGAGCAACAAGAATTTGGAAAGTTGCGGGCGGACAATGTTTTTCTAAATGCGAATTGGGCGAAAGAAGTTTTTCTGTGAATTTTCAGTTGGTGGCTAAAAAAGGACCATCCTAATATGTTTTAATTTAGCTTTCGTAAAAGAGATGTTATGTATACCTTTGATTATTGAACATTTAAGGAATAATACACGGAGAGAAATATTTCAGTAAAAATTACAAATATTTCAATAAAAATTACTAAACTTTCTAAAAATGCCAGCACAGACTGCCAAAACGCAAAAAATTACCACACTTTTTAGTCAATTTTACTAAAATTTCAATAAAATTTACTAAAAAGTATGGTAATTTTTTGGATTTTGGCAGTCAGCGGTCGCTTTTCAAAACAGTATAGTAATTTTTACTGAAACTTTTTCTCCGTGTATCTACATAAAATTCTTGAAAAATCGATAAAAAAGATTTTTGAAGAGATTAAACATATTATACATTTTGTGTTAAAAATATTATGTTAAACTGATTGAAAATGACATAATCATAAGACACATTTCAATCTTGACTCTTTGAAGTCAATAACTGTTTCTTTTAATCGATTTTTGGAATCCTTATAAAGTACTTGGAACATATTAAGAAATTGTATGAAATTGCGGCGCTCTTTGTAAGGCTTGAAAGGAAAGAGGGTTTCACCTTAAAATTTCGTGCAAATTTGAGCCCTTTTCCGCAATTTCCTGGGTGTTCGTGTTGTTAATAAGGAAAAAATAGCGGGTTCACCGGACGGAAAGGAGGAAGGTGGAAAAGGGATGCAGAAACAAAAGCCGGAGGAAGGAAATGCGTAATTGTTAACGGATGGTTTTGGTTAATTGCGGGTATATTACCTTATGGACCTCGACCAAAGAGAGCTGCTTTTCGGTTGCTTGCTCAATCCTGCCAACTGGCTTTCTTACCTCATTGAGAAATTTCACATTGATGAGTTCTCACGAGGAAGAACTTGTGCGTATAACATTTGCAATTATAAAAATAAGATACTTTTTTTTTAAACTGTAATTTAAAAATAAATACACAGATTATTTTAGTTACGTATAACTACTTTAAACATTGTTTGCATAATTCTTTCATTAAAATTAATTAAGACATCGTTATATAAAGTATCCTTCTAGAGATAAACCACGAAAGCAATTTAGCTAAAGATTTCAAATAATGAAAATGAAAGATAAATAAGTTTCTTTGCCTTTGCCAATCAATACAAGAGACAAAAACAACGCTTAAAACTTTTATACACATGAAAATTTTTCTTCGAACGCGAGCAGAAACTGGACGTTAATAATTCGTTTTAAAAGTAAAAATTTTAAACTGTAAATCGTAAAAATCAGTATACTTTCAAAATAAAATGAAAAACCTGCTACTTCTTTTCGCGACACTGTTAGTTCTTGCAGTTTCCACGATGGCCATAAAACCAATGCATCTAATTCCCGGCGCAGCAGCGGTAAGAAAATAAATGTTTAATTAATCGACGCGGAATAACACTCTATCATTTTATACTTTTTATTTTAGGCCGAAAAAGCCAGTAAAAGGGAGCAGAAGTAGTGGTACAGAATAGTTAGACATTTAAAAACATTGCAATGTAGTATATCTGGCTGAAATAAAAAAAAAGGTGCCTTAAAAAACACGACCTCCATTCTTCGTCCGACTTCTACTCCAATTTTCACGTGTTCAACCCAAGAATCCCCTCACAAAACATCGGCAAACAAAGCAATTCCACAATCAAGCACGTAAAATTTCGTTTTTAGCATCTCCGCCTCTAAATAAAGCCCGGCGCTCGGAGAAAGAAAACCCCGGAGAGAAAGGCTCTCTCGCGCGCGGCTCGCACACATTAATCGCGCGCCACGAGCGGCGGGAATCGTAAACCGGTGATTTATACATAGGGCTCTCTCCTCTCGCGAGACGCGCTTTTCGGCAGCCTTACGCTCTCGCTCGAATAAAGAGCCGCCGGGGCAATTCACACGTCGACGAGAGGCGTCTCTCTTATACACTCTCGTGAAAAGCCGGCCCGCCAACCCTTCGACGAGGCGCGCAGCGCGATGCCGCGTGGGGAGCGAAACTTCCCGAGATAAATCTCACGCTTATCCGGGGATTTTAAATGAGATTTAATCGGCAGCAGCGGGATTAGCGAGAGTCGCGCGGAAAGTTGGGATATAATGTAAATCGGTGCGCCGCGGAGAGGCGATAAATAAGGGGGAGGGAATCGCGAGGCTTGATGGATTTATGAAGAATGTTTATTGGGCTGTTTCGAGGTGTGCTTCTTATTTATGGCCGACGCTGGCTTTAATTGTTCGGCTTCTGCAGTGTATATGACGTCTTAGTTTAGCTTGCTCAAGTTTATTTATAAAACACGTAGGTTTCACCGACGTAACTTGAGATTTCTGACGGAAATAATGCATAGTTTTGAAATAGTTAGAGCGATTTTTGTCTACTAACGACATTTTTAAAATACTGCACTCTAGTGCAAGCTTAATACTTAATTTCCAAAAATTCGTAGAAAAGTCCTCCTCGCCGCCGAAAATCCCGTTACAACTGACCGAAATCGATCTCTCTCGTGTTCCAGAAAATTGTCCGCGGCCCGCGTCCCTCCTCCCCGATCGCGCGTATCACGCTCCGAAATTAATCACGATTCGCCGCGTCTCCTCGCAGCCAAGAGCTGCGCGCGCTTCCCAAAACGTTCCTCGACTCGTCCCGAGGCTCGACAAAGGTGCGACAACGGGCCGGGAGAAAGAATTAAAAGCACACACACGCGGCGTGATTTACGCCGAGCCGATGAACAAGCCGACACGCGATGCTTTGAGAGCCGATCCGTCAATGGGCCCGCGGCCAATTCATTACGGCAAATTACCGGCACTCCGAGAGAGAGAGAGAGAGAGAGCTCCCTCCGTTCTCTATGCGACAATGGCGACCCGAGATTCCCCGAATCATCCGGAGGCTGCTCATTCATGCTCGACGGACGGACGGACGGATAAAAGGAGACTTTTCCGTTTAGCGTGGCTGCTGTATGGAATCGGGCCAATAACGCATACAACTAGCCGGGCCGCACGCAGGCCGACACGGAACTTCTGTTTGTATTGAGTTTTCGACGGTCGCGCCGCTGGAAGTTTTAGGATGTTTTCGGTGCCGTGGGGTACATATGGCTTTTTCTGCCCAGTCCTTATGCCGAAGGTAGGATTTGGCTTTTTTCTTAGTTTGGTCGATTTTTGGGATTTGTCAAAATTTCTTCTGCCGTTAGTGGAAAAGAATTTTTCATTTTTTGACTAAACTTTAGGAAAAAGTCTGTTCCTTAATTTCATAAGAATTATCTGACTTTTATTCTGATTAAATCTGTCTGCAAAAGCCTTTTCACAAACACATCTTATTTGATATTAATGCTTAGCAGTATTAGCTTTAGTAAAATCAGTCAGTTTCAGTTCTAAAACAGTTTCATAAATGCCTAAAGCGTTCGCAAAACTTGTATTATTATTTATGTTAAAAACTTTCGTTTTAAAATATCATTTAAAAAGGTCTTGTACTTTATATAAGAAAAATGTACGAAAAGCGCTCGAATTAATTCAGCCAGCTCTAGCAAAAATGACTAGACGAACTTAATAACAGCAATTACACTAACCTCAAAACCATCCCACTCCCTAATAAATGCAAATAAACCCCCAATTTATCCCTCGATTTAGCCTCAATTTTCCAGCGCCGAGCTCTCCGTCCCGAAGCGGTTCGGGCAGCAGCCTCCAGGCACATCGCATCGTCCCGACCCTCCCCTCGTCTCCTCTCTCGCAAGCGTCCATCCGTCGAATGTATAAAGAAAGCGCGCGCAGCTCTAAAAAGGCCGTAAATTCCCGGGGCCTCCGAAATTTGTCAGGGCCCCCGAGCGGCTCTCTGCGCCGCGCGACAGAAAAGAAGCATAAGCACAAAGCCCGCCGGCTCCGGTTACCACCTGTCCCCCTCCCGGAAAAAGCGCACACAATGAAAATTTGTCCGCGGCCCCCGAAATTTTCTGCTTTGTTAGCCGGACGCTTCTGCTCCGACGCGCCGCGCTTTTCTCGCGCTCCGCGTAAGCCGCTCGGGCGAAAGTTCCCCGGCCCCGGCTTCGAGGAGCGTTATGTGCAGCTTGTTTGCGTCGGGACGGAGATAATCGTCGGGGTATCGGAGAGGTTTTGATTTTTTTCTTTTAATGGCTGGGAAACGGAAAGCTGAAGATAAGAGTGTGTACTTCAGAGGGCACGACTGATTTCGGTTTATCTGCCTGCTTTCTAATGAAGCGGGGGTTGTTTCCTTGTGTCAATTGAAAGCTTTTGAGTTAGGTAACCGTAAGTCAAAGAAATTCTTCCTTTTCGTTCTTTCTACATTATGAAAATTAATATTTATCTGGCTTAGTAATATTCCACTGGAACAATTTCGTATTTAGATTGATATTGAAATTGCGTGCGAGATAATTTTCTAACTGTTCTTGTAGAAGTAATACAAACGCTTTCCGTTCAATTCCCCGCAAAATCTCTCTGGCTTATCGAATCCCGCGTAATCCCGAGCTTAAGGAATTATTTCTACCTACAAATGCTTGTAATAAATAAACAAATATCTATAATTGCAAACTGAAATTTCTCATTTATTTTTATTTATTCTTTGACTAATCCTGCTTTGACGTAAAATGAAAAAATCCACTTGAAATCTGATGGATTTCTGAAAGTTTATCAAGATTAGCGGCCACTTCACTAAAATTAGTTTAAATAATTTCTTTTTAAGAAATTTAAGTGTCACTGATAATCTACATCTGTGCCTCTATGGTCGAAAACGTCATTCAGTAAAAATATTACGCAAGATTCCACACATCGATCCTTACAGAATATTACTGAAAAAGAGACACTCATATTTCAGAAAACAGCTTGCCACAATCTCCATCAAAATTATCAAGGACACCATCGAACCCCCGAGTCCCGATAAAAGCCATTGAAAAGCCCGGAAAAAGCCCCCATCGCCGCGTCAAGAAAAGCCAGCCCGCATGCAAACGCAATCCCCGTCCCGGCCGCAACAATGCATCGCAGAGATGCAGAATTTTCGCGAAAACTCTCAGCCGGCAAGTTCATCGGACGACCTAATCGAGGCCCGGCGTAATCCCCGCGCCGGAGGATTACACTCGCCGGCCGCTCGAATAAACAATGCTTAGCCGCGCGCGAAGATAGATGGCCGGGGCCGACGGGGGAAAAAAAGAAGGCACAATGCGCGCAGCTCTCTCTCTCTCTCTCGGGATTAGAGCGATCCTAGGAAAACACGAGCTCCTCGCGCCCGGACTCTGTGCGCGCGGCGTCGACGACACGGGGCTCTGCGGGCTTTACGGAACGGGCGAGGAGGAAAATGCGGGGAAAGCGAGCGTGACGCAGACTGGTTTAATCGTATTCTTAGCGGTCGGCTGAAGGGGGGAAGGTGTTTGTGATTGCGGTTGCCGAGTTGACTTTTCTTGGAGGAGCTGCGCAGGGGGGTCGTAGTCTTTGTGGGCGCGTGCATTGTTTTTTTTTTTTCTTTTTTTTTTTAAACCGCGCGTGAAGCTTTTTTAGAGTTTTTGCTTTGCTAATTAAATTTTTTGAAAGTGCAATTGAATGCAGTATTTTATTTAAAATCAAAATGTTGGTTTTACTAGTATGAATGAAAAACCCAACTACTTGTTGCACTAAATATGTCCTGATTATTTCTCGAAGCTAAAATACTATAACAACAAAATATTCAGATACCAATTTATGACCTCACCAAGCAATTGGCTTAATATCCCTATTGAAACTCTTCAAAGAAATCATTCGTGTTCTCAAAATCTACAAACCTACTGATTCTGTCATGCGTAAAACGAACGATGTAAAGCACTTTTCGCGCCCATTGAAAAACATATCCCATTTCCAAAAGCGTTTCCACGAGAATTCACCCGAAATAACAGTCCAAAACGTTCGAAGCCCTCTATTTACATACCTGTACCGACAAAGTAGCAAGCCACCCCGGTAAAAGGAGAGAGAAAAAAACTATTCCACAACTATCTCGAAATCTCGGTCCGCAAACCGCGAGGCTCACGGCTTAACAAAGCGGAAAATGCTAAGCCGAAAAATACGAGCTCGCCACCGCGCTCCGCCAACAATAACCGCCTCGGCGAGACTTGCATTGAAAAATCGGCGCTCTCGTCTTACGCCTGTTGCTGCCCAAATCCCGCTGCGTCGCATTAAGGGAATTTATCATCGCGATCGAAGGTTTTACGAGCCGACGAGCGGGAGAGGAGAGAAGTCGCGCTGAAATATGCCGCGAGGACGCGCCGGACGGGCTTATGCTCTCCGCATCGTTAGGTCGCTTTGTTGAAAACTTCTGCGGCATTAATAATTTCGTTAAATTTATGCAACCGTGCTGCTTGGAGCTCGCGTGGGAGAGGTAAGAGATCTCGTTCGGTAGCTGGGATAGACTAGACTTTCGCGCGGGATTTGCCTTTTGCTTCTTGGACGTTCGTATGAATTGTGTATTTGGGTAAAAAAAATTACATTTCTGCTGGCAAAGCTGAATTTACTGCGAAAGCAGATGTAGATCAGAGTACTAATTTTGGAAATGACAAGTTCTTGTGCAGTAAATCTAGGATCTACTGGAAATTTAAGTTGCGTATAAAGATATGCTAAATCCCAACCCAAGTAGCTTTTATAATCCTTTTAGAATATATAAATTCATTCTTAGCCCAATTAATAAAAAATATACCTTAAACATAAATTCATTTTTTTTATCTTAATATCTAAATGTGAACAATTTTAAAAATTATATTTAAGAAAAGATTTTGTTGTTAAAAAAGTATTTAAAATATACATTAATATTACACATTTAATTATGTCCAAATTGCACGCGTTTCTTGTTCTTCTTAAACGCCGCAAAGCAAAAAAAAAGTACACGAAAAGTTGAAATTTCGATGTTACCATTACGCCTTCTTGATTGAACATCGATAATTTCGTACGCAGACAATTTGGTCGTAATAAAAGCGCCATTGTACAGAGAGCCGTTGCAGTCGCCCCGGCAAAAAAAAAAAAAGATTATTGAAAGGTAATGGAAACCGCAAATTTTGAACATCAGAGCCACATTACAAAGTTTCAAAGGTTCTTTTTTCAAACGCGGAAGCTTTTTAGCACATATCCCGCCTAACGCTTTCGATGCGCCCACGAACATTCTATTATCGGCAGCATGCTAATCGGCGACGGTATTAAAAAATTCAATGTTAACTTTCGGAGCTTTTTCCCGGACAATCCAATAGATGCCCAAGCGATAAAAAGCAAATAAACCTGCTTCCATGGGGGAGTCCGAGTAATGCACGAAATACTCTCGGGACTCTCGCGCGCATATTTTTTCTTTATACTCGAGGTATTATGGCTTTTTTATTGCTCCGATCCTTTATTCACCGTTTCGTCTACTGGCTCAGTTGATCTTTTGATTTCTATTCTAATGTAATTCATAAATCAGAGGCTTATGGATGTGTGCGACCAGTCTGGCTTAGATGAAAGAAAATGGGCTTTTATTAGAGTTTTAGGCATATTTTATGGGTTTCTTGTGTAGGCGTTGGGACTCGGATGAATAGAAGTAGCAAAATTTTAATTTAAGCATTAAACTGCTTTTGCGATATGTTTTTGTCTACATGATGTGAAAACAAAAAGATATCGAAGCCATACTTTTAAGAAATACTTATATTTACTGCGTTTATTTCAATTAAAAACTAAGATACAAACCTACAAAATGAAACCCTCTATTAGCTGAAAAACAATCGCGCTCCGACAGCTTAATTTCTAATCATACTCCTCAGATACAATATCACCTCGAGAACGCCACCGGGCCCCCGAGGAAAGCAACAAAAGCAAGCCTCTCGCACGCAGAAAACTAATTTCGTCCAAGCTCCGGCTTAATCTTCCGAATCAAGCGTCCCCTATCTCACTTGCTCAGCTCGCTGGGGGCTTTAAATAAAGTCCGCGCAGAGAGAATCACGTGTCGACGCTCCGAGCGGCCGCGGGGCCATTGTGCGCCGGCACATTCGATAAATATTTAACTCGCTCTGCTCGCGAAGACATGGGAAAACGTCAACCCCCCCTATATACGCAGTAGGATTCAATTATTCGCCCGGGCTGGGAAAGGAAGGTAATGTATTTCTAATGCCCGCCGATTAGCCGAGTGCTGCAGTCGAACATTTATGGGAGGGTTAAAATTTAAGGGTGGGAGGAAGAGTGGGGATTCGAGTGATTGCGAGGGTTCTAGAGAGGATCGTTAGTGAATTATTGCCGAGAGATGTGATTGAGAATTGTAAGTGGCAGGCTTTTGCGGCGGATCTGCTTTGCTGAAATTTGAGACTCGGTCATTTTCAAGTGTTATGAGGTACACGTTTTTAAAAGTTGAAGTAACAATTTTCAATGTTCAATCAAAATTCATTTGAATAGGTTAAATTCGTCTTTTAAGAGAAGATAAAGCAGTTTTGTTTGCATTTTCGGCTTCAACATTCCTTCATCACTTTTCACAGTACAATGTGTATTTTTCATGATTAAAACAATTTTAAGGCATTGTTGACCATGAGAATGCTAGGTTAGCGAGGTAGCTGCCATCATAAGAAAAGGAAAGGTAACATAATAATTTATGAAAAGCAAAAATTCGAGCTAAAAGTTGTAGAATACGACGCGAGGCGGGTGACGAAGTTTGACGAAAGATAAACCAGATAAGTCAGATGGGCTGTAAAGTTACACGTATTGTGACGAATTTGTCAGAGATCTCCTTAAGGGGATTTTTAGGCCGACATCCCCTTAAGTAAGGATTATTGGAAAACTTTGATTGTGAAAGAAATTATTAGGAAGGTCAACACTTTACAATTATTAAAAATTACTCCAAAAGCGGTAGTTTTTGCAGTACATCCACAAGAGACGGTAAATTTTTTGTTGCACTTTAGCCAAATCTTCCCAGTTAACTTGTATTGAAAAATAAAACCCGCTGCTAATTCATTGGCACTTAGCTTCCTTCTAAATAATTTATCGTTCCAATATTTATAGTAATAGTTCAAATTAATGCAATACTTAAAAAAATTTTTGAATAAAATTAACTAATTAAAATATTTTAAAATTATTTATTCGTAAATAAACTGACGTAATACTATTTGTAATTACTGACGCCATTATTGTAAATAATCATAATAAAATAATAATAATATAATAATAATAATAAAAATATGACTGTTTTATACAATTATGATACCCTGTATATTTTAAAATCGTTATAAAACAAAACGAGAACATGAATTTTAAAAATTTAGTAAAAGTGAAAAAAATAAAGATTATTGATTATTGAAAAAGACTAATTATTCAATAAGATACAGCTAATCAAAAAATAAAAAAATAAAAAAAATAACACCTTAATATTTTCTGAACTAATAAATTTCATAAGCTGAAAATCTATACAGCTCTAAACATACAAAAAATCTACTCTTTCCCAAAATTTCAAGTCAATTGAAGCATTTTTATTCCAGTAATCGTTGGATATAGAAAATTCATTTTTTCAGTTTTCAGCTTTTTACTCAAAAACTAATTGACAAAATACCTTGACGCTTTTAAAAACAAAACATGTTTTTGTTAAAAATAAAAGAACCACTTTTTTTTCTCTGAAATTATAGGTATTTTTATACTCTTTATATGGTTTTCGTCCGATTCAAATTTCTCAATCCTGTCATTAAAAAAAAATTAAAATTAAATTTTTCTAAAATCGAAAATGTTGGATAAAACGAAAACAATTAAGCTAAACAAAAAAAAGAATTTTTTCGCCATCACAAAAATGAAACAAAAAAAATGAGTCATGAAGGAGGCAAATCCGTTCAGTACACAGAGAGAAAGGATTACTAATATTTAATCCACGTTGACTTAAGGTGGCTCCGGCGATTTTTTAAATCCATAAAAAATGAAAAAGAAAAATACGAACTGATAGATAAAATC
>JAWWEM010000001.1:12680564-12696338 GCA_035582935.1 Ormyrus thymus
AGAGTAGGAAGTTTTCATTTGATCGTATTTTCAATCCACGGTGGATTAAATATTAATAATCTTTTCTCTCTGTGTACAAGCTGAGATCCAGGCGTATACACACACATAAATCCATAAAGACATTTTTTAAAAACCATTTACTCTTGTTCCTAACGTCTTAAAATACAATTATAACAGGTTTTTAGAACAACTCCAGAAATTACTATCACAGGAAGCCAAAATTTGACTGCCTTCCCGTCATAAAGATTCCGAAACCGAGTAAAATCTCTATAAAACCCTCAAGCACGTTCCAGTCAACAGTTTCTTGGCTGAAGGGTACCATAAATTTTTTTTCTGTGTACGATTTTCGCTGACTCCGAAAGAAGCAAACCCCAATCGAACGACGGGGACAATTTTTTGCACTGCATTAACGGGTCTTTTTTGCTGCAATGAAACGGACCTGGAAATCTGTAGTTTCGAAACGGAATTTGTGTTGCTGAAACGTTTACCTTTACATTACTTTTTCATCAAAGAGATGAAAAATTGCTCGGCTAGAAAGCGTAATCATTTTTTTTTTAATGAATGAAGACTTTCTGGGACAGTATTATTGTCATCGGAATTGTAATCGGAAAGTTTCTCTCCGTGTATGTAAACTTCTTTCACAAAGTCAAAACATTAACTTTAATCACTCCTTTACACGAGCAAAACTCTTACTTTTTTAATCTACAAGAAACTCAAAACACTATTTCAATCTTCTTTAAAAAGAACGTCTCTCGTACTACATCTTTTATTCTGCTGCACTCCATTCAAAACAAGTGAAATGTTCAATCATCTCTTTCAGTCTATGACTGATCGCTATATCCTTTCAAGCCAAAAAACTTAACTTCCCCATCTCTCTCTTTTTCTCCTTTTCTCTCTCTCTCTCTTTCTCTGTGTACCAAATACATTTTCAGTACCAGCAGTAAAAGTGATTTCATGGTTTTTTATGGTTTTTAAATCCTTTATGGTTTAGAAATCTTTTCTACGCTTTTTCAGGCGATTGTTTCTCCTTCTTTATTGTATTTATTTAATATAGGTGTCCGATATTTAGTCATTATAAACTCTTAATAATCAATAAAACTTTCGCAACTGCCTCAATGGCAAATATATTTATATCATATTTTTTCAGTCCATTCGCATTGTTTTACAGTGCGCCATCGCTAAGTAACTATTAGTTAAAATGAATCGCCACTCCTTTTCGTACACTTAAGATAAAGTAAATCATCCGACGAAACTCCGGCGGCGTGAAAAATGCCTCATCCTCTTACCAAACTGACGCAACAAGGCCGCACGGCAGTCAAAAATGATTTTCCAAGCGTGACCCAGCAGCACCCTTTGAGCCTCCCCGGACCACCAGAAAAATGTCCAAGCTCCTCCCGACAAAGATCCGAGTCACTCAGCAGTCCGGCCGCAGCGATCTTATCCTCGCCAATAATCGTCGGCGGGCCAGCAGTTTACGAGGGGACATTCGTCAGGGCAGGACAGCCACTTAGCGTCGTTCGCTGACAGACGGCGGCTCTCTCTCGTCCTTCGGCTCTCTCGCGCGGCGGCGAGCTGCTACCGATTTGCACGCCGCCGCGCGACGGGCCACCCCGCGCGAGAGAGCCTTGGGACGTCAGCCACCGCGGAAGCGCGAACAAAGCGGCTCCTAAGAGTTTTCCGCCGTAAATCACCGCGGCCGCCGCGCTACCTTTCGCCCAAGGAGCGAGCCCTCGAGAGTGCGGAGAGCGTTGCGGGGCCTTGCGAGAGAGAGAGAGAGCACCGCTGCGAATATATCTAGTTTTCGACCGAGCTACTGGAAAGAGGTGCCCGTGCCAGCGGGGAGGACGAGGGGGAGGCATTCTTTTAGAGGACTTCGAAAGAGAAAGGTGTACGGATAGCTCTCGCTTTCGGAATCACGAGCTGCGCTGGTATTTTAAAAAATCTTTTCGCCGTGCTTTCGTTCGGCTGGTATTTTTCTACATCGGAATACGTTCTTTTTATGGAATTATTTTAAAATGTATACTATATGAGCGCGCGTTCAATTTTTTTTTTTTTATGCTTTTCAAAGTAAACGAGTTTTAAAGTCTCTTTTCAACGAGAATATATTATTTTCGGTTGTCCTAAATTATAGAGGATGCGCGGATGCATCAATAAGTGCCCGAGTTTATAGTATTTTAATGTATATCAACGACGCGCACTTTATAGCCGCAGGATTATAGGTTTCCCGGTAAGCTAGTTAGTGCATCTTTTATAATATGTATTTTCAGTCGCCGAGCTGCCCTTCTTATTAATTATTTCTGCTTTACGTAATAGCAGATTTTAAAATTAAATTATTCATTCGATAGCTCGGCCTGCATAATTATTAAAATTTCACAATAGTTTATTAAAAATTCACCTTTTTATGTCCATCCAAATTACATATACATTTGGCCCTTTTTATTAAAAGTTTCCTCGAACTCGGCTCGATTCGAATTTCTTAAGCCCAAGTAAATCACTGCACAAAGTAAAATATACCACCGACTCCCCAATAGCATCCCAGCAACAATCCAATCCTAAACTCACCCAAAGTATCACACGTCGGTAACAGGTAGCTCAGTTCCGCCTCCCCCGGAGCTCCCATTCACCTCCCTGAGAAATAAAGCGTCCAGTCAGTCGCATGTCCACTCAAAAGCCTCGCCGAAAAATCAGCTCCACCACGGTCAAGTGCGCGACGGCGGCTCGCTCTCGCAGGAATCTCCGCGCGCGTGAGAAAGGGAAGGAAGCCACCCTCGCCAACAAAGCGACCGCGGCGATCCGGCTAATTCTCCCCGCCGGCCGCCCTGGAAAAGCCGAGGAAAGCGACAAAGCGGCCGTTTAGCCTCGCGCGTGTATGCCTTATTTGTACACATCCTGCTCATTGTGCCGCCGCGCTCTCGGAGCAGCTTCCGGCGCGGCCACTCGATATGCGCGCGCGAGAGCTACGCCTCGAGGGGCGTTATCGAGCATGCGAGAGAGAGCGAGGAGGAGGCCTTTTGGGGAGGCTTCTTCTGCCTGGAGGAGAGGTGAGGTGGGCTCAACAGCTGGGCCGCGGAGCGAGAGCTTTCAGGTCACTTTTTTCGAGCGATAAATTTTCGGATATTGGGATATCGTTAGGTGAGCTTGTTAATCTGGGTTGGGGTTTGTAAGGAGAGATTAATGCAAGGGAATTTTTAATATGAATCGGGACGGGCGCGTTTGGAAATCTTGTTAAAGGCGAGCCGGCTGTCCCGAAGCGTTACGAGCTGATGAATTAGAATGGATTTCAATTTTTATCTGCATCGCGCGCAAACAATCTTTTGGAGTTCGTAAATTAACCGCGCTGATTTGAGCAAATATTTTGAGAGGCCTATTCTTTTCCCAACTGATCCATTGTATGTTTAGCATGCGGTTCTTTAAGGTTTCATTTTTTTAAATATTTATTGCCAAAATACATGTAATTCCTTACGATATGCGTGTTATATTAATTTACAGAAATGTTAATAAGTTTTCTATACCAAAACCAAATTCAGTTTCATTTTCGTAGCGATAAAAAAAATAATCTAATACATAATACAAATGAGAAGACCTAATTTCAAATTTACCCTTATTTCAGCCTCGGCAAAATTCAAAATTCTATGAAAGCTTGCCGAAAACTTATTAATTTTTCACGCGCTTCGAGCTTCAAATTACCGTCTCTTTTTACGCTTTCATAAAAAGAAATCGCTAATAAAGCGGGGCGGCGATTTCCTCGCGCCTCACGAACCGCCCATCCCCCAAGAAAACTCAAAATCCACGGCGCAAACATCCGCGGCGAAGAAAAATCCGGCGGCAGCCCCCATCTGGCAGTTGATTAAACAGCATCGCACGTCGCCGATCCGAAATCCACGTGAGATCGCGTCGCTTGCCCGCCCCGCGCAAACAGCGGAGGAGTCGCCTCTCGGTCTCTCTCGGTGGAAGGGCGGAGACGGTCCGGGGCTAATCGAGGGCCCGGCGCTTTTCTGGGGGCCCGCCGCGCGCGCCGCGATGATACGAGCCGCTGAAATACGAGTTTCCGGCGCTTTTGTCTCGACGGCCGGTGTGCCCCCCCGAGGAAATGGGCGGCGAGAGATATTCTCGCGGGGCGCGCAGTTCTCTATCCTGCTTGTGTGTTTGCCGAGGGGATTTGTAAATAAGACTGTCTTGGCGAAACTTTACTTCTGTTTTGTTACGCAAGGAGAGAGGATGTACCGGGAGTATCGGGTTCTTCTTTTCGAGAGAGAGAGAGAGCGAGTTGCTGTGTGGATGGGCATTATGAATGCTGAATGCGCCGGAAATATTGATGAACGGCCTGCGCGAGGATGATGGAACATCCACGGTCGGTGTTGCGTTACTTCCTAAATGTTTTTCGGCCGGGCCGTTGCTGCCTTTTGGGGATATGTGTTTGTTGTTTTGTTTGGAGGATGTCTTAGTTTGGATGTTGAATGTAATAGAATAATATAGGCGGGTTTGCCCGAGGGATTTTACTTATGACAAGTTTTGAGGGCATGAGAATTTTCATAATTTTTAGATGCGCTGTTTTAGGCCTTTTTTCTTATTCAATCAATGGGAATATATTGCTGTTGCCTACAAAATTTTTGAATGAGCAGACTTTTATGAAATGGTAAAAAAGAAAGTAGTTATTTCTAATAATAATTATATAGATTTGTATTTAATTACATTATTTTAAAGCATTAATAGTGACCTACAAATAATTATCGATTACTATGAAATCTTGTTAATTCACGAGTATTGAGAAATCATTTGCGCGTAATAATTCTACGAATTTATTATGAAATTACACAGTGTATTATTAGGTCATCTATAAAACGCGTATTTACAAGTAGATTAAAAAATTCTTGAAGAATTAGAACATTTGCTGAATTATAAGCTTACTGAATTAATTTTTATAATAAAATATACTTATCTCTGAGATTTCAATTCTATTGCATTACGTATATAATTTTACAAAATTTAATTACGAGCATATTCCGTTGAACCACATTTACCGCATACCTATTAGTTAAATAATTTCCTGATATATCTCAAAATATTGATTAGAATTTGATTCAACTAGACTAAATATCGGCTATTCCCATCTATCGATGAACTGCAGCATAGTTCAACCAGAGATAAATAAGCGAAATATGCCGCAATACGGCGCGTCCAGTATTTTCCACAAAGTTTCGATATCATCCCTCAAAATGAGAAACTGTACAATATCCCTTAATTCCCGAAATCTTCCAGCGACGAGGAAGCGAAGAATCCCCCCGGTTCCAACGCAATTACAAAGCCGGCCTCGCACACAAGGCACGCGCTCACACAGCATCCATCCGGCGGAATGAAAAACTAATTTCGCCAAGACTTGACCCGGGCATTTCCAAAGTGATTTTCCGTCCCATTGGACGCGCAAAATCTGCGGCCTCCTTCTCCCCATTACCGGTGACTTCCAGCTCGAAATTGTATTTCATCGCTTCATGCGGCGAATTCTCTCTCTCTTTCTCTCCGTTCGCCAAAGAGAGAGAGAACAAAAAGGCAAGACGCTCGGCTCTCTATTCCCTTTCCGCTTCCGCTGCGCCGCTCTGTTGCCTCGCTTTGTGCGTTTTGCGTTTTCACTTGGCTGCGACTGATTGAATGCGAGGAATTGGCATTGATACCGCCGCGGAGACTATTCCTTTGGATTTCAATAGTTTTTAGCTTTCTGACTCATCTTTTCTTTTCAATATACGACTTTTATTCTTTGAGCTTGTTTAAAATCGCATAGTAGATATAATGCAGAGAATATTTTAGAATATGAATGTGCGTCCAATGCAGAATTAATGTAGAAAAAATGGATCGAGAAAAAGCTTTCAGAACTTTAATAATTCTGTTAATATTACTCACAAATAAATAATAATACATTTTATAATAAGTATTATATTAATGATAAATACAAATTGCCATCAACTGCATAAACTAATAAAACCCTAAGATAAGTTTATTAAGAAATAAGTTTAATATCTTACGCCACTTGAGAGTTCGTCAAAAATTCAGCGTTAGTCTGGAGCAAAAAAAATCTCGTTGACCCCATCGTCTTTTATATTTTTTATCGTAATTGAATTATCAAAATAATTAGTTCTGCGCCACGACGGCACCTATATATTTTACAAATAATTAATATTCAGCATAACGTCTTAATCGATTTTTCTCCTTACTTTTCTTCCTCCACACGCATCTTCTTATATTGCCATAATGGACACGTACGCATTACAAAATTACCGTTAATTCGCCAAGTACGAGCCTTTATTATTTCCGAAATCTTATTGTCTTATTCGCTTATCGAACCGTCGATATATTTGGGAAAGTCATTTTTATGCGTAGCAAAAGGATTTTGCAACGAGACTATGAAATTGATATTAAATTTTAAAAGAATCCCATTAAACAATGCCATTAACCCCATTCAAAGAGCAGGAAAACCATTGCGCGAATAACAATTGATCAATTAAAATTCTCCGGCGACAGGGACAAGAGATTTCTCCCTCTGCATACCGCTTTCTATCTCTCCTTTGATAAGGATAATTTGTATTAAATAAGACTAATTTATCATTCTCTCTCAAACTGCACTTCGGTTACGCTAATTTTCATATTCCTTTTTATGAAGATATACCAAAGGAAGAATAATTCATATTTTATACAATTATTTTATATATATATGATATATTCTTTTGATCCTCGCGGCGGTCGTTCGACATATTTTATTCTTCGAGAAAGCCGAGTAATGTATTCCTGTTTTGAATAATGCACGAAATATGAATATTAATCCTATATGTTTATGTTAACGGAGCATCGTATTAATTATTCTTCGCGCTTGAACCCGTGAGACATCTGTATTTAAATTAAATCAGTCGAGGTTACTGTTAGACGTGCAGATGAGTCAAAGGCGAAGTATGTACGTAATAGGAGCTAAAGACACATCTCACTGTGTTGTAATGCAGGCCGATAATATGCTGCACTGCATGGGAAACATTTTGAGATTATTATTTAAGCAACGTGTGCATAACTTGCAAAAAGTGGAATGAGGTGATTTTAAAGATTGTCTGCGGAGGAAAATTTTAATATTATTTTAAAAGAGAAAAAAAGAGGATTCTTGTCGTATGGAATAAATGAAAGTTCTCGAAAAGTCGTATTTTGTCAAGATTTATTAATAAAAGGAAATTATTAGTTTAATGAAAAATGACTTTAAAAAGAGCTGCTGTTTTATGAGATTAACTAAAACATCAAGTGCATGACTTATTTTCATTATTAGATTTATATCTTTTATCAGTTAATCGGTATAAATATATTGCGGAGGTTGCAATAATTGAATTCCTTAAGAATATCCAAAGAGCTTTTTTCAAATAATCCAATCTTTGCATCTCGTTCAGATAAAAGTATAATTGCTTTCTTTGATTAAAATATTATAAAGTGTCGCGTGCATTCAACTCCTATTGTACTCTGAAACGATTGCCTATCGTACGAAACCTACGTCTCTTTCTTTACAAGGCAACCTTTTTAAAAACACACTTAAAAAACAGACGAGCTAAATCAATTTCCCAAGAATAAACGAGATCTACGAGTAAAAAGCGCCTAGCCATTTCCTAAACTAATTACCGGCATTAAAACAGTGCGCAACGTCCGCGAAAAAATCAATTATGCGCCCCTCTCGCGTCCGTCATCGCCCGGCGAGCCTCTCTCCCTTCTCGCGGCTCAAGCCATTATCAAACTTCCACCTCCGCCCCTCCGAATTTCCAAAAAATGATCCTCCGCCATATGCCACTCTCAATATCCCGCGAGGAGGAAGACAGGACGTGCACGCAGCACATACCTACGGTTGCTCGCGCAGCCCACGGGTAATTACAAGGGATGCTCCTCTCCCTCCCGCCCTTCCCTCCTCGCTTCCTTGCTAGCTCGCGCCCGAGCGAGAGAGGGAGCGACGACCACCGCGAGTGCGAGCGCGCGCGCAGGGAGTGGGGGGGGACGCCGCCTGGTGGGGGCATGCGCGGCTATATAACGAAGGTCCAAAAGCCGAAGGGTCACAGTCGGCTCCGAAATTCCCGAGGGTTGAGCAGGCCAGGCACGCGAGTGTGAGAGAGCAGCAGAGCGCGTGTGAGAGAGGAAAGTGAGAGTAGAATAGCCAGTGCGGTGAGCGGAGAGAGAGAGAGAGAAGAGATAAAACAGAACTGAGAGAGAGAGAGAGAGAGATGGAGTCGAAGATGATACTGGTGCTTGTGCTGTGCGCAGTCCTGGGCATCGCCGCGAGCTTCGACCTTGGCCCGATCGTGAGAATCGCGCAGTGCAGGTCCCAGTGCCTCAAGAGGCACAGTATCGACGGCTCGTGCGAGTGGTGGAGACACGGAGAGACCGGCTGCAATGAGGTGAGTACCGCGAACAGCTTGCCTTTTTTAGATCAGCCCGGGAAAGAGCGAGGAACGAGGCGGAATAGGTAAATGGGGCGTTTAAAGTATTCTTTAAGGTACGATTAAGCGTAGAGTTTAAGAGTGAATGAAAAGAGATTTTGTAGTACGGGAACTGACGGGGAGACCATTGGCTTCTAAATTCTACGTGTATACTTTTAAAATGTTAGAAAAGTTTCCTCGAGTCGAAATATTGCAAGTAAAAACATAATAGTAGCTCAAACCTAAACCGAGCAGCGGAAAAAAGTTTGTTAAAGTATACAGATATACTAACTTCACGAAATATCGTAGATTTGTATCTCGGTCGCCTAGTTTCGCAGTATATTAGAACAGAATTTGTACAGACAGGACCCGAGTAAAGAAAGTACACGAGTATCTTCAAGCTCTATAGAGATTTACTTTCCTTTCATTACGACACACATTCGGAAAATAAATGGTTATCGCGCGCCTTGAGACGGAAAAAATTCTCTGAATTAAAAAGGCATCGGATGTACACCCGAAGCTACCTTTGATCAATTAAATTCAAAATAAAAGGCGCTTTTTAATTAAACTTAACACTACAAATCACGGCTTGAAAATTAACTGCATCGGCGCATAAATCCAGCCGAAATACGGACTCCGCGATTAAAATTCATAAGAGATGTATATAAACTCTCTTCTCCGCCTCTCTTTCCTCGAGCGATAAACCCGGCGGCCGCAAATTTCTCGAAAAGCAAAAATCGCCGCTAATAGTTCGTGATCGGACGCTCCGGGACGGTCTAGTAAGAAAAGAGCGGAGAAGCAGCGGGGAGAGAGAACCAAAAGCGTCAGTTACGAACGGTTCGTTAGTCCGTGAAAGAACGATTCCATCTCCCTCGAAGGCCCAGGAGCAGCGGCGTCCCAAAAAAAGATTTATGATTCGGGGCCCGGACTTGCCTAGGATCCCTCTCTCTCTCTCTCTCTGTCTCTCTGCTGCTTCGCGGAGCGTACAAAAAAAGGGAGACACTGTAAGAGAGAGAAGGGAAAAAACGAAGGAGGAGCGAGACTTTGTAATTAAAGGCCCCGCTGTAGTTTCCTTCGGCAAAGAGGAGGAGAGCACGCAGTCATTATGGGAAAAAAAGAGAAACGTATAATGTTGCGCAACGCCGGAAAGAGAGGATTTTTCGAAGGTGACAAAAGTCCAGTCGACCGATGAACACGTGCGCGAAAGGAGAGAAAGAGAGAGAAAGAGAGGGAGGGAGATTGAGCGCGGGATAAGATCTGGCTTTTTTGATGCACAGTTTTTTTTTTCGGCACTTTTTTCGATGCTTAAGTATTCACTTACAGCTCTGATTGAAAAAGCCTGAAAGAAGCATCGGCTTAAGCGTTAGAAAAAAACTTACGGTATATCGTGAAACTGACGTACCAAAGTACCCAATACTTTGTAATTTTCTCTTATAATTAATTATTCGAAAGTAGCACCTGTACGAGTGGTGCATTCCAAACCTACTGCTCGCAAAGACTACAAAAACCCATACTCTCAAGCCTATTTACCCACGCGCCATCAAAAATCAATCCTCGCGATTCCCGAACGTAAAGTACCCTAAGCAAACACTTTGCGCGCGCCTTTACAGCCTCCCTCCCCCTCGAAAAAAAGGCACTCGAAACCCGCAGCTCTCGCGCGTCTCCGTAAACGGGTGTCCCTAATGTAAACGTTGAATTTTCTCGCGAAAGAAGGCGCGAGAGAGAGAGAGAGAGGCCCGGGCGTCGCGCGCGCAAGAAGTCGGCGGCCCATTAATCAAGCCCGGCGGGCCGCTTGGTAACAAATCGCTCAATCAACGTCGCGGCGATAATGTCCAGATTACTCGATAACTCGGCCGGGCGCCGCGTTTATTCACCCCTGCAGCGAGCGGGCGTACAGCGGCGCGGCAAGGATCGACCGGACGAAATCGTTGGCGCGGATATGCGTAATGCGCGCGCGCGCGTCGTGTCCCCGTGCGGTGGCGTACTCCCGGCCCTCTGCAGCTGACGCGCGGAGCGGGAAAGCAGGAAGCAGCGCCGAGAGGGGCTGTTTGCCCTCCGAGTGCGTCGGGTGGGTGCTCTTGCCGCTCGGATTTTCGGCGAATACGTTTCAGTTTATGTGTGCTTCTTGGTGCTGAAGCTTCCGAGGGGGAAAGGTGAAAAGTTTCTTTGGCCTCGGTGTGTCGGGCGTTTGTACTTGAAATAAGAATTATAACGTTAGTTTATACGGCTGAAAAAGTTCGAGTAAAGAGACAATTAAGAGCCGAGAATAAATGCGACAAGTTCTATGAGTAATGCTACCTCCCGTCAAGTATTTACTTTTAATAAAAGGAAGCCCATACATACAAGAAAAACAATCTAAACTTTCTAACATAGTTTTCTCATTCTATTTCAACTTCCACTCCTACCTCAAACAAGGCACGCGCGCTCGCGCAAACAGCGAACTTTCCTCCCCCCGCGCGCGAGTAAGAAGCCCGCGTCTCCTCGGGGAAAAGCGTGGCGGCGGCGGCGGGGCGAAATTTTCGGGCTCGGTTATTAATGTACTCGGGCGCGACGCGTCGATCTCCGAAAATCGCGGCCGGAGAGCTGCCCGATAAATCTCCCTCTTCCCGCTCGAAGGAGAGAGAGAGAGAGTGACGAGGGGTTAGCGTTCCCATGTGCGCGATAGCGCCCGGACCCGGCCAGCGCTCGCTCTCGCAATTACGCGCCTCGTCTCTCTATCTCGCTCGTTTAGGACGGGGAGCCGTCGCCGCTGCAGCTTTCTTTTTAATAATGTCACTCTGGGGCATTCGCTCGTACGAGAGAGAGAGAGAGTCAAGTGATGAAAGGGGGGGTGCAGGCGAGCGCCGCCTGTTTGTTCTTTTCGCTGCTGACGTGCGATTTACGAGCGGTGCTTTTTTAAACTTTTATCTGTACGACTGATTAGATTTTCTTTGTCAGGCATTGTCGCCGGGTCGTAGCTTACTTTTCGAATTGCATCTGTCGGTGTTAAGCGACGCCCGCGCTTGTCCTCTGGGTCACAATAGATTTTCTATTTTTTTATTAAAATCGAGTGCCAACCCCCGATGCACCTGCCTTCGCGGCGACTTAAAACGGACGGATCACTTTTTAACGAGTGAACCGTAGCTCTTCCCTTTCCGTCGGCATTGAATTAGCCAAAGCTGATCAGTGATTTATATTCGGCAGCGGATCGACATCGCGCCCATCGATAAACGTCTCGTTCTAAACTCCGGCTAAAAACAGCAATAAATTGTCGAAAATGGAGTTTAAACAGCGCGACATCGCAGCCGGGACTGCCGAAACATAGACGCGCGCGCGCGTCCAATTCAGTCCATTCGTCTCAATTACCTCCGAGCCAACTGCGCGAAATCCCGAAAGAAGGAAAAATCCGGGCGGCTCGGCGGCGCGCTGGCAGCACATGGCTTTCACCCGGACAATAAAGCCCGGCAGCGGAGCCGAGCGGAGCTCCTAAGAGCGAAGAAGCGAACCGTCAAGATCCCCCCTCGGCGAGAGCAGATGGGGCTCGCGATTAAAAGAGCGCTGGGGGCGAGGGCGTTGCTCATTTGGCCTAGGCGTTATTATTATATGGTGGCACACGCGCTCGCCATTAAATTCCGGGAAATCGATTGGTTCAGCGTGTGCAGCGCCGTACTCGCTCGCTCTCTCTCTCTCTCTCTCTCTCTCTCTGTCCCTTGGGCATTCGCGCCCTTTTATTTCGGAGTCGCCGGGATATTATGCGGCCGCACAATGAGCGGCCCCGATCATCTATTCAAATTTATGCCGAGCGTTCTACGAAAATTCGCCGCCGAATGTCTGTCGCGCGCAAAGCTCTCTCGCTGCCTCTCTCTCGAGGTGCGCATGCATATGCATGCGGGAAAATTGACGTTGCTTATTCAAATTATTTCCTTTCGAGAGAGAGACCCCTCCAGAAAGTGTCAAATTGCGCCGTTCATCTCCTTTTCGGACTATTTTCTTTCAATCTTGCAGCTATGCTGCCTAGTTATAAAAGAAGGCGTACGCTTTGCGCCATTTTTTTATCAAAATAGAAATACACGAACCGATTACAGAAGAAAGGTTTGATTTTTCCATAAATGGTAATGAAGACTTTTCTCCATATAGATTACAAATTCAGCATAAGTACCTCGCACAAAGCCCCCTTAATCTTCCTCTCCGAGCGCTCGGGCATCGGCTCCGGCGACAGTTTTACGTATTCAAGCGCTCGCGGAGAGACGCAGAAAAAGGAAGGGCAGAGAGAGAGAGAGAGAGAGGCCCGACACAAGGGGCATTAGAATAACAATTTTCGACTTGGGGCGGACTTGTCCTCGTCGATTTAATAAGGATGGGCCGTGGCTCTCGCGTTTGGGCCGGACGATGACGACGTCGATAATGACGTTAATAAATGCGGATGATCGACGACGAGACTCGCTCCGAGGAGGAGGAGGAGATGTATATGCATGCCTGCATGCATGCGAGCCTCTCTCTTTCTCTCTGCTGCCTCGTCCTTCCTTCTTATCGTCTTCCTTTTTTCTCGCTCCTCGGAACTGTGATACCCCGACGAGATGACGCTAGATTTTCGGATAGAGGAACCCTTGTTCGGCTGCTGACTCCTTTTGTGTGCTTATCTCGGTGCCGTTTTAACTGTCTTCTCTTTCCCCTATATTCTTATCGCCTGATAAAAATTGAAATTCTTTTATTCCGTTTATAATGATTTTTACGGCTTGCCGATAGTGTCGTTTTCGAGATGAAAAAGACGAGAGCTTATCGATCGTCTTGAATTAATTGGAGAAAAAAGTTGTGCAGGAGATTTTTTTTCATTTTTTCCGACGTTATACAATAGATATTCCTTTCACAAAAAACTCGGTCGCTAATGAATCTGAGCCTTTAAATTAAAATAAAAAAGAATTCAATCACTCCATCGCGACCGTTCGCCAAAATCACTCAATGAACCCCAGATGCGTCTCCAAAAATTTCAACACCGAAACCGTTAATCAGCCGCGAAATTTGTCGTCTGGTCCTCCGACCCATAAGAGCAGCGCGCGACTCCCCCCCTAAAAAAGGAAAAGAAGCACACCGAGAAAGAGAGAAGGCCGAGGCGCGCGGCTCGCCACCCAGGCTCGCGTAATGAGCATCTCCTCCGGCGTGTCGCGCGCTTGCGCGAGAGATTCACGAGCGTAATTATTTGCCGATCACGGCTGCGGCAGCGGCAGCGGCAGCAGCGTCAACCGTCGTTAATCCGATGCTATCGGAGAGTCCCCCCACCACCCCTCCGTCGGCCTTAACGCGCCATCGATAACCGAATATCGCAGCTCGTAAATCAGCTCCTCCGATTTAAATGATAGAAATGGAAGCTTTTAATAAGGAGCCAGCAATTAAGAGCAGATCTTATTGTTTCAAGTTTCTAAAATGTTTTTTGCGCGCCGGAGCAAGGCGGGGGGGAGGGGATAGCAAATGAGCATTCGCATTCATCTTCCTCGGACGCTTTTTTCTCCTCCATTCTCTCTCGGTTTTATTCCCCGCGTATTTGTTTCTCTCTCTCTCCCTCTCGCTCTTTCTCCGGCGAGCGTTTTTTGCCCGAGAGGGCTTCGGTTTTATTTTCGAAAGGAATTTAAATAGCGGTTCGCTTTCCTACATGACGGCCTATAACAGCCTATTAATTACTCCGGGCCAATTTTATAATTAAACCCCATTATAAAACTCTTTCCGTTCCTATCATCCAATAATAATTTACGCTCCGGAGGCAAGAAAAACAAAGCCGATGCAGAGAGCCCATCGAAATTCAGCTCGACGCCGAGAGAGAGCCGCGATCGATCGCCGTTTGACTTTTTCGAAATTCAAGACAGTCTTTTCTTCTGTTTTCGAAACGATAAATCCCCGACGTCTCGCACGTGCGCACGGTAGCTAAAAACATCGGGGGAGCGTTTTTTCTGCCGTCTCTCCTCGGCTCCTCGAAAAATCACGTCGGCCTCTCCACGAACGTGCCGCTTCGGATTTCGTCTCCGCGGGTCAGCGATTTTCCGCTCGTTCGGGGAGGACAAGCCGGGAGAAGAAGAAAAAACGACCGCGTCCCTTTCCGGCGGGACTGAGAAAATAAGCCCGATAATGACATCCGCTGCCGATTTTTTTCCTCGGACCGGTCTCTCCTCTCCCCCCGAAAGCGCAGGCGCAATTAATCCGCGCGGACAAATGAGGCGCGTGAAGATATTCGGCGACTTGATAAACAATTTGGGCGACGACCCCCGCAGTCGCAGAAGCGCGGAGAGGTAATTGGCGGGCAGTCGGGCGAATTTTTCTCGCCGCGCGCATAGCAGAGTAATGACGTTCCACTTCGGGAATTGTTTCGCGGCCCGATCACTATATTTAAACGGGCGTAACTGCCGCGCTTTTTCCGCGCGCGCGCGCGTTCACGCACGAAAAATCGTAAAGCTTCTGTACCGTTTTCTTTCTCCGCGGCTAGAAGAAGGCTCGTAATTGCGGTAAATCGAGTGCCTCTCCGGGCGCATTATGAATTTATTTCAAGAGAGAGGAGAGAAAAAGGCGCGCGATCCCGAAGTATCTTCGAATACGTCATTAACGTTGCCCCCGTGGCGTTTCTACGAAGCTGACTGAGTGGCCCCCCCCCCTCTAAAAATAAAGAAACGAAACGAGAGACGAGGAAATCACGAAACTGGCTCCGTCTTTCTCTCTCTCTCTCTCTCTCTCTCCTCGGGTACCCCAATAAATATGAAAACAACAACGAGGAGAGAGAGAGAGAGGGAGAGAGGGAGAGAGAGAGGGGGGGAGGGAGATATAGAGAGAAAGGGGAGAAGGATTCGAATTAGCCTCCAACCTGTTTCAGGCATAACAGACATTCCCTCTCTTTCCCTCTCATTCTCTCTCTCTCTCTCTCTGCTCTACGTCGTCCTTTATTTTTTCCTCCTCTCTCCCAGCTTCCCTCTCGCTCACTTTCTCTCTAAAATTTCTTTCCCCCCGCGTGGTGCAGCACACCGCGGCTCGTCCCGGTCTTTTTTTCCGCTGCAGCGTCTCTCGCGTCTCACTTACTCGGCATCTTTTTGCGTTCGTCCGAGCGAGACCGAAAAGGACGCAGGGAAGAGAGAGAGAAAGAGAGGAATGGTTTAGCAAAAAATTACTGTAATCTCTGCTAACTCAAAGATTTACTTGCAATATTCGATATAAATTGCCGGCAGAAGCTCCGCGATATTAATTTCTACGTGCTCTCTAATAAATTATAATTATACTGGATTTCTGCTTGTCCGGCGTAGTGCGCATCTCTTATTTACACGCAGAAAAATTTTGGAGAAAAATTACCCCTATATTTGAGGGAATCTCGGGCGATTTTGACAGTAAGGTGAAC
>JAWWEM010000001.1:12696438-12735405 GCA_035582935.1 Ormyrus thymus
CAAATGAGTAGAGCAAATTTTACCATACCGTCATCGTAAAAATTTACTCAAATGCGAGGCGGGTCCGGGATTAACATTCTAGGTGTAATTTTTACCCGAATTTTATTTGTAATTTTTAACCAAAATTTTTCTCCGTGTAGTAATTTTAATCTGCGATCTTGAGCATTAAATTTAAAACGCGACTCTTTGCAGGAATTTTGAGAAGCTTCTCGGTCAACTGCCTTTCTACAAAATTTTCCTGCAAAAAGGAACGCGCGCTAATAAATTAACGCTTATATCAGTCGAGTGAAAAAAGAGGGCCAAAAACATAGAACAGAATCCCGCGATTCCCGCGCACACCCACTTTCCCCGGCGCATACGCATCGCGCACACATGTCCAAAGAGCATTCCTGCCCAATTTGAAGCCCCGCGGCCCGAATAAAAGGAGCCCGGAGAGGTAGAAGGCCCCCAGACTCCCCGATCCCGCGCTCCATTGTTCGGGCTTCCTCGCACGCGCGGACTCTCTCGACACAGCAGCAGCAGCAGCAGGCCCCCGCTAAAATTCGGCTGTTTGCTTTCAGTGCTGGCAGCACTGCGAGTCCCTGGAGCAGCAGTGGGGCGGCAGCGGCGTCGGAACGGCGGCGACGCAGCAGCAGCAGCAGCAACAGGCGAGCGGCACGGCTAGCTGCGACGACTACGAGTACAAGCAGGTAAAAATATGATTCACGTTTATGCGCTCGCGCGGCCTGCCGCTGCTGCTCCCGCGTGGAGGCAGCGGCGGCGGCGCGCCGAGGGTAGAGCTCCTTTTCTTTCCTTTTTCTTTATGCGCGAGTCGTAGCACAAAGGGGAATCGGATCTCGTCTAGTGTGGATCTTTCGCGGAACCCTCCTCTCGCTCTGTGTATATTGTTAATTCAACAGTTCCACTATTGATCGGATACGCTTCTTTTGGAGGATTTTTTTGTTTTTTTTAAGGAAAATAATGATTAATCGTCGAGTTTTTTGGATGTTCGGCTCGAGCGCTTTTTGCGAGTTTCGTGGTCCCCGACATGTTCTTATGTAGATTTATAGCTTCTTCAATAGTACGCGAACGCTATACTTTGAACATCGGCCCCAGCACGCGAATTTATGCAAATGCGAGCCGAAAATCGAGCTTTAATAGCAGCCATTAGAGTTATTAGCGCGAACAACACGAAAATTCGAGTAAAGAATCTTAAAATCCGCAGCCCGTCGTCTTCTTTTCTTTTTTTCACGAGCCCCGCTTACAAGACTCGCCTCTAATAATTCCCCATGCAAAAATGCGCACAAGACGGATGCCCGGCGCTGCTCCCGTATAATTAATTCCTTGTTTATAATCGCGGCCCCGGCCGTGTATATACGCGACGGAGGGCGCATTAATTACGCATTAAAGGCGGCGTGAATTATCATTCGATGCGCTCGAAATTTGCATTTTTTTCTCGCCGCCGTCGACGACGACGACGACGAGCAGAGATTTATTTCGGTTAATCGAGCGGAAAAATATGTTTAGATCGCGAATGATTTATCGAGCGGCGAGCCGAGCGCGAGAGCCGGACTGTGTATGAGCGATCGCTCGGGGAGAGAGAGAGAGAGCGATTTTTATTGCTCCCTCGGCCTCTCGAGAGAGGCTCGGAGCGATGTTACGGAGAGGGCTTGTTGCGCAATTAATTCCTTCGGCTTGGGAAATTAATTTTTGACGGTGCACTTTGCGAGCCGCGGCTCGCTCGTTGCTCGGAAATGGGTTTAGAAAAATGTCCGAAGCGCAGCGGCTCGACGGCGGCGGGTCTTTGTTTTTATGGGCTTAACTGTCGGCAGCGGAGATGTTCGGGCAGTCTTCTCGGAACAATCTTGCTATTTCAGCATTTACATAAAATCTATTTTCTTTACTAAACCATCGGGAGAGTCAATATTTATCATAAATATTGTAACTGTAAACGAATTCTTAGCCTGCGGTCTCCCGGGCATGAATTTTCATGAAACTGCAAAGTGTCAGCGAATACCTGTACGGAGAATACAGCAAAATCTTGATTCCACTACTTCGTGACAGCAAACCCGAAGAATAGCATTTTTAATTGTCTTATTAGCAAGCTATAGATATAGTGCGCGTTCAACAAAAAGCAAAAGAAAAAAAACTAAAACGATCGACCAAATCGATCTGAAAAAATGTAATCCAGAAATAACCATCCAAGAGAAAGAGAAAGAAAGAGGGAGAGAGAGACGGAAAAGGTCAAGAGTGGCTAATCGCGAGTCGCGAACAAGGCCTCGCGGTCGCGAATAATCCGGGAGAGTCGGAGTCGAGCATCAGGTGCCGCAATCCGATCGGCCCCTCTCTCTCTCTCTCTCTCGAGGCAGCGAAGCGCGCGCTCATCGATCGGACTTCTCTCTGCTCCGACCTGCATGAGAGCGCCTTCTCATGTTACCGGGGCCCCCTTTTCGGCCGCCGATCCGATCGCCCGGCAAATTCGCTGATGCGACTTCGCTTAGTCAGGAAACTCGGGAGACTTTTGCTTCCTTTTTTCGAGAGGGAATTTCTGCGCCGCGAGAGGAGTCGAGTCGAAAACTAGACTTTCGGCGAGGATTTTGCTTGGTAGATCATTTTGTGCGGATGTAGGTCTTCGAGAGCCTTTTGTTTCTCGACTACCGAAGGTCGTAATAATTTTTTAGAGGAATTTCTTCGAGTTGACAAATGGCGTATAATTAAAGGCCATAAATAATCTTAATCAGCCCGAAAGCATCGCGCCCTTAAAGAAGAAATCAATTTTCCCAGATATTATCAATTCCAAAAGGAACCTTAAAAAAAAGCCCTTGAATACAAAAGCGCCTCGCGTCGCCTATATAGATTGGATATCCAACGCTATCCTGGTCGCGATCGAGAGAGCCTCGCGTCTCCCTCCTCGAATTTCAATTTTCCAATTTCCAGCGGCCCTCGTCCTCTCTCTCTCTCTCTCTCTCCTCTCGCAGCACGACAGTCCCGACGAGAGAGGAGACAATATCCCTCCGTTGTCGGGCCTCGTTGACGCAGGGCCCTCTCAAAAAATCGGCGGACCGCGAGAAAATTCCTCGGCGGGCTCCCACGGAGGCCTCCGACGTCCCGGCACAAAGGGGACGCAGGACCCGCGCGCACGAGAAAAAAAGGGAGTGAAGAGAGAAGAAGGCGCGTCTCAATTCGGCGATCCGTCTTGTGTAAGGCGCGCCCCGGAAAATCCACTACCTGCCGATTTTCACGGAACGCCGAGCGCGCGGCACGGAGGCTTCTGGCCAGATATTGATCTTTTCCTCGAAAAACGCGCGCGACGCAACCCCCGTAGCGTGCCTCGATTTTTCGAATGAAGGGAAATTTATGCCGCCGGATAAATAGGGCCCCCCCTTTGTCGGGTAATTACGGCCGCGAGTTCGCAGTCGTGTCGAATCGTTGGGCGGTCAATTTTATGCTCGGCGATCGGCTTTCTCTCTCTCTCTCTCTCTCTCTCTCTCTCTCGACTTTTCGAAAATCGGCCTCTCGGCGCACACTGCACGGCACTGCAAACGAGCTCGTCCCGCTGGAAATTCAGACGTTCCGAGTTTTATATCGTAAATCAAGGCCCCGTAACAAAGCACAATGCACGCACAACGAAAATACACGCACCGAGAAGAAGCGGCGGCCCTCTCTTCTTGTTCGCAGCGGCAGGAGCAGAGAGAGAGAGAGCGAGAGAGAGCCGTTGTTACTACTGCTGCAGCGGCACGTCGCGATAAGGATCTCGTGCTCGAATATTTAGGAGTGAGAGACGAGCGAGCATTAGCCGATGAGAAATTAAGCGTTAAAGCGGCTCAGAAATTTACGAAATTTTATCTTCCTCGCGGAGATCGCTGCGAGCTTGTATAGGAATTCTTTTAAACATTTAGAAGCAGTTGATCTTGTAAAGGCCGTGCCAGTTCGAGAATAAAACAAGGATATTTGAATATAAGCCTTTCCAATTTATTTTCTCCACATTTCGCAAAATACTATTAGCGATGAGTCTCGAGAGATCGTTATAAATTCGAGATAAGAAAGTAGCACGTCCAAATCAGCTTTACGTCCTCCAATCAACCGAGTTTCACTCCTTATCGACCTCGGGACTCATATTCGATTCCCTTACCAGCGATTATTTACACTCTTTCGCATTTAAAGAAACGAGAATGGGCTTTTATGCCCCCTCGGTGCACGTTTTTTATCTGGCCCCGACACACGCACGCGCACGCGCACACGCGCACCGCCGGAATACCTGCCTCGGAATTTTCGGGACTCCTCCGAGCTCTCCTCTCGCTTACCCGAGGCGCTCGTTAATTAGTCGAGGATGCACTTTAAGAGAAAGATACTACGCTCCTTGAATGGGCCACTAAAATTACTCGAGTGACGCGGCGGCGCGCCGTTAATTTTTCCCCCCTCCCGCGCGCCGCGCCCGTACAATCTAAACGATCGCGAGTGCTTACGGTACATAAAGAGAATTTCGGCTCGTTGTCTTCTTCCTCCTTCCCGGAGATAGCGTCGCCACTAATTATTTACTTACGGGTTAAATAAGTTATCCCGTGGAAGGCCTGACGAGGTTTCTCCTCCCGGGAATTCGGGCTTTTTCGCACCGACTGCGCGACCGACCGACGACGAAATTGCTCAACTTGCGCAGGCCGGTATCTCTCGTCTCGATTCGAGGTTTATTTGGCAAATTTCGGAGCTGATTTCACTCGATTGAGAAACGCCAACTGTTACTCGGCTCGTTCTCGCGCGATTCCCGAGAAAACGGCTTGCTAACGATTTTCAATTATTTGTTTATTCCGTGTTGAACGCAAAAATTCAATTTACTTGGCTTTTCAATAACGACACTTTAAAGGTATGCAAATTGATCCGCACTAGAAGTGGACGTTTAAACAGTTGTCACTTGAAGTGCTCGTTCGTTTAGCGATCGAGAAGTGCAACGGCATTCATTAACGTGCCTGACCCGGCACAATTTCACTCTCCATCCTCTCGAAAAAGCTGCGACTCATCAAATTGCTCTCAAAACCCACGCGAACAAACGCCATATGCCCATTGACTAACGCAGGTTTCTCTTGTCTGTCAACAGTGTCCATCCTGCAAGACGGCCTGCGAGTACCGGAAGAATCAAGTGGTCGAGGAGTACCTGCCGTCGATGCTGCCAGCGCCTCATCGGGCCCCGGTCAGCCTCGGCAAGAATGACGTCGGCATTCTGATGCGAAAGGTCAATCAGCAGTGGACGATTTTCGACTACTACCCCGGAGCCAGAACGCCGACTGCCCTTCGTCAGGACGAGTGGATCATCGCCGTGGTCGAGGACGGCGGAGTCGTCCACTACAGCTGGGAGATGTGGGTGCCCACCTTGGACTCTCTCAAGGAAGGACCGCTCTTTGAAGCTACCGTCTCGTGGCGCGACGTGGACAGGCAGCTGAAGCGCCAGCAGGTCCTGGAACAGAAGCGATTCAACGACCGCGTGAGACAGTTCTTCTTGGAGAAGTACGGAGAGAAGGTGCTGGAGTGGAGAAACCAGGACGAGGCGCAGGCCATTCCCGAGGAGGTGTTCCGTCGATTCTTCTTCAGAAGGAAGGACCAGGACGGTCACGAGATCGACGAGAACTCGGAACCGTCGACCATCGACTCGGAAGATGAACGCAGCCACAGCCAAGTTGCCAAGGAGTCCTTTGTCGTGTCCTGGGAACCCGAAGCCGGAGGCCTCATGGGCAATCAAGTGGCCGATTCGAACTTTGCCCAAATCAGCCTCCTACCAGGAACCAAATACCTAGTTAGGATCGCCTCCAACGAAGGTCCGGGCAGCTTCCCCATCGAGGTCGATACCAGGCCCAGCTCGGTTCACGTGCAAAAGTTAAAAAAAAGCTTGGACATCGTTTATCCCTGGGCGATCCTGGCCGCGTCCTTTTCCGCGACCATTTTCGTTTGCCTGTTCTTCTTCGTCAAGTACTGGAAGAAGGCGAAGGAAATCGAGCCGGAGGAAGAGGTTTGATGGTCAGCACCTCCGACTGAAGGATCAGAGTTTCTCCCGACTTCGGTAATTCCGGAAGTCGCCTAGATGGATGTAAACCAAAATGGGCTACCCCCCCCCCCCCCTCCCGAAGAGGTTCAACGACTGAAGGACGATGACTAAGTGAATCGTCACTCCGAAAGTGATGATGGAGATTTAGAGGTTAAGCTTTGGAAAGTGAGATGGTGCTCCGATTACTGTACGGCCCGGCCAGTTTCTTGTGTAGACCAATGAAGTTCATAGGATTTCACTTGTATATCGTATCTGTAATATTGTAAAACTATTCTAGACTAATTCCAAGTGTATTTTCGGCGCCGATTAAGTGTGGTGCTTGTATCTATATTAATTGTAAAAAGTATATTTCTACTTTAGCTAGGTAAACATTAAACGATGTATAGGACACGTGTTACAGTTCTCACCAAATTGCCATAATCTTGAAGACGTTCCGAAAGGTCTCCCGAAAGTTTTTTACGAAATTATTTCACAATTTGTTTGTGAAGGGGAGGTTTTGTCAAGGTTAGGAAATGGGGGGGGGCGGACACCTTGAGGAACGGATTTTTCTATTACACAGTGCACGAACACACACTCATAGTACACAGTTAGTTTTGTAATTCATGACAATTTTTGTATAATATTTTTGTAATTAACGTTATTGACCGTGCGACTTGCTCAAGCTGCAACGAACAGACTGTACGAGAGTTCCTATTGGTAAGGAGAGCGCATGCGACTTGATTGCGTCGCGCGCCAAATGATTGTATTTATTTGTAAATAGTATTCAATTGTACATATTAGTAGAAGAATTAATAAAACTTATTATATGTGAATATCCAAATTATTTCTAGGCCTCTTATTTCGATCATAAATCCTTCGACCTGCATCCTTATAAGCGTCCTCGTATTAAAAATGAAATTTGATCTATTTTTTTCATAAGGAATCAATATTTATGAATAGCTAATAAAATAGAAATAGTTTCGTGAAATATAATCAATTTATAGAATCTATATATAAATGAATAAATATTTTCACTATACAAGCCATTCTAAAAAGAAAGTCTTAAAAGGATGGGACCATTAAACATCTAACATCTTAACAGAATTATTAAGAAAAACTTTATTGAATTTGAATGTATTAAAATATTTGATTCTCTGAAGTTTCTGGTCACTTAATGTTCTTCATACCGTTTGAATATATTTTATACTTATTTTATACTCATTGAAATCTAACAGTAAATAATAGAATTAAAAACATTGGTATAGTGTCTTCAGAGGTCATAAATCTTTTTTCAAAACTCAAATATTTACAAAAAACGAAAGCCTTAATTGATACTTATCCACACAAACCTTTCACGAAAACAACAGAAACCGCAGCTAATAATTCTTTTACAACGCGTAACGCTTAAATCCACACAAAACGCTCCGTCCCGCGAAAGTAAACGCACAATAACAAACTAAGCTAATTAATTCCCTTCCTTCACAAAGGAACAAAACGCGCCTCGACGAACGCACAAAGACCCAACTCGCGGCCGCACAATTAAAGCACGAGCGTCCGGAACCAAAGCAACAAGTGCGCGGTTTAAAAAAAAAAAACAAAAAAAAAAACAACAAAAGTCCGGCTCATTCACGAAAAGAAATTGAGTTTTTAAGGGTACACCGCCGCCGCCGCCGCCGCCGCCGGCAGAAAAAACCAAAAAGCAATTGCTTCATCTTCATGGGAACGGCGTGAAAATCGGCGAGCGACGCGAGGCTCACGTTTCTCCGCGGCGCGCGCGGGAAATCTCCGGGTTCGAGTCGGTCTCGGGCGCCCTTCCGAATTTCCACGCTCCCGAGCCGCTGGCATTAATCTTTTCCGGCCATGAGAGTCTCGGGGCCCATCTATAATGCAGGATTAGGAGGAGGGCTTGTAAGTCATCCCTCTCCGCTGCATGAAAAGCGCGGAGATAAGCCGCGATTTGCAGCCGGGCTTAACGCTAGTTTAGATGTTGCTCGCATATATGAGATGCGCTGCTTTTTTTTCGGCTTTTTGTAAGGACAGGCTTTTTATTTTATTTTTGGTGCGGTGGGAATGTACAAAAAATATCATTCTTTTTACATTTTCAAAGGTGACACTGTGGAGTTTATTGTACGAATATATTTAAGAAGTTTTATTGCGGATAGAGTTATTGATATCACGATAATGTTATATATATATAAAAAAAACTAAATTACTTTAATGCTTAAAGTAAATAGTCCTCTTTTAAATAAGTCTTAAGAATTTTTTTGAAGAATTAGTTTCTTTAAATATATTAAATTTTTGCTAAAAAATGTTTTCTAGTTTATTTGGCAACATGTGTTTAGAATATTTCTTAGGATTTTACAGGTTGTTTATGAATACGTTTCTAAAGTTATGAATGAAATGCGAAGGAAAATAGAGATAAAGTATAAGAAAGTATAAATGTCAACGTGATTTATCGATGTAATTTGTTTCGAGATCTATAATTCTATTCCAAAGAAAAATTGCTGATGAAAAAGATAAGATATCGAGAAGATCCAAAAATATCTTTGAATATTTATTGTAAACATATAGATCATAATTTAAATGCTTTTTATAGTATTTTAATTGGAATCATAACTTTCCTTTATTCAAAATGCGAAGCCAAATATGTCAATTTACCTTAATTTAAATTCTTAGATGCCTTTAATTTATTAATCTAAGAAATAATTTATTTACTGACATTAAAAACCAGTTTCACGTGCCATTTTCCAAAAGTCGCACGTATAAAATTGTCTCCTCAACTTGAAAAATCTTATGGTTTTCATATTGAATTATTCACAGAAACCATGTGCGCGCAAAGCTAAAAATTTCTCAAGCATAAACGAACGACAGTTTTATTACGATGGCTACAAAATTGCCGCAAAGGCAGCTGCAACCGGAGACACCTCCGAAGCCCAAAAACTCGAGCGAGCCCCGAAAAAAGCCGCCCGCAAAAATCCATCCTCCTCGGCTCGGCGTCAAATACATATTTCATCAGCACCCGAGAGCCTCGAATCGGCAGGTGCGATAAATCTCGGGAGCGTCACCTTTTTCTACCCGAAGGCTGCTGCTGCTCCTCGGGTGACTCAAGAGCGGCTCTCTCTGCATAAAAACGCGCGAATCGCGTCGCGTCGCGCGCGCGGGATTTCGCGCGGCCCGAGAGCGCCTTACTTCTGCGCTCGCGCCCCCCCAGGAATTTCGAGCCTGCCTTTTTGCCGAGTCCCGATCGCGATGAGCGCTGACCCGTTTCCTTTTGCGCTAGTCGCGGCTGCCTCGCGCCTCGCCTCGCGCCTACGTCGGTCGGCGCAAGTGCGATGGAAGTTCATTTTCGACGCGCTCTCGTTTCTCCTTTTTGAGGGTAATGCCGCAGAGTGGATGAAAAGAATCGTTCTACTTGGGCGTCGTTCTGGGGGCTTTTATCTTTTGACTCGATGAGTTTCACGGAAAGATGCTGGTTTTGGGTTAGTATTTCAGAGAGTAAGTTAGAGTAAAGGTAAAGCATTAATACAAGAGTAAAAGCTTTTTCGGCTGTCCCGTTTTCTTTCCAATGGGTAATACTGATGGTCGAATCTGCTGATTTGTTCTTCTCTCAGTTTCGTCAATCTGTTGAGTCTGTTTGCTTTTGAATTTCGTAGGTTTAGAATTTTCTAATTGAACAAGAACCTACAGTATTAAATAATTTTATGTTTACAAGGCAAAATTTACTCCCTACGTTAATTTTTTCGCGCGTAAATGCTTCGGACATTTCCATTTACGATAGAAAACACATCCATAAAATTAAACTACCTTACCAAAATAACTCTCGAGCGCAAATAAACAAACAGTAATTTTCAGTTTATCTCCGTAGAAAATCGTGTTTACCTCCTTAAAAGCGCGAATTTCACCGAGCAGCCAATTCCCAGCCTTGGCAGCGCTCTAAACTACCCAACAGAGCTATTAATAGCTCATTACCGATTACGTATTCAGCGATATCCTCTTCCCCCTTCCTTTACGTAACCGGGGCTGCCCGGCTTTTCCCGCAACGCTGCGCCTTAAATCGGCATCGCGCCGACGTAAATCATAGATGAAAGCAGCTTACACCTCTGCTCTCCATATTTCTAAATCAGCGGCGGCGCGCGGCCCTAAATCGGCATTACTCTGATCCAAAAGCCCGGCGACGAAAGCAGCTTACACCGCTAATGGAAGTCATCGCCGCGCGTAAGTAATTGCGCGCGCGGAAGCATTAGCGTCGATCTTGCTCGTCCCGAGCATTATAGAATCCGCTTGTAAGCTCTCGAGGAGCGCGGTCAGTCAGGCTTTTTCGAGTCGTAAAGAGCCGCGAGCTCGACGGCTCGCTGGTGCCTGCGTGTAGGCTTGATGACGGTTTTGAGGGAAGCGTCGTTAGGAGACCATTGCGCAAGGATATACTCTCCTGCGGTTTCAGAAGAAACTGCGGTCGCCGGGAAAATTGTAAGGCTATTTATAGGCGGCTAAGGTGCCTTGAGTACACTGTGAAACCATTTTTTTCGAGGGGGTTTGCGCTTTTATGGTAATCAGAGCAGGGCTTTATGTGCGGAGATGAGTTTTAGCGGATACTTTCTGTCCTAACTGGATTGTCGTTATAGTTTGAGTCGTATAATGTACTTTTTGAAGTGAAATATATTCAAAGTAAAAATTTATTAAAAGTCTAGAAATAGAGGCTTTGTCGAAATTGCACCAGGAAATGGAAGAAATTTCAAATTTCATATTTCTGTAATGTAAATAGAATTAAACTGTAATATAGCCAGTGATTTAAATTATAATATTTGTTGCATTAAACCTCTGAATCATATAACTATACAAGTAAAGCAGAAATTGAAATAAAAATCTTTTAAAACATCTGTGATTAATTTTACAAGGCAAAAGCCGAAATTATAACCGAAAATGTATGTTCATCACGTAACAGCTGCAGAAATTTCAATTTAAATTATTCGATGTAAATTTCGCGCGATGTTGCTATTGCAGAGGATTCATTTTCAATTATTTATAAAATTCTGTAAAGGCTTCAAAGCTAGTTACCTCATTTACATACGAAATATTCTCGTTATATTATGTGGAAAGTAAAATAAATCAATAAAATTTATTTGTCCAGCGAATGAATTTGAAGCGTTTTCTCTCTACTTTCGCAAAATTTCCTCAAATAGAATTACGTCATTTCGAATTTAGAGTTCCCGTTAAAACGCCGTCATTATTCCCGCATTCGAAAATGGTTGTAAAAGATTTAGTGGACTATTAAATCATTTGTTTAAAAAGGGCATAAAAAATACGAGATGTAATTTCAAAATATCTATTAATGCTGTCACTTCTCAATTCTTAATTAAAATTTTTTAATTTCTGCACCGATACAGACGTTAAACTAATTTAAACTTTCAAAGGGCTTTTATTTCAAAGAGATTTTATTTAAAACTGTCTGCGATGCAGTAGAATCGGAAAACAGTCCAGAATCGTGAAAAAAAATTGCGAAAGCACTTTTATGAATACAATTTTCGAGCCACGAATTTCCACATCTCTAAATTTGAAACATTTCTCGCTTTGTACTACGGACAAAGAATTGCATAATCCGCATTGCAGAATTAAAACACGTTACCCAGTTTCCCTTACTAATCCACTTCTTTCCGCATTTTTAAGCCCTCTCTCGCTCTACCAGCTCCCGCTTCCAAAACCTTTATTTTTCTTAAACAAAACCTCCTTTCCAGAGCTTGAAAAAGCCGAATAATCTTCTTTTCCTCCCGAGCGAACCTCTCTCTCTTGCTGTCTCGCAAAAACGCAACCGCAGCTCGTTTCACGCAAAAGCATCTCTCCTCTGCAGCCCGCAAAGACTCCCCGCGAGCCGTCCGTCCAGTTTTTCCGAGCGCACAATCCGATCACGAGCCTGTTGTCCGATCGAAAAGCACACTTCCCGGCTCGGCGTCCACCCTCGCGAAAAAAGCCCCCTTTTTCTACCCGAGAGACTCGCTCGAGCCGGCCTGCACACGAGGAGAGGAGCCTTTCTCCGATCGTTGAACCTATCTCCTCCTGCGCGAAAACACAATGCCGATTTCTCGGCGGCGACGGCGGCAGTCCCGGCTCGCAGAGGCGAGTAAAAAGTGTGCCGTGACCTCGAAAAGAGGCTTCGGGGGGCCGTCCCGTTATCCGAGAGCAGCGCCGAGAGCTCGGCGCTCCTCGCCGACGAGCGCGGCAGTCTCGGCTTGGCCAGGAAGTCGACGAGTATAGGAATAAACGCCGCGAGGAGAAGAAGATGATCGTGCCGCTGCTGCTGCTGCTGGGTCTGCGCCCGCTGCTCCTCGAGCACGCTGGAGTTCAGGCCAGCGAGGTGGGATGGAGGATGGCCGAGGCCATGATGGGGGTCATGGCTACCCAGGTGCCCATGAGCTTCGCCGCTGGTCCCAGGTCTGCGTGAGTATATGTATATGGTTTTATTTCGAGTCCTCGGGACTAATTAAGGCTGGACGAGCGTAAGTGCTGAATTGGAAATTCGGCTTGGACGGATGAGCTTTGATGCTTGGATATTTCTTCTGGGGTTTGTGTGCTTGTGGATGGTAAATGAGATGCATGTATGCTAATCGATTCTGAAGAAAGTGATAACGGGTAAATGTAGATGCAATAATACTAGTTTTCTACTTTCTACCATCGGCTTATCCTGTTGAATACGGCATAAAATTATTCTTAGATAGTTTAATTAAAAATTATTCAATTCATGGAAAATTATAAATAATAGCTTCAGCTTTTTAACTTTTATACAATAATGCGTTGTGGTCTCTTTTAAGTTACATATAAAATGTATTACTATTTTTGTACAACGTAAGTACACGCTTCTACAATTCATGCTGCACTGCATACTGCAATACCTTTGCATTTTATTTGTAACGGTGTAGTTCAACTTCCCATCACAAAAAATGACTTGCTAAAAAGTTTCTAAACAGTTAGAGCATTAAAAAACGGAAGTAATTGATGTTTTGCATGCACTGTAACACATCAGCAAGATTAATAAAACTAACAAAATATAAACCGTTAAGTACAACAAGGAAATAAAGACCGTAAGAATATTACAGGAAGCTATATGGGCAAAGCTTTCCTCCCGAATCGTCGAGAAAGATTTCTACTTTTACCACCTATACTCCGACGCTCAATAAATAAATAGCGCAGAGACCAAGTAAGATTGGTTCGAGAAGCAAAAAGTCAATCCCTCCCTCCACCTCCCAGCTATTCCCCAAAATCGAGCAAAGCAGCAGGCGAACTCCTCCGATCGGTCCTCCTCTCGCATGCCGATCTTTCAATTTGGCGAGATTCCTCGATAGGCCGAGAATCTCCCGGCTCTCGGACGCGTATACCTGCACGCGAGTCGTCGTCGTCGTCGTTGCGCGCTCGCTGGTCGACCGGTTTGTCGCCGGATTCTCGCTCTCTCGCCTCTCGGCGGCCGCGCCGCGCGGCGTCGGGCTCTTTTTGCATATATACGGTAGCGATTGTGTACGCGCGCGCCCGGATAAAGAGGACTGCGCTTAAGAAAGTGATAGTAAGCGATCTTTTGGGATACGGAGAAAGGGGGCCTACTGGGCGTGAGAGCTTCATTTCCGAGGCCTTTTCGCCAGATGTTGCCCGGGGTTGAGAAAGGTTGCGGGTTATTCTTGCGGGGGAATTAAGGAACTTAGCGTTCGAGCAATTTTTTAAGAGTTAATGGACGTTAAGAGCTTCGGGGGTTTGCTTTGCTAGGCTAGAAATTTAATAATTGAAGTAAGCTTTTGTTTTGATTGTGTTGAAAGGAAGAATAAAATAACTGAGACATTAAACGCAAATTGAAAAAATGTTTGAAGAAAAGTTTGTTTAATTAAAGCCTTGAGGCAGAAGAAGAAGGATTTTAGCATATGAATTGAATAAAAGATTAACTGTGTAAATTTTATCTCGAAGGTACGTCCCAAAATGGAAAAAACAAGCGTGTGAAGTACCGGCGACACAACATCCAGGCTCTCACTATGTTTGCGACGAGGCCGGAGAAGTTAAATGCTTACCAGGTAATATATTTTTTCAGAATGTTAAACTTTCGAATGACCGAGAGGAGTATTTTTTTTTTTTTTTCTTCTTTATAAATGACCAAATGTGCGGTACGTTTTTTATTTTTGCAACTTTGTAAAGATAAAATATTTTAAACGTAAACTAATAATACGTTTTACCTTTAAAAAAGTAAATGAAAAGCAAAATTCCCTTATTTAAATATTCTTCATTTATTGCATTTATTGCAATATATTGAAACTATAAAAATACAAATTCAGTTTACTCGCCTCTATCTTAAATTTATCCTTACAAAACTTAAATAAATACAAAATTATTGGCTCGGTATTAACTGAAAACTCCACCCTATAAAGTGTCTGCTTTTCTATCAAGATAATAAACAATTTCAATGTAATTTAAACAGCAAAAACAAGCCAATTTTCCAAAGCATCGTCCCAAAAGCGAGCGGGCAGCTGCAGAAACCCCAAAAAAGTCCGAAAAACTCCTCTCCGACTCCGCTCATTCCCTCGTAATTTCTCGGCGCCTAAACAGAGTGATTTGTCTGGAAATTAGGCTGGACGGGCGACCTGTGCGACGTGCCAATTTGCCGGAAAGGCTGCGACCCTCTTCAAGGCTACTGCCGCAGGCCCGGGGAGTGCCGCTGCAAGCTGGGATTCTACGGCGAGCTGTGCGACAAATGCGTCGCCCTTCCCGGCTGTCAGCACGGCAGGTACGTGTGCACCCTCGATTCTGACTAGATGAACCTGCCTGATTCACTCGAGGTCAGTGACGACGACTGATTCGCTCGCCGCTCGGGAGTATTGTTATTTTTCAAGACAGTCGGTCTTCGTCGTGTTTATACACGTGGAGCTCGAATACTTGAAGAAACGAGATGATTTTAGACAAAACGAAGGTATAAATTCGGGATGGTAAAATAATAGAGTTAAATCAAACATCTTGGAATTATAGAAAGAAAATTTCGAAGAAGCAACTTTCATCGTTAGCGCATAAAAGTTTTTCTAAATAGAAAGCACAAGAAATCGTAGAAATGCGTCACTCATGCATCAAAGTAGAGCTTGACTTTCTCAGATACCTTTTATGCATAATTGTCGCTAAAATATTTTCAAGACTCCTGTACGTGAAACTTCTCTTTCAGTCTGTATACATCACTTGCTAGTTCCAGTGTGCACTTCGTACTCGCATTTAACAACCGTGCCTTCTTTCATTCTAAAAATAAGTTCATAATATTCCCCGAGTAATTTGAAAAAAAGTTTCTAAACAAGCACACTTTATAAAAAAAGTCCACTCCGTTCTCAACCTACTAATTCAACAAATTTAAACAAAACCTTAAAAATAGCTCCCCCTTAACAATCCACCCAACACTCCCGAACTCGTAAAGCAAACCGCGCGCGCTCAATCACTTTCCTTCGAAAGAGGAGCAGCCTCATTTTTTTCGTGCCGGGGCGGACTTTCATTTTCCAAAGGCGACGCCAGCTCGTCGGCAACCCAAATCCGCGCGCGCCTCGGCGTCCAATTCATTAGGCGCGCGCGTATGTGTCCGGCGTCAACAATTTCACCGCGGCGCTGTCTGCAAACACGCGCGCGACCTTCGTTAGCGGGACGCACACCTCCGCCTCGAAAGAGAGAGAGAGAGAGAGAGAGGTTATACCGGCACGTATTACGATTTTTCCGGCGGCTCCGGGGATCGGGGAATATTGTCGAGGGCGCCAAGTGGAGGAGGGAGAAATTTGGGTATGGATTTCTGTTTTTGCTGTTTCAAGAAAATTGGTGGTTCAAAGCTTTTGTTACATAAAGCAGAACAGTAACATGTATTGTAAACTAAGGATAGAATGTTGCAAATTCGAATCTGGAGAGAGAATTTGTAATTTAAATTTAATTGACAGACGTCATCCAATTCTGAAGTGTTAACGGTTGTTATTGTTTTAATTTTTCTCAAAATTCTATTATTGTTCAAAAGTTCTTTGACAAGTAGGACTAATATTTCTTTTTTGGTAAAACTTCATTTATTAATCAGTGACTGGACGTCTGCCGCGGGTTTATTGTAGCAATAAAAGTGTCCAAAACACAATTTTATTATAGCCACTGTATTTCTTAAGGAGAGCGTAACAGTCATAAGTACTATATTTCGACTAGCGTACATACAACTGTATTTTAAAAACAGTCGCGCTATATAAGAACGTTTCTTTTAACGTTTTCTCAGTTTAAATTATAGTTTAAAAAGAGTTTCAGACACGAAGTCTCAAATTAAAATAGAATTTTATATAAATTAGGCAAGATCTAATTTTGTTAAACGAAAATTTGTATATCATTTTATTAAAATAAGTTTAAATTGCTACAATGTTTAATGCTAAAATAACAGCAAACAGCAAAATGGTGTATTTTTGTAATGAATTTATAATTATTTGATTATACTATTATACTATTATGTCTCTGCAACTATAAATAGATGCGTTTTACAGTTACAACACGATAATGATTAACATAAAAATCTACTTAAATAAAGCATCACGTGCTTATTTTTATGTATCAGAATAGAAGGCAACTTATTGTATAAGAGAAAGTTTTTTTAAAAACCTTGACTTGCATATATAATACTCTAATTATACCAAATCAATAATATTTTTATTAAATTACTAAAATCTCTATATACACGCAACTATTGCCAACAAACACACAAGAAAAATGCCGGCATCGCAGTCGAAAGCTCTTCGAAACTAATACCTCACGGAAAGCAATCTACTAGAAAATTTTGTCTCAAATATCTGCCACCTCATCTCTGCTTCGCGCTCCTCTCTCTCTCTCTCTCTCTCTCTCTCTCTCTCTCTCTCTCTGCAGCCTTGCGCAAGCAAAGCGACTCGCTCTAACGGTATCATCGCACAAACAACGCGACGCGCGTTTCTTCTCTTCTGCCCTGGCAAAAAGGCGGTGCGGAAGCTCCGGAAAAACGGCGGCGCCAACGGTATCCCCTTTCGCCAACGGATCCTGTTTCGCTCGGCGACGCGGAGCGCCGAAAACTATAACCGACGCGACTTTTCGCTCTCGGCGAGCCTGCGCGGCATCTGCTCGCGATCTCATCGCGACGCGCTGAATTTTTTCAGGTGTAACGTGAGCTTCGAGTGCGCCTGCGATCCCGGCTGGAAGGGGCTCTTCTGCAACGAGCCAATCTGCCACTCCGACTGCAATCCTAGTCAGGGCTACTGCGAGAAGCCGGGGGAGTGCAAGTAAGTGACGAAGGGGGTTGGGTTTAGTGAACCTTCGAAGACTGATTCCGCGGTTTTTTCAGTTGGCCTTTGCGGGATTTGTAAGACGAATTTAACCAGGAGAGTATCACTTGTTCGGATCACAGATTTTGTTCAAACTTTGGGATATGTTTTCTAATGTTAAGGAGGCGGCGTATTTTCGGTCTAACGCTCGATTTTACAAAAGTTACGAGCTTTTTTAACGAAAAGTTAAAAGAAAAATCGATTTTTATTTAATCACATATAACTTTTCAACTGTTAATTGTAGAGTATTTTAACTCCCGGCATTTGAAAGGTGAGATCAAATCTTATCGATTAAAAAAAAGACATCAGAAACTCTTTATTTGTTCAAAAGTTATAGCAAAATAAATGTTTATAATAAAAGTAGCTAAAATTACGTCCATGAATTTTTATGGATTTTTTTATGGTACTTTAATGGTCATTTTTTTATCGGCCATAACTTTTGAACAAATAAAGATTTTTGGATGTCTTTTGCTTCGTCCTAGAGGAAGCTTTGTGATAGTAATTTTTGGAGTTGTTTTTAGAACAACTTGTATTTAAAAACCTATCATAATTGTATTTTAAAGTGTCAGGAACAAGAATCAATGGTTTTTGAAAAGTGTCTGTATGGATGTATGGATGTGTGTGTGGGTGTGTGTGGGTGTCTGTGTGTGCTTGTACGCCTAAATCTCAGCTTCTACTGAACGGATTTTCATCGTTCACGGCTAATTTCTTTTTTTGTGATGGCGAGTCAAAAATTCTTTTTTTGTTTAGCCTATTCATTTTCGTTTTATCGACAATTTTCGATTGTAGACAAATTTAATTTTAATTTTTTTAATCATAGGATTGAGATATTTTAATCAAACAAAAAGCATTTTAAAGAGTGTACAAATACCTATGATTTCAGCGAAAAAAAAATTACTCTAGCTCTTATGTATCTTTTGTTTTTAACAAAAACATGTGTTTTTTAAAGCTTATAACTTTTAAAATAAATTATCAACTACTCTGAAAGAAATTTTGGTAGTTAAGACTATGTATATCTAAAATTTGTAAAAATTTCAAGACATTTTGCCAACTAATTTTTGAGTAAAAAACTGAAAACTGAAAAAATAAGTTTTCCAACGTTTACAGGTGTAAAACTGCTTCAATTGACTTGAAATTTTGGGAAAAGGTAGATCTTTTGTATGTTTAGAGCTGTATAGTTTTTCAACGTATGAAACTTATTAGTTCAAAAGATATTAAGGTTTCATTCTTTTTTTTTAATTTTTAAATAGCTGTATCTTATTGAATAATTGGTCTTTATCAATGAGCGACAGCTGATTTATTTCGTCTTTAACTAAATTTTCAAAATTAAATATAATTTTTAAAATTCATAAACTATTTTTTGTTTTATAACGATTTTAAATTATGCATGAAATTGAAATTGAAATTGTGATATAGAGCAGTCATAGTTTTACTAGTAATATTTTATTATGGTTGGTTACATTAGTTTCAGCAATATAGTCCAAATAAAATAAAAAAAATTACTTTTCTTTGGCTAACAATTGATACAGAAAATTCAATTTATTTGAAATTTTTATTTAATTTTCTTCAAAACGAAGATAGTGTGGAAAGGTAACGCCAGGTTAAAATCATCGTTTTGCTCTTGTATTGAACATTATTTTTTGATACGGCTTGTACAAAGCTTGATTTAGCGCATGCATTTTTGTTCAAAATTCTGTTTTTAGGATTTTAAATATTCCCAATAACAAAATTTTTATTTAAATTCATTAAATTCTAAAATGGACATAGAAAAATAAAATCATAATACAAAAATAAATAATTAATTAAATATAGAATAGTTGAAATTATGTTGTTGAAATCGATTGTTTTTAATGAATCTCGGAGATAATATTGGAACGATAAATTAGTTAGGAGCAAGCTCAGTGCCAATGAATGGACAGCAGCTGTGCTTAATCGTTAGGATTTGATCTCACCATTCAAATGCCGGGAGTTAAAATATTCTACAATTAACAGTTGAAAAGTTATATGTGATTGAACAAAAATCGATGTTTCTTAGCTTTTCGCTAAAAGAGCTCATAACAATAAATCTATAGATAATTGATAATATTAATTCAATTTGAACTTTAGTACTAGGTTACTCAAATATTATCGAAGAGGCAAAAAATAACTGAAGCTTAAATGTACTGTAGATAATTGGATTAAGCTGACGTCATTTTAGATACACTAAGTCTTTTTTTATCAAAATTGACGTATAATTTCATAAAATTCATTTCACAGAACTCAATTTCTCATAAAACAATTAAAAACTTAAATGTTGGAATGTTAAATTTTAGTCGATGTTTAATTTGATTTCAACTACTTCATTATTTTTAATCGCTAACAATAAATAACGGATATAATGAAAGAAATATCAGATCATCAAAGATTACCCTTTATAAATATTTTAAATCTTAGAGACGTGTAATGAAAAACTAAGATTTTATTATCGACTGATTCAATTCCCCCTTTTTATTATTTATTCTCCACAAACGGGGAGTTCGTAACCTAATTGTTTAAATCAAGTTAATTTGAAGCAGCTCACCGCATTGATTATTTGATTCACAGATGTCGACTGGGCTGGCAAGGTCCGATGTGCAAACAATGCGCTGTTCTACCAGGCTGTGTACATGGAAGCTGTCAAGGTCCGCTCGAATGCCGCTGTGAGCCGGGATGGACAGGATTTTTATGCTCTACACGTAAGCTTAACTAAAGCAAACAATAATCGATTACCGGCCTCTTCCTCTGTCACCGTTACGATCGAGTCCACCACCTTTAAACTCGAGACGACCATCAATTTCTTTTAATTACTTGTTTTCCACTCCCGCACCGGCGTCTGGTATAAAAAATTGTTTTACTTCGTCTGAGCTTTTTCTTAGCGACTCGTCATTTGGGGGGACCTTCGCGATTTTTGTCCCGATAAAGCGCGCAGCCTTGCGTCATTTGCCACCTCCGAAACTGTATCTTTTTTTCATCTAAATAAGCATGCCAGAAATGCTCATTTCTCAGAATGAGCCTTAGGCGCGATTATTATAAAGCGCAGTATCAAGTTGCGTTATCAAGACGAAAGATCCTTTCATAAATCTAGGCGGACGAGCTATAAATTTATCAAAAAATACCTCCACTCCACACATTTTACACTGAGTTTCCAGTTTTGCATCTGATTTTTATTCAAGACAATTTTGGCTTAATGGCAGGATATAATATAATATTTCAAAAGTACACAGAAACTTTTATAAATAGCCATTATTTGAGTTTAGATTGTCATTCAATAAAAATAGCCCGAACTCCCCGCAATTCCGCCAAATCCCCATCGCCGTCCCCCGTCCCAAAATCGCTCGTCGAAGCGCGTGTCCCGTCCTTCCTCGTCAGCCGACACCTCGGACTCGCGCGCGTCTAACGCCTGGCCTCTTCCGTTCCAGCGATCTGCGCGCCGGGTTGCAGCCGCGAGCACGGCGGCTGCCGCAGGCCGAACTCGTGCAGGTGCCGCGTGGGCTACACGGGCCAGAACTGCACCGAGTGCGTGCCGTACCCGGGCTGCCAGCACGGCACCTGCAGGAAGCCCTGGGAGTGCCGCTGCAAGCCCGGCTGGACCGGCGAGCTCTGCGACCAGCGGCTCACCTACTGCGACGAGCATCCAGGCCTGTGCCAGAACAACGCAACCTGCGTCAGCATGACGCCCGAGAGCGGCGACTACAGGTGAGGCCGGCGAGACCGTCGACGCTAAAGCTCGAGCGTGGGAACGTTTTGGGAGCGAGCTGTAAGCCTTTTTCGCGTGTGCCCGTCGAAAGGGAGCTTTGAGGAGTAGAGGGGAGACTTACTTTCTCGTCTTGGCTGGATTTTTTCCTTGACGTTTCGAGTTTACGCTTAGGAAATACTTTTAGCTTTAGAGTTGTCAAAGGGCTCGGGCTGAATGAAATGGATACTGCTTATTACTAGGCAAATAAAGACTCTGTATGCGAGGAAATTTTACTGTGCGGGCAATCAAATTTTAACTTGATTTACTTTTTTAAAGTAATGAAAACTCCACACCCTCGAGTTTTTGATTAATAAAGTGGTTTCCTACATATTCTTGAAGGCCCCCATGCTTTTTTTATTTTTTTTTTTTTTTTTGTAAATAACAAAACTATTTTAAGAATCTGCATAATTATTTACATACCAAAACAGTTTTAATGTGTAAAGAGTAATTGAAAGATTATCTTGTTTAACTAAATGAGCAATTACTTTTACTCGAAGAATTTCTTTTATCCATCCCCTGGTGTATCTACAGTTAAATTTAAATTCATTGAAGGGGCTTGAAGGGAGCAATGAAAATTAAGTATATTGAAATGCTGCAAAATTAAAGTAATGATGATCGACTGTTTTGACTCATCGGTATAATTGTTCAATTATTCTTCCTTCGAAAGGAAGTAGTGGTTTAATAATGTAAAGCAATTAATTTTAATAAAAATTCATCTTCAAAACTTTTGCACGAACTAAAAGTTTAATATTAACATTAAGATATCCTTATACCGTTCTTAAAACGAAAAGGTCTTTTACCGACCGAGTATATGTAAATGATGAAATCTGCATATGCATAATATGTACATGGCGGGAGATTTAAATTGTAAATCAAGGCTTATGCAGTTTGTTAATGACTATCGAAGTAGCTTATTCGATAATCCTTTCCTTAATCTTATCATTCCCGAGGGAAACTCATTGAAAATCGCTGCGTTCAACTGAAAAAAATCCGACGCCCAGCCGCGACCAATTCCCCGCCGTCGAAAACACACGAACCCGCAGACTAACCGTAATCTCTCACCCGCAGATGCGTCTGTCCGCTGGGCTTCTACGGCCGCCAGTGCGAGAAGGAGACCGAGGTGCCGGCGACCGAGCTGCTGCCCCCGAAGCCGGTCGAGCCCCTGGAAAGCTCGAGCGCGAAGCCGGAGGCAGCTCCGACCGCGGAGCCGCTGGCGCCGATCGTCGTCACCGACCCGCCCGCGGTCGAGTCGGCCCAGACCGCCGGCAAGTGGCCCACCGAGCCGCCCACCGAGCCGCCCACCGAGCTGCCCCTGCTGCATCTCGACGCCGAGAACGAGACGTAGAACGCGCGCGTCCGGTGTTTCTTTATTTTTCAGAGGAATCGACGCCGAGTGCGCGGGCTTGGACTTTTCGATTTTACGAGACGGCGCTTTTGTATCTTTTGCGTGATGGTTATTTATTTATTTAATTATTTATTTATTTATTTACTGCTCTGTACTGATGTCATTATATTTAAGCTTGCTCAATTCTGTTGCGATTAAACTTCTGCAGACTACTGCGACTTGAATTTATTATTTGGCTGGTTGTGTAAGTGGATTCGCGGAGGATATTGGTTTTATGTTGAAACTTTTTCATATACAGAATTAAAAAGAAAGAGAGGAAAATTTTTACTTGTTACTTTACCTCCGACTTGGCAAAATGTTTCAATTGAGAGAGAATACACGTATTCGTTCCACTAAATATACTTTGACGTTAAAATGCTTTTTCGTACGTGCCAATATCAATTGTACTATTATTTCAAAATATATTTTAAAATAACACTGGTAATAATTAATTTTGTTTCAACTATTATTACGTATTAATTCGACAAACTCGAGTGAATTATGACACTTTTCAACCGATCAATTTTATACATCAAAAAATTTAAGTTATTAAAAGCAGCAGAGTGAATGATAACTTCCGTTTGAAACATTCGTATTTTTAAACTTAAATATAACAACAAATGATTTTTAGTAATCAATAAATTCTACTATTTATATAATGAATTAAGTTTTGAAACCTTATAAATAACATTTATATTAAAAAATTTTATTACGTTTAATTAATTCATACATTATCCGATATCCAATCAATAAACTTAGAAGTTCGAACGAATACTTGTGGAGTTTTTTCGTAGGTACAACCTTCGGCAAGACTAAATGAAACGACTCCTACTACTTTTCCATCCACAGTCAAAGGGCCACCGGAATCTCCCTAAAAAGGCGTAAAATATTTAGAATTACAGGAAATGACTTTATCGACAATCGTTTCGAAGTCTATTACTTGTACTTTACAAAATTTCAATAATTTCAATACAACACTTACGTTACAAAATCCTGCATCATTTTCGGTGTTTTCCACGCAAACGTTTGTTAAATGAATGAATTCTTGCCTCAGCATGTGCTGACAGTAATCGTTGGTGACTGTTTTACCGTACGTTTTCAAAAGCAGCGGAGAAAACTTGCCGTTTTTCTAAAAAAATTTAATACTTTTTATTAAATTTATTCTGTTGAATATCTGAATGTGAGCTCCAGTCACCTTAATTCGTCCGAATCCAGTCACGAGAGCTGTTACATTTTCAGTTAATTCTGCATTTCTTTCTGGAAATTTTGCCGGGGCTAAATTGCTATTAAATTCAAAAGGCGAATCTATCTGAAAATTAATGAAATGTTTCAATGCAAAAATATTCCATTAAAATACCAGATAAAAATAAACTCACTTTTAAAATAGCAATGTCGTTATTCCAACTATTTTCTTCTTCGTACATTTCATGTATTAAAATATTTGAAACATTTTTTACCTGCGCTGTGCCACTCAAGTCATTTAAATTAACTGTACCCCCGATAACTTGTAAGTCACCTGCTGATTGTCTGTTAAAAAAGTTGCTTGTTAAAACATTTCTTTTTGAATAATTATTAAAGCAAACAAGGTAAGAAAGCTGCTTACCCTAAAACGCAGTGGGCTGCAGTGAGAATATGATATTTATCTAAAATCGACCCTCCACAGTGATGGGCTCCATTTTTTTGTATGAAAGCCTATTGAGAAACAAGATTTAATATATAAATTCATGACTTCTTAATCAGCTACATTATAAATTTTAATGTTGCATTATATAACCATGATTTTGCTACGCAATTCACAGGAAATCATAATTTCGTTCAACTTGTGTCGTCATTTACCTGATAAGGAAATTCACCAGGTCTAGCACGTACTCCATTGACTATTCGAGTGCGTGATGCGAACCCTGCTAAGCCACCTGAATAAGATTATTAGATATAACTTAGTTATTAATGGAAAGCATATTTCTTTTTGTACGGTACACTGGTTGCACTGTCTGCGCATGGATAAATTTTGGTTATTAATTAATATATTTGTTAAGATTTACCCTTGAAGAAAATTGTAAGCAAGAACACTACCGAGGTAACGCAAACCATTTTCTGTTAATCTAAAGCGTACTGATGTCTATTTTGAATGCGACTATAAGCTGTAAAACATTACTTAAAAATAGTGAACATAACCGAACGTATATTTTTATTAGCTAAAAAATGTTTCAATACACGTTCTATTGCTGATGCTTTATCTAATTTCCGTCTTTTTCGTAGACACAGCTGTACAGAGCCATAGAAGAATGCTTTATTAAAATTAACTTAAAACTAGATACGAAACAATTAATAATGAAATTCAGTTCATTAATGGATTAATAAAAAAAGAACACATTGTCAGTTGAAAATTATTTAACATTATTCTAAAAAATTTTAATTTAAAGTTTAATATAGTACATAAAACTTGTAAATTTCTTCTTTGCTGAAATAAAATTATTTCATGTGGTTAGAAATCCAATTAATGTACTCTGAAACTCGTGTGAATACTTGTGGAATACGCCTATCTGACGCACACCCAAAGTTATTAGAAAATGAAACAATGCCGACAACTTTACCGTCAGCGGTCAACGGACCACCGGAATCTCCCTGCAAAAAATGCATCATTCTTTAGTGACCACAAACAACCAACACAATTTTTTATTAGATTAAATACTTACATTACAAAATCCTGTTTCCGTATCGTTATTTTGCACGCAAATATTAGTTGGACGTATAGTTTCCAATTTATAAACGCTTTGGCAATAATCTAAATTTACAGTCACGACATTCGTTTTTAAGAGCTCTTTTGAAAACTTGCCGTCCTTCTGTAAAATTCAAATAAATATCTGTGTACATATGAAAAAATAATTTAAAACATTTTTAATACTCTCACAATTTAAGTCAGTAAACAGATCTATCAAAACCTTATAAGCAATTTTCTTTGAAAACAAAACATTTTGTTTTCTTTTGATTATAAGAATGAAGGTACACAGTTACCTCGATCCTTCCAAATCCAGATATAATAACTTCTTTATTGTCTGGTAGCTTTTCATCCTTCCTAGGAAGCTTTGCTGGAGATAGATTTTTATTAAATTTAAAGGGCCGATCGAGCTAAAAATTAATTATTTCTTTTGTACGGAACATTAAAAAATGTAATTAAAGTAATTCAAAACGAACAGTTAAAAAACTTACTTTTAATAAAGCAATATCATTGTTCCAACTTTTTCCTTCCTCATATTTTTCATGTACAATCATTTTCGAAACCTTTCGAACTGTTGTCGTGCCGTCTAAATTGTTCAAATTAATAGTACCAGCAATAATTTGTAAATCTCCTGGTTTCAGCCTTTGCAAAACATAGATTGTAAAAAGTACTTTTAAATTGTCACTTATTATGTATACTCAAAAACTATTAGAATGGTTTGTTTTACCCTGCAGGAATACAATGAGCTGCAGTAAGGACATAATTCTCGTTGAGTATGGAACCCCCGCAATCGTGCACATCGTTTATGTGCAACGAAATCTGAAATATATCAATTTTAAAAAGTCTAATAGTGGAACTTTATTAGCTCATTATCATACAGAAGTTTCTATATCAATTTAAAAACATTAATTTTAAGAGTTTATCTTTATTATTGCATTAAATTGAAATTACCTGGTATGGAAATTCACCCTCTTCTGCGTATATTCCATTCACAATTCGAGGTTTAGATAGCAGTTCTGCCAACCCACCTTGAAAATACATACAGATGTTTATTATTCAATTAGCACCTTCCGTTATTGGAATTTTTCAAATTAAAATATGTACGAGAATTTTTGTATGAATTTCGTCGACGATTACACCAGAATAGAAATAATAAAATAAAGACACAATATAGTAATTTTACCTTCTAAGAAAAAAGTCAAACTACTAAAAAAAATAAAAGAAACTACAGCCATCACTCTTATTGTTCAATTCGATAACGAATACTCAAAGGTTAAAGCGCTCAAATTTTACATTTATATTCGAACAAGTGTATATTTGTCAATCTGCTAAATATTTGTTAATTTATATCTAATTAGCAAAAATTATCATAAGTTTAGGCCAAATTTCCGCTTAATTAATTATGCTTAATGACGTTTGTGTAAAAATTCGATGAATTTTACTAATTTAAATGTCTTATAGCTTTCTTATCTTCATTATTATCACCTTAATTTGTATCGCCTATGCTAACATCCAAGACAAATGAATAGAAGTTGCAAACAATTTAATAATTTCGAATGTTTTACGTATTATTTTCTTACAACCAAAAGTAACAAATCCATTGTTAAGAAACCCTCGGACAAAAATTTAGATAAATATATATCATACTTCAATTTCATATACAAGAAGCATAAATCTTTGTTCTTATTTGAAATTATTGATCCAATACTCCTTATTCAACGTACAGCCTTGCGCGGGTACTTTTTATTCTTCCCGTAAAGCACCTTGCGACGCTGGAAAACTCAGCGAGCGTGAAAGCTGCATTTTCTAATAAACAATTCGTCCTTTAAAACAGAAAGGAACATAAAGGAGAAAGCGTAGAAACACAGATATCCGAGCCATCCGAAAACACTCGTCTAAGCGCTCACGGCATCCCGGCCGTCGTTATCACGCGGCCGTTTTAAATTAACGGCCGGACACGGCGTGCATTACCCCCGCGTCGACCTCTCTCCGCGTAGGAAGAGACACACACGGAAAGCGGGCCAGACACGGGCGAACTTTATGAGCGGCTCGCTGATTTAAGCCTCCATCCCCTGAGCTACGAGCCTCGCTCTTTAAGTGCCTTTATCTGGGGGAAAAGCTCGCGAACGATTGAACGCCGCTAATCATTCCGAATAGATTCCGGATGGCTACTTTATGAGGAGGCGGTGAGAGGAAGGTGCTGTTACGGAGACGGTTATGGGGCTTTTATCAACGGAACGGCCGGTTATGGGAGTTTGAATGCAGGTAATGGGAAATTTTTCGGTGTTTAATTAAGGTGTATAGCCGTCGGGAATGATGTCATCGCTGGGAGATTGCCGAGGAATTTTCGGGGATTTTTAAAGGCCGGAAAATGCAAGGGTTTCGTATAAGAAGGAGGCGTAATTTAAACTGCTTTCTAAGGTTGGAATGGTGCATTGTAAAGATTTACAAAGAGCATTTGGAATTGAGTTAGAAGTATCGTAAAATTAAATAGTAAAAGAGACTGCTGTAAAAGGGTTTAGTGGACATTTGCAGTTTTCTAATTTACTTGGAAATCTTTTAGCGTTCCATTTAGCAAGTTTTATTTGCAACTTTAATATATTCTTGCTTATTTCCAAAAATAAAATTTACGTTTTTAGTTCCACAATAAGGTAAAGGTAGAATGACAGTAAATTTAAATGATTGATAAAATATTGAGACTTTTAAGTAACTTTATAAGCAATTTTGACATTTGAAATCTCGGCAGTCTCGAAAAATATGAAATAAAATACGGGAGACTAAATTCAAAATCAATAAGCGCAGTGTCGGATATTGGTTCTACGATTATGTATACCTTGCCTGTATTATTGAAACTGAGTTCAAGTCTTCTATTCACCTTTCTATACGCTTAAAATAATATTCAAAATTAATACTGAAGATACTCATATTTCGAGAAGGAAATTAACAAATAAAGATATATTTGCAATGAAAATATTAAATTGTCTCCATTACAAGAGCTGATTCAAGCAGCATTTTTCCGATTTTTAACCTAAACCACCGCTCGAAAAAGCAAATTTCATTCTAACCCCCGCAACTTCTCGAAAAGCAGCGAACTTTCGCGAGAGCATCCTTGCCCACAACACAACGTCCCAACTCCCAATGCTCTCATAACGAGCTTAATCCAGCTCCTCGCAAAGCTCTCTCTCTCTCTCTCTCTCTCTCTCCGCCTCCTCCGTCGACTCGTCACGCTCCGCCGAGCTCCGCGCTCTCTCGCTTACGCGCCTCGCATGCAGTCCCACGCGCGCCGCTGCGCGCCTTCTCTTGCGTAATCCCCGCGCGCGCGAAAGCACGCCGCCGTAAACGCAGAGACGGCTCAGATAAGCGCGAGCGCGCGCGCGGTTTGTCTTGCCGCGCGCGATGCTTAAGGGGATTTATGAGCCCCGGAGATGTATTCGGCAGCGTAATTTATGCGCGCGGATGGAGGCTGCGCGCGATAGATGCCGGGGGATAAGGCCGTCCTTTTTTTGCTCGCCGGGAGGCGGCGCCGAGTTCTCACCCGGTCATTTGGGGAGCGTATATAAGTCACGGGATTTCAGGTGTTTCTTCAATTGGCGCGCGGGGTCTCGTGATTTCGTAAGGGAGCTGCGATTAACTGGCAAGTTTCATTGACAATAGACGTGTCATTTTCTCGCGTGATACTTTTATGTGGAGGGTAGAGCGTTCTGACTGGCTTTGCTCTAGAAAAAGGCTGAATTTCTTTAAAATAAAGTTAGGGGCACCGATAGGTTTACGGAAAAATATAATCTAATTTCACATAAAGGGATAATATTAAAATGGCATTTGAATTTGTATACAAATCTTATAAGAAATTGCTACACGGAGAGAAATTACCTATTAAAAATTACTAGAGTTTATTGTAATCTTCTGACAGACTGTCCAAAGTGGACTTTTTACAAGATTTTTAACAAATTTTACTAGGTACTATATAGTAATTTTTCGCATGTAAATCATAAAAATTACAATAGCTCTCATAAAAATTACTATAGTACCTAGTAAAATTTGTTAAAAATCTTGTAAAAAGTCCACTTTGGGCAGTCTGTCAGAAGATTACAATAGACTCTAGTAATTTTTAATAGGAAATTTCTCTCCGTGTATTCATAAAATATTCACTAGCTAGTAACGCGATGAATTATTTCCTCAATAATATCGACATATTAACTTTAAAACTCTAAATTTAAAGTATTGATAATATTAAATTTAAATCAAATAAGCACCAATAAATTTATGTATAACTAATAGTATAACTAATAGTATAACTTTAAATTATAATTTGTAATTGCTGTCAGTTTTCTCTGTCCAACAAAATATGTAACACAAATTATCTTGCAAATAAATCAGCAACAATATCACAATTTTTGTTCCGAAAAAATTGCGAAACAAACGTAAAATCTCTTCGAAACTCCAATCAAAAAAACAAAAATAAACTTTCCCTGCAGCTTTTCACATATTTCCTCCGCCGAACAAACAACCCGACAGTCCCTCCGCAGCGAAGCAAAAAACTTTCACGTTTCCAGCACGCAGGAAAGTTCCCGCCAAACCGTAAAACTCGAAACCGATCCTCGTCCTCTTCAAAAAGAGGAATCTCGGCAAATCCCATTTCGACAAGCGGATCCCATTGTAGCAGCAGCTGAAAACGGCGTCGGCCCCCAAAGGAATTCCTCTCCGGAACAACAAACGCGCCGGGCAGAAGAGAGGCACGGAAAATATTGGTAATGCGGCTTATTATTGGCCCGATTCCCTTTTCTGCTCGCTCGACGGGAAGTTTTCGGCCTGATTTCCTTCTGTGTGTAAAAGGTCAGTCCTTTTTTTTCTTCCGGGAAGCGTTTAAGGCGCTTAGCGAGGAAAATTTGATGTTCAATTTCGCCGTTTTTTCCGGGGAATTGGGTCTCGATGGAGAGTGTCGCCTCGAATATGAAATGTTTTGAATGAGGCGAGCCGCGAGGTGGGGCTTTTTTATGGAAGATTCGAAAAGGTGCCTTTGTACGTATATTGAATATATTGATGCATTTAAGTAGGCATGCATAATTTTAATGTTCCGGAATTTTGAAATGTATTGTTAGGGTATTTGAATATGAAATTTTTGGAAACTACACGGAGAAAAATTACCTACTAAAAATTACTACACGGAGAGAAATTTCCTACTAAAAATTACTAGAGTCTATTGTAATCTTCTGACAGACTGCCCAAAGTGGACTTTTTACAAGATTTTTAACAAATTTTACTAGGTAATATAGTAATTTTTCGCATGTAAATCATAAAAATTACAATAATTCTCATAAAAATTACTATAGTACCTAGTAAAATTTGTTAAAAATCTTGTAAAAAGTCCACGTTGGACAGTCTGTCAGAAGATTACATAGACTCTAGTAATTTTTAATAGGAAATTTCTCTCTGTGTATATTATTTAGCAATGGGAGGACATACTTGTACTAATAAAAAATTTTGTAAATTTAGTATTAAGTATGTCCTCCCATTGCGAAATAATATAGTAATTTTTAGTAGGAAATTTTTCTCCGTGTACGTACATTAAAGGAAAAAATTTGGTTTTTGATTTAATGTCTTCTTGCTAATAAATAATTTATTGTAAATGTAATGTGATATAAACTGGAAACTATTATGCGACATAGTTTTCATTTTATTATTACGTATATCTGCATCTGGTTCATGTTCTACTGCATGTAATACGTAAGAACATATCGAATGGCGTTTTGAATTGTTTAAGTACCTAAACCAGCTTTCATAATTTCAATTCGACACTTATATTATCTAATTAAAATCCATTTTACATCAATAACTCCAAAATTCCAATAAATCAACCAAAACCACGAATATTTATAAGAAAATCAGAGTTCTTTCAATTTTACACCTTTCCAACCTTATTTAAACTCGGAGCCCTGCAATATTTACCGAAAAATCACTCTCCAGCCGAAGTCCAGCCTATATATTTACCCACCAAATCATCCGAAAATTCGTTACCAACCCTTCTCAATTTTTCACACATCCATCCATCGAGAGAGAGAGAGAGAGAAAACACAACGGCCTCCCCAAATATTAGATCCTCAAAGAAAGCCTCCTCCCGGGGCGCTAAAACAGAACTACCGTGAAGTAACCGGGCAAACAGTCCGAAAAGCTAGAAAATAAAGCAAACGCCGCTCTCGGCTCGCGGGCGCAAACAGCTCCGGGGAAAAATGCGACCCTCGCGGGGAAAAAGAAAAGAAGCCTCGCTCGCATTGTGCCCCGCGCTCTCCCTATTATGTTTTCCACCCGGGCAAATATCGGGTAAATACTTTCCGGCAGCCGCGTCCTTTCATGTCGCGGCGCGTAATTGCCATCGCGGCGCGCGACCTCCTCTGCTCCCTCTGTCGAAAAAGGGGAGTCGATCGTCCGTGAACGGAAGGCCGCCGGCTCGCTTTTATCGCCTCCGTTTCGAGATTTCGCTTGATTCTGGAAGGGCGAAGGAGGGTAAGTGGTCGGATATTTATGAGAGAGTGAGTCAGAAGGCTCGCGAGCTGGGCTTTCCGGTGAGACGCTTTTGTTTGAGCCGATTATATATTGGGTTATGGACTCTTTGCGGAGGGTGGAAGTCTGATGAATAATTTATCGCTCGGGAGATGATTCCGTTGTTGCGGAGTTAATAATGATGAGCCCGGAAATCAACGATGATCGGAAATCTATTAGAAATGGTAAGGGGAGTCTGTTGATAACGACTCGTTTTCTCACACTTATTTGCAAATGGAAGGAATGTTATTGTTCAGTTATTTACGTTTTATGGCAAATTTTTTAGTTGGTAATGAAAGTATGACTCATAAAGACACGAGCAAAAACGAATTCGCCGGAGTTTTATCGATTACCGTCAATTTTTTTTTTTTTTTTGAACTTCCTTTGTCCGATAACCCTAATTGCAAAATAAATTGTCCACCTTTTGTTCCTAAGTACGTTACACCGATGCGGAAACGTTCTATTAATAAATAAACGACTCTCCCGAAATACGTGTAAATCGATACGAGCTTTGAATATTCAAAGACGCCGTACTGTCGCACTCCGCGCATTTCGCGTATTTTTTTAATGCTAATCGGTTACAGAAAGGGAAGGCAAAGACATTTGCGTTAAGCTCAAATGGAAATACTTTTTTTTATTTCGCCTCTAAGCCTTCTGATTATTCATGCGTAAGTAAGCCTCGATTTACGAAACGGTCTGGCTGGCTTTCGCGCGGCTTTCACAACTATACCGTATTAAATATATAAAAGATTTAGCGAGATGTGTAAGGAGATTTTCAATAATATTTTAGTGCACTAATGGGCCGATTATTCACAAGGAATAAATTTTCTTACTCTCTTCTAGGTGTTATGAAATGTATTAAAATCCTTTTGATTCGTTATAGGAATTTTCATTTTACGTCGTTCGGCGTTTCATTAAGTACTAAAGGTGTAATAATTTTTACGGACAGATTTGGTAATAAAACCTTGCAATAAAATAGACACCATTACTTCCTAATTATTAGACGGCGTGAGAATTGTATTAGTAAGATATTCAGACTTTCCTTACAGATTTCTTAAGTCTCTATTTTTAAATCACATTTGTCAAGAGGATTTTTATACACCTGGAATTGCAAATGATCTGTATAAAAGATATAAAGTTTCATCATTTCTTTCTACCCGCGTCTTCATTTTTTCTTTCATTTTGCTCAATTTCCTGTAATATGTGTAATAACTTACACTATTATTAAAAATTTTTATAAAAAAGTCTTTAGATATCCCCATAAGTTTGTAAAGGCAATGTAGCAGAAGGATAAATCAGATAAGAAAACGTCAATTACGCGCAGAAACAAGAAATGTAAATGAAGTACCAACAATAATTAAAAGCACTAATTAATTATTACATTACGAAGACATTAAAAATTTATTTAAGGATCTGTAGCCATCACTTCTTTTATCAAGCTTCAATTTCTTTGACTTTGATCAAGTAAATTTTGAATTTATTTTCCATGCAAATACTTGATTTATTATTTTCGCAAAGATACGACGCACCCATCGCAAGGACTGACCGAAAAACCCTGACAAAACCCGCGAAAACTAATCGATCCCTGACGCAACTCGCGCTTTTCCACGTCCATTAATAAACCCATAACGCCCGGCGCAGGCAGCGCTGCGGCACCGCGAGCAGACATTCATTACCGGTCGAGCTAATTATTTCACGTCAACCGGTCATAAAACGCGCGAGGTTTATTTCGCGAGTCTCCTTTTTTTCCGCGCCGCGCAGGCCCTCCGGCCGCGCGGGACATTAACCAGATAGCGCAATTAGCTCCATCGGATCGGATATTGCGACTCTCGCGCAATGGCCTTTATGGGAGAACAGAGAGCGGGGAGATCGACGATAGAACCAGTTTCCGGGGCGACCGTTTTCCTGCCGCGGCGATAATAGTAAGCGCAGTTTGTTTAAATCTTTCAAAGCCCCCAAGCTCGGGCATTAATGCGGCCGACTTTTGTTTGGATTTAACGTCTTGTCAGTTCGATGGCTTCAAAGAGAGAGAAAGATCCTCTTCTTGAATAAAAAAGGCTGCTCAAGGAAACAAAAGGAGAGCTTGTTTTATCCGCGGAAACGAGCGCTTCGCGACTTTTCGTCGTCCGTGAGAGCTAATTGCGCCTCACCCCGCGCATTCATGTTTTACCGACGTTCGCACGTCAATGATGAACAGAATGACAGATTCTTACGATCGCCGCGCTCGCTCGCCTTTGAAAATCGCCAATTTCGATGAAATGACGCAGAGTCAATTAGAAAACTAATTTTATATACAATAAAGTAACGGATTACATTCGCGGCGGCGAGCTTTTTCCAGCTGCTCGTTGTTTGCATTTTTTTCCACCTAACGAATCTTTAAAACTCTATTTACCCTTGGAAAGCCCCCACCAGCTACTAAATCGCCCCTCGCCCAGCGCGAAAAGCACGTTCTCGCAAAAACTGCATGAAATCCACCCCGCCAAACGCATCGCTCTCCGCTCGTTCGGGAATCGCGTGCTTCGTATAATAACGGCAGCCGGCGCCGGGCTTGATTTTCATCCGGTCTCGCGATTGCATCAGCGCGCGGTCGCGCTGCCCTCCCCCCCTCGCGTTTTCACGGGCCGCGGCGTTATCGCCCCTGATTTATATGCCCGCGAGCTCCGCGCGGTCCATTCGCGCGCCGGGCGGAAGTCGCCGCTGATGATTAACATTTGCGCCATTGTTTTCGGGGCGGACGAGGGGCTGCTGCCGCTGCCGCCTCTTGCTTTGCCACTCTCGGCGCTCGACGAATTTTCGCGCGGGAGAGGGATGCCGAGGGAAAAATGATGCGCTCTGCTTTTTAACGGCGGCAGGAGAGGAGATTAGGGAGCTTGGACGGGGAGGTTTTTACCGGCTGCTTTGGTCTTTGAAGTCTCAAGATCTAGTTTCTTATATATTGTTTGCAAATGTTTGTTTTTGCAAATCCTGCAAATAACAAGTTTGCGCTGAATTTTATAAACTGTTTTAATATTCCTACAACCGTTTGATTTAGTACTTGCATTATACGCAAACATGATGAAACATGAGGTCATATACCCGAGTATAAAAAAAAACACGTATGTTGCGCACGCAAGTTTTGGAGCCTCTTTATTAACAAGAGAGAAATTCTAGCTTCTTAGTGCGCGAATTTATGACTCGGCCGGTAAAAATATTATACCTGGTTTTGTTGCGTTGCAGGTGGTTGCTTATAAGACATAAATTATGTTTTACATCATACTTTTTTTCATCAACAAAAACTGTATTGCATTACTGTATCCGTCGGAAAAAATTACATAGAGGAATTCGTATAGATAAATTTAATGCTCGAAATAACGGAACTTTAGCAACATCCTTCTTTCAAATAAATAATTATTCTGCAAATATTATTATTGATTTGTTTATTGGACTGTCAGTTATTTTATTCGGTTAAATAAAATAGCGTACCTTTTAAGTATCACCCCTCGAAAAATTATAATTAGAGTTAAATTGCTCGTCCTGTACCCTCATAATGCAGTGTATGCATCCATTAATATTTATTTAAACATCAGTCTTGCCGCCGCCAGACGAAATAAAATATTTTTCAACCAGCTTAATTAAACCAGCCAGCCCTACCCGAAGCGCAAACAAACAATAAACATCTCTAATTCGAATCCAAAAACCCAGTCCCAAATCACTGCTCCCCTCCCCCTCGCGGAACCCCGCTCGAAATTTCCTCCAAATGCAAATAGCCGTTCTTTATATGCAGCGGCCGCGGCGCGCCGTGATTTACTCATTCAATCAGCATACCTACACCAAACACTCATTATAACGACTCCGCTACCTCTCTCTCTCTCTCTCGGAGGCGCTTGCTCGGAAATCGAGCCGAGAGAGAGAGAGAGAGAGAGAGGCCTAAAAGAAAGGAAAGGGGGCGAGAAACAAAAAGCGCCGGGGCAAGAAAGATAAATTGAGCGACTGCTTCGCCGCTCGTTCGTTCCTTCGTTCGTTCGGCGAATCCCGCTTGATTAACGAACTCTTGCGGCCGGCGGCCGGGCGGCTTTTATTTTCGCCGGACGAGCCGCGCGCGGGAGAGAGAGAGAGAGAGTGCGACGGAAACCGCGAGGGAGACGAGCCCGCTGAATTCCTTTTTGCTCGAAAAAAAGGGAGCCAGGGTGACTTGCAGCACGCGCCGACGGCTAAATGGATTTATAATCGTGGAGGAGGATAGTAGCGGAATGCGGGACGCAGCTCGCCGAAGCGCTTTTTCTGCACCTTTTCGGAGCTCGACTGCGGTCTTTTGGCTTTTTCGGATTTAATGAATTTCCTGATTATCGCGGGAGTCGAAACGACTCGCGCTTGGGAATGTATTTGGGTAGATTGGGAAAGTGGGCACTTGTTTTAATTGAATTAATGCGGATGCATATATGTATGCTTCATTCGTTCGAAAGGTTGCCCAAGAGATAAGAGATTATATCTTTATCCGCTTTTCGAACCTAGTTTCATTTTTAAGTAAATTTGAGTGCACGCTGAATTAATGAGCGTTCTTCATATTTTCTCAGACCCACAATTTTTAAATTTGGAAGCTCACTACTGGCCAACCTTCGTAAATTAAAACTATACTCAGACGTGTTCGCGATTTCCTCCACTGCCGCTTTTGTGTAAATAAACAGTCTCCCGAATGACATTCGCACTCCGCGGTCATGCGGTTCCATTCAAAATTAAGCCATTCATCACGGCCGCGTTCGCGCCAAGGTACGCAAAATCCCTCGAAATGTCGCAAAATCCACTACTCAAAAAAACACCGGTTATTGCGCAACACCTAATTTTTCCTATTCAAAAAACCCGAAGCGCTCCGTATCAATACACAAATCGCTGCCAATGCATTGACACTTAGCTTCTTCCTAACTAATTTATCTTTATAATATTATCTCCGAGAGTCGTTAAAAATAATCGATTTCAACAACATAATTTCAAACTATTCTATATTTAATTAATTATTTATTTTTGTATTATTTTATTTTTCTACGTCCATTTTAAAATTTAATGAACAGGAAACAAAATTTAAATAAAAATTTTATTATTGGAATATTTAAAGTCCTAAAAAACAGAATTTTTGAAATTCCATGCGCAAAGCTCAATTTTGCGCAAGCTTGAATAAAAATGCATGCTCTAAACCAAGTTTTGTACAAGTCGTACCATAAAATAATTAACCTGGTTTTACCTTTTCACACTATCTTCGTTTTGAAAAAAATTAAATAAAAATTTCAAGTAAATGGAATTTTCTACAGTAATGTTTTTCTCTGTAATTATAGGTATTTTTATGCTCTTTAAAATAATTTTTTTCCCATTCGAATATCTCCTGTCATTAAAAAAACGTTAAAATAAATTTTTCGAAAATAAAAAATTGGCGATAAAACGAAAACGCATAAATGAAACAAAAAAAGGATTTTTGAGCCGCCATTACAAAAAAAATACAAAAGAATAAACCGTGAAAGATGAATATCCGTTTAGTAGAAGCTGGGATCCAGGCGTACACACACACACACACACACACACACACACACACACACACAAATCTTTACAAACATTTTTCAAAAACCATTTATTTTTATTCCTAACACCTTAAAATGCAATTATAACATGTTTTTTGAATATCAAAAATTACTATCACAAAGCTTCCTCTAGGAGAAAGCAATTAAAATTTTTATTCCACACACAGGTAAAGTTGGGGATATTTAGTAAATTAATTAATTAGCAAATTAACTTTTTGTATAAAATTACATTATGTGTCCATTACATGAAAATGCTAGACCAACATAAAAAAATGTAAAAAAAAGGGGGTCTCCTATTGATAGAAAATACTTTATGTCTAAAGAGTTTCGATTTTTGACATTCACTGAACCAATAAATTAAATATATTATTATAATGTTAACAATTCTGTTATGTATTTAACGCAAACAGTTACCATACAGCGAGCTTGAAGACTACACTTACAACTAATGTAAGCGTTGGTGTTGCGACAAAGCGTTCGACAGCGAGTTATGTAATTTGCGTAGGGATACCAGAATTATATGTAATAAATATAATGTGCGAGCGACTAAAATATGTATACATTAAAAAATAATCGAAATAACAAATATGCGATAATGCGAATACAAAGTTGAATCCCCCAGAATATGAAATTCGTAAGTAATAAAATTAAGAAAAGTTTCTTTGATTTTTGTTATTAAAATACTGAATTATTTTAATAACATATTTTATTAAATTGATTAATTCAACAGTTTGTGATGATTGCAATAATTTATTAAGTTGATGATATTAACTCATTAAATTAATAAGTTGACATTATTATATTTATCGCATATTTTTTCGGCGAAATTAGCTTCCACCAAATAATAAATTCAACGGTATTTTTCTCTCAGTGTATAAATAGCTCATTTGTTAGTTTCTGGGATTTTTCTACAATGAAACCTAATGCAAAATCTCAGAAACTTGCAATGTATGCTAAAACGACTAGTGTAACGCTAGCGTTTATTCAAATTACGCGCCGCGTCACTTAGTTCACCAACTAGCCGCTAGGCGGCTACCCATTTCACCAGTTCACCGCTAGGTGGCCGCACACCTCATCCGACCACCCCGAAAGTGAAGTGGCATTTTCAAATGCATATAAGCGAAGAACTTCGGACCCGTAGGCACGTTCTTACAATTATAATCTGCAAGACCTTTTGCACGTTCAGATCGCAGATGCCGTGCTTTGCCTTGTAGAGATACACCGCCCGCACTTTTTCGTAATCCCGCAGAAAGATTGATATATTTCTATCTGCGTTTGCGGAAAACAGACGAAAGTCCTCGACGTACACCTTGATCGGCGTTTTCAGAGAAGGTACGTCCAAGAACGCGACGGATGTTATCGACGAAGCGGGAAGGCTCCTGATGGCGGGAATCTCAACCGATTGGCAAAACGCATCGGCGTAGTTCGTGTTTCCGTAATTCATCTCCATCAGTAAAAAAAAAATTACCTACTTTGGTCTCCGCCACCGTGCTTTCCAGTCATACGTGTGGCTTGGTCAAGTGACAATCGACGAGTGTCTCCAATTGCCTGATGAGCTTCGTGTTTTGAGTTTTTCGATAGAATTGTTGATAGACGTGAAGTTTTATATTTTCTTGCTCTCTAAAGCAGGAGAACCGCTAGGTCACTATTGCATACCCGGTTGAAAAAGTCCGATAAAACCCGATAAAAAAAAATTCATATCAGGGCATATGTGTGCATTTGCACCCAA
>JAWWEM010000001.1:12737481-12748891 GCA_035582935.1 Ormyrus thymus
AGCATCTTTTCGGCTATTTTGATAAAATACTTATGCTTTAAAATAACAATATAGTTGGTCTAAAAAATGAAAAAAAAATCGACCCTTCTCCAAGAGGCAAAAGGCAAAGGAAAAAAAAAATTTTTCAAAAAAACCCCGGTAAGCCCCACCAGAGGCAGGGGTCTTTTTTTCCCTTTGGGGAAAAATATGTTATTCCTCGGTATGCCTCGCCTCTGGCGATTACAATCCTTTTATTACAAATAGAAGTCCGTTGGTTACCAATTGATTTCCTCTTGTTGTAAATCAATTCTTAAAATTGAAAATACAGTTACGTTCAAAATAATTTCCTTTTGTGACTATGCAACCGGATTTAGAGAGGATTTTCCGTGAGTCACAAGAGGAAATCCGCTAGGACAAATATTGAAAAGAATTTCCTCTTTTGACGAGCGGATTCCTTTTGTAATAAGAGAATCGTTTTTTTAGTGTAAGTATTGAAAATTCCGATGATAGCTCAATAATCGTTTCGGTCGAATAATAATCGCATATATGCATAACATAATTCGTCATGCGGTGTCCAAATATTAATATGCAAAAGAAACTCATCATTCAACCTTCTGACACAGCAAAATTACCATTTTATGTAATTTCTTTACAAACCCGTTACCAAACAGTCCGATTGCTGGCAAAAAAAAACGTAACAATACCTGCGCTTCGCCAAACCATCTCTAATTTATCGTAGATCCAAGTTGTCCCTTATCTCCCCGAGAATCGTAGAATCCGAAACCTGCATTAATCCAGCCCCGCTGCATTCCTCTAGGACGAAAAGGAGGAAAAAAAAATCCCCTCCGCGCATCAGACACATTTATCTCTTTCTCTACGCAGCCGAAACCTACCGGATCCTCCTGATGATGATGAGACCGGATTTCTCACCCTGACGAGCATCGCTTATAATAACCGAGGGTTTGCGTGCTTAGGAACGGCATCCCGGATTTCGGCTTCAGTTTTTGCGCGGACCACGTTTCTAGATTTCCATTGTGCTTCTGGGAGTCGTTTTGCACCGAGTTTCTTTTCGCCGAGGAGAGAGTTTATTGCAGGCATGCTGGCTGCAAGTTTATTGCGAGCATGACGGCATTCATTTCGGACCGAGAGGATTGGAGACGGATCTTAGCCTTCGACGTGGTGTTTGTCGAGGAAGCTCGCCGAGTTTTTTTCCCGGGGAAGGTTAATCATAAGATCCTGGGAGCCGTGGAGTAAATTAGCGTGCAGTTTTTAGATTTGCCTTTATTCTCAAAATTAGATTAGATTGTCGTGTTTTAAATTTATTGACGAGAAAAATCGTTTTAGTTTTTTGCAGATGATAAATTATTTGAACGAAGTTTATATGACTATGTACTTTTATTAAAAACAACTAAATTTATAAGAATTCAAAACTTCCGTGTAATGAAAAAAATAATGATGATTCAGTTCGTTACATTTATTATTTTCCATTTTTCCCTTTTCTTTGGTAATAAATAAATAAATTTTTATTGCAGTAAATGAACATTTGTAACTAGACTACAATATTTTTCCACTAACTTGTTTAAATCACATAAATCCATTTTAAAAACCAGCTTGAAGGATACTTAAACAAACTTTTTTATTCGATTATAATTATCAGAAGACAAGGCTTTAATGGTCAACTGCATGAAATTTAGTTAAAAATCGAAAAAGGAACGTCGGCAAAAGCGACTCCCCGCATAATTAACGAAACCGTCATTATTCGCTAATTAAGTCAATCCATCACCTTCCCTTCCAACTCCTTCCATTATCTAAAGTAACTCGCTGCTTTCCATAAAACGCGTCCTCGAATCTAAGCAAAATTGAGTCGTCGAAACGAATTCAGCCCTCGGCCCTTCTTCCCCAGCGACGAGTGCATTAGTAAAAAAAAGTCGGCAGCTCCTTCCTCTTAAAAGCCGTCCTCGAGATTCGGATCAACAATCGGGCCCGGCTCTAATCCCCTAACGAAGGATTTACAATTCAAATCGCTCGGCGCGGAGCTGCATCCGGACGCGCGATCATCACTGCTATATATACCCTCGTAATGTCGTCTATTTAACGAGCTTTTTTAGAGCGCTATCTGGAATCGACGGGCTTTTATGCGCGCGTCGGCGATGAAAAAAAGTATTCCGGTTCTGCTGGGAGCCAAAGGCCTTTGAGCGATGACGGACGACGGGGAATCGTGAAATGCTCCTAATTATTTATTGACTATTTATAATTATAAACAACTAAGCTCCCATTCGCCAAAACGCACCCGAGACAAGAAGAAAATTAAAACAGCACTATACGCCACAATTCCGCAAAAAGCAGTAAAACCGAAGCAAACCGACATTTCCACTTTCTCGTTCTTCCTCAATCGACGACCGAGCCGATTCTGGGCCCCAGCTTTGGGCAGGAGGCGCCGGGCGTGCGCGCGAGGAAACGGCGATAATTGGGTCCCAAAGTAATGACGGGCCCTAGACCGGCCATTAGGGGCCCGGCTCGGGACAGGTGGCTCGATTACGAGGCCGCTTCTGCGAACGCGCCTCCGGGGACTCGGCCGACCCGAATATTCTAGGACTCAGCCCCCGAGGACAGGAGTGGGGGCGGAGGGAGGGGGTGATTGCCCTTGATGGGGATGTTTTCATTGTTTGCCTTGTTTGCGATGCGATTTTAATGGGCAAGAGGTTGCGGGAAAGATTTTGTACAAGAGGCTTCGAGATGTGGACGAGTTCAATTAAATTGTTGTTTAGCAATGAAATGTAATAGCTATTAAAAAATTCAAGATTCATTTTTGTAAAGAGCTTATCGCCCTTTAAGTAATTTGTACAAAACGTTTTTTGATTATTTCTTAATTACGAAAGAAATAAATGAATATAACAGAAAGGTATCGATCGATGCGGTCTCTATTTCTTGAAAGACAAACTGATCACATAATTCAACAACAGTATTAATTAGTCATAATAAATCTTCCAATGATGAATCGATATAATAGTACTTTCTTTTGTTACAGACATAAGACACCTACTTGAAAACCAATGAATAAATAAACCCGAAGCCCCCTTCCCCCCAAGAAGGCAAACAAGCCCGATTAATTCTGAAAATCATTAAACAGCCTTCTACGCAAATTTCCTAACACACCTTTTCCCTCCCTCCGCCACCATCCAGCAACTACTCAGCCTAATGAAAAAAGAAGAGCGACAACTGCATCCTGGCATTTCTTCCGAGCGAAAAAGCGCGGCGCACAATGCAGCCTCTGCCCCCCGGCGGGAGCAAGAAAGCGGCTTAGCCTCGAAATTTCGCTCTTTAGGTAATAGTGTCAGGCGAGAGAAGAAAGGACACGCGAGAAACAGACTCTCTTTCTTCCCTTCCAGGGAAGGAGTGTGGAACTCTGTGAACGAGTAGCCTCTGCGGTTTTCGAGAGATCCGCTTTATGGACGCTGATCCTGCTTTTTCACGTGGGAAGAGGCTGTTTAGGAGGCGGTTGAACTTTTCTCGGAGAGAAAAGACGCCTTTGAGGCCCGCCGAGGGCTTCGGTGGGCGCGATTTTCACGATTGTTGCCCTTTTCCGGTGGGATGTCCACTTCCGTAATGGAGTTCTTGTAATTGCCGTGGAAATGTAGACGTGTGCTCTGCTTTATTATAGTTCGGAGAATTCGCTGAATGTTGCATTGCCGTCTAAAATTTAGTTTACATCCCTGATAAAAAATTACTAGGTTTATCAAAGCCCTCCCACTCGCGCGCATTTTGTTCACTTTCATTAGTATTTATAAATTATTTATTAAGTACTTTCATCCCTTATTCTGTCAACAGAAATTATATTACTATCGCAGTACACTTTGTTTTTCGTACACTTTAACTATAAACATTGGACGACTCGCTTTCATTAAGATTGAAGCAAGAATATTCGCTGAACATTTAGATGGTTTAGAAGAATGTAAATATGGAAATAAAATATTACTCCATCTGATACGGCTTAAAAGTGAGATAAGAAATGAGCGAAATTGTAGAAATTTTACTTACAAAAGGACTGAGAGTAAATTGGGAAAATGAAGATATCTACGGCATTCTTACCAATTATTTCTGCATTGGACCTAGCCTTGGACCTAGCGACCCAGTTCTGGGATATTAAATTAGCAGAATTGCTATTGAAACGAATCTTTACGGAAACGCACTCCTCTCAACTCAAATCATTTCATGTTTCAACCAGAAATTATGAATGAGAAAAGAAATTCGTCCATCTATTAAATGCAGAATCTCAAATAGAATATAAAAGCAAGCAGAACTCTTTTTTTAATCAGTAAAAATTAAGAGTCAAATTTCTACTAGCAGTGATTCCATCTCGGTTGGTAGATTAAAATCTTTTAAATGATGATTCACATCTAATACAATCAGTGACTTTGTAAGCATAAACATATAATAACTATTAATAACTATTTCACTTTAGTTTGTATTTCTCTGCTAACTACGTATTAGAAATTTGTAAAAAAATTAATTGAATATAAATTACAATTATGATGTTCGCAAAGAAGATAACTTCCCGGAGTTATCCTTCCACTTTTCTTTCAACTTTTCTCCGAATATCTAGCTCGCGAGCACTATTTCCGCGTAGGAGTCGAGCGCCGGCGCTTCGGCTGAAACCGCTGAAGATCTGCGGTGGCTTAGAAGGGGTTAGCCAATCGCGAGCTGGGAAAGGCATCACGTGTCAACTCCCACTCGGGCAAAGACCCCCTTCGAAGCTTGCGAGGCAGCGCTCGGCGACACTCCGGACCCGACCTTCGGAACTCACGGACCTCGTCTTGGTTGAACTAGGTCCAACCAAGTCCACACACGGCCCCTCGCCCGTCGTGTGGCTCCGAGCTCACCAGATCGAAGCTGCTTAGCTTCTGGGTGGACCTTGCTGAGAGCGCCCTTCGCTCACCGGCGAGAAGGACCATCCTTCACCCTCGCTCAGTGAGGATTTCTAAAATCCGATCACGGCAAAAAGGGAGCCTGAGTATTTCTTTCGGCTGAGCTACCCGTCGCGCACGCGCCTGTCTAATTGTATTAGAGCTAAATTTAGTCATAGTTTATTATTGTTTATTTTTTTTATTTGTATTATTATCTTTTTTTCGCGCTTTCACCGTGCTCTACCGCATTCGTTACAGATTAAATCCTAATCCCATCCAAACAGAAGCGCAGTTCTCCGCGAACTAACTGACGTCAAATTGGCACCCGAACGTGGGACCCCTTGTGCGAATCGCCCGGACGTGAAGTGCGAGTGTGAGCTAGACGCTCAGTAAATCTACACCCGACAAAACGGCGCTACTGCTCGACTTCTGGTAGTCGTAAAACAACTGGTGGCGCTCAACGTACCCCAGGAAGTAACCGCGCGGTCAAGGACAGCTACACGATACCTTTGGAAGTTACATCAAATAAAGTAGAAGAATCTTTACTTTTGTGTTTTTCCAGATTTTTGTGTTTTTCTTTTTCGACTAGTACACAATGGAAGCAATTACTCTTCCAGGTAAAAATGGAGCCTACGAGCTCGGCTTGGCTGTTGGCACAGATGCAGGACTGTTGGAGGATCTCAAACTCCCTGTACTTACCGGACCTGCCGTCACGAGCCTAGCCATTTACCGCAATCAGATATCATGGACGTTGCACAACGAGACCTTCAAAGCTTTAGGTCCCGCTGGGATGAACATGGTACTGGCTGCGATAACTGGCATCAACCAAGCAGGACTTCTGAGAAGGCGAGCAATTGCTGTCCCATGGGATGAGATTAGAGGTCAGAATGCGACGTATGATGGGGACCTTGTCTCTGCAGCAACCGCTACGAATGTCACGCAGGAGGAAATAGGTGCATATCCTGCCAACGTGTACCAGGGCAAGGAGATAATTTGCAACCAGGGCAAGGATTAATTTGCGCTTACCCTGATCGTCGCCATCAAAGCCAACTGGTGGGCAATGAATCATCACACGGGTCAGGGCTCCCTACAGGGGTACTCGCGCAAAGTCGGAGATCTGTTGCTCCCAACGTCAGACCAGCAGAAGATAACTGTGATGCACACCATCGGGCATTGGTGTAGTACTATATATGTACTCTCCAGCGCAGAGATACAGAGACTAAAACAATACGGAGTGGAGCCAGAACACCCTATTGTGATGGCGTCGGACACTGTCCTCCGAATGCAGTCGTTCCCTGCCGGCACCCACAGATTGGCTGTAGCACTGGAAGGGTCCCGGAAACTCCTGGTGAACAGACTGGCGGCTGTATGCTCTCGGTTTGAGGACGTACAATCGTTAGCAGAGATGAAAACCGTTGTGGCGGCGGATAGAGCAAGAACAAAGTAGTCAGGAAATGATTGTGTGTTATATTTCAAAATGTCTCCGACAGATTGATAGAATATTGTTTATCTTTTCCTTTCTATTTTTGGGGAATTGGGAAAAGCTTTTCCTTTCTATTTTTGGGGAATTGGGAAAAACTTTTCCTTCTAATTTATGGGGGAATTATTTCAATTTCCTAAATAAAATCTGAAAATAGTATTATAAAATATGGTGATTGATGGTGCAAAAAATTGTTCCTATACTTTATTCTGCAAAAATAACTCTAGAGACAAAGCTGCGTTAAATTAAACGATGAAAAAGCTTTTTCATTTAGATTAAAATATTTCTGATACTATTTTTGTTGGCAAATTGATGAATAAATAAATGCAATTTTACGAAAAGTTTATATACCGTATGATTTAGTTCTATTTTTGCTATCGAAATTGACATTTATCAAATGAATTTAGTTGAGAAGAATTAAAAATTTAATATAAGAATATAAATTTTATAAAACCTTATTGTCTACTTTTAAAATAAATTTCAACAAAAACCAACAAACATTCTTGTAACAATATTTTATTCTTTACCAAACAAGCCGTGCAACATCCTTCTTTCTTCCTGACTGAAAAAAAACACTTCCCACAATACAAACAAACCTCTCCAGCGAAAAACAATCAATCACCTTGCGAATTCCAGCAATTTCACCTATCAAATACCAGCGACATCAGTGCAGCCCAGATTAATCCCCCTCGAAAAATCCCCGTTAATTGATCGGCCCGAAGCAGCTCCGCTCCTCCCGAGGAATCCGTTCCATTAAAAAGCGAAAACATGCAAATTGCGTCACTTTATTTTCGCCGTCCGGACAACGAAATTCGGACCGCCGCCGAGAGTTTCGCACTTGCGCGCGAAACGCGAGAAGCCGGCCGAGAGATAGGCATCGCGAGCACCGAGATATCAAGAAGCTTGCCTTTTTTTGGCAATTTTCGGCATTTTATGTAATTTTCGACGTAATGCCAGCTGCGCAGATGGAGAATCTTTATAGATTTCTTTGTGCATGAAATCTGGAAGGTCTGCAGGTCGGAAGGTGTGCGAATTTCGTCTGGTTTGGACTTTGGATTGAATTTCGTTGGATAGTTGTGTATGCTGTGTGCCAGAAAAATTTAACAATGGAGCGTGTAGAATACAAAGATTCGTTATGAATTTGTATAAGAATTTAATCTTGAAATTAATTATAGAGAGTTTTGAAGACGTACGAATATCGTTAGAGTTTATAAATTCCATTATTGTGAAAAAATTGTGCAATTAAATAATTCTGTGAAAAAATAATTTTCAAAATGCTACTACTTTACTCAATATAATGTTACTTTGAAAAGAGTCTGCTGCAACTTCATAAACTAAGAGATCACCTAATTAATTCTACAATGGGTAACCGGTCCGACGCATTTGTTGAATATTCATAAATTGCTACGGGGCCGTCCGTTGCCGAATAGTACAGGCGGCGATGAGTCATCGATCGAAAAAATATCTACAGAATTGCACGAAATCTTAGTTCCCTGATGTTAGAAATTTGCATTCTTATAGTGCTCTTCCAATTTCTCTCACGTAAAAAATTGCTTCTACTAAAAGTGTCGCTCGTATATTATACTCACACTCAGCTATTATCCAAATGTTCGTATAAAATGAGCTTACTTTTTTATTGTTTCGTTAGTTATTGCAAACTTTATCCTTATTTTATCATAAGGATTCAAGATGTGCGCGTTGATAAATATTATCAATGAAAGTGTGGATTTCTCAAAAAAATTCATTTTTGTAATCACGTGAGAAATTTTAATGAATTAACTACAGGTAACAATTTAAATTTTTTGGAAATGTTTGTAATAATGAAAAATTATACATAATAAAAAGTAATTAATTAATATATCAATTCTGATTTTAAAAAATCTGTATAAAATTTAATTTTTTAATAAATTAGAAGCGAAATCAAAGAAATAAATCCCATTCAATTTATTTAAATACTGTCCACTTGCTCTTTAAATGTGATTTAAATGATATTTAAATAAAACAGATATAGGTATGCTATATAGTTAAATAATAAATTAGTTCTTCATTATGAAACAGGACACGTAGCAATTTAAAATTTTTAATAACATTGCCAAATAAATATTGCATCCCGAAAATAAATCCTCTTACAATGAAACTGCGAAGCCCTTTATAAACTTTATTCAACGCACTCATCACTTATTCGCTGACAATCTGCATCGCCAAACGTTCGCCCTACAAAAGCGTAGCCTACCACGGCACATCCAGCCCAGGCGCCTACCTCCCGAGCCGGCCGACTGGCAAACATAAGGTCGAATCTCGGCATCCGACTTGACATCTGAGAAAAGTAGCCGCCTCTCGGCCGCTCGGCTCGCGTCCACCTCTGCTCGCACACGCGCATCCGTTGCGCAAAGAAAGTCTTCCTCTCTCTCCGGCCGGGCCGGCGACGGCGGCGGCTGATTTTCGGGGTCGGCGCGATTTCGTTCTTTTGGATTCGCGGGCCCACCACCACCACTGGACGCGAACCCCGCGGGCGCCCGAGTATAAAAGCTCGAGCGGCCACGGCATCTTCAGTCACATCCTCCTTCACTATCCAGTTAAGCAGCAGCTGAACTTTCTAGCAACATGCAGGCGAAGGTAATTCGGGGAGGCCGGGGATGGGAAGGGGTTCAAGGGTCTCTTTGTGAATAAGGCTTTGTTTCGATTGCTTTTTTTTGCGATTTCTTTAGTTTGTCGTTTGTTGTTACGAGATTTTTTTGCTATTGCACTAGACGGTTTATTTGCTTTAAGTATCCTAATTTTTAATTAACGATCAATTGCCGGGTAGTTCATTTTTTAACATCTACTTGAGTTCAAAATTCGTTTCTACACATTTATTTATACTCCGTTCAGTGAAACTTCGAAATAATGACTTTTCTTAAAAGGAAATAACGAATTTGAAATTTCACTCATCCTCATCCGCCAAACACCCAATCCAAGCCTGAGACCTAAGAACGTAACCGGCTACAAAAAGCAAATTCAGTCCAGTAAAAACAGACTCCGCCCGCAGGTACTGATCCTGTTGGCCCTGATGGCGGTGGCGCTCGCCGAGGAAGCGGCCAAGCCGACCGAAACGACGGCCGACAAGAAGCAGAAGCGCGGCCTGTGGGACGTCGGTCTCGGCTACGCCGCGCCCTACACCACCTACTCGGCCGGCCTCCCCGCCGCCACCTACTACACCGCCGGAGTCCACACCAACACCAACACCGTCATCACCAAGGAGGTGCCCGTCGCCGTGCCGCATCCCGTCGCCGTGCCCGTCGAGAAGCACGTGCCCTACCCGGTTATTCAGAAGGTAAGAGCGGCTGTCAATTTTCAATTGAACAAGTTCAAGATTTCTCGTCGACGGCTGGTGTCTGATCGATTGCAGTGAAACGGCGGAAAATTCTCGCTGCTTCGCTTTTTTCGGAAGATGCTGATGGATTCCTTAATTAATTTAACGTGAAAACTCGTAATTCAACTGTTCATTTAAGAAGTAGTACAAGCTTACAGAAATTTTCAATGGACGCAAGCGCACTCAACCCAAACAAATTTCGTTGACAAATTGCGTCCCATTAAAACGAAGGATCGCTCTCGCGCCGCTTTTACATTTCATTCAAGCGGCCGAGCTCGTAATTGCGAGCCGGCCGCGTGATTGAAGAGCGCATGAATGAAACCGCGCGCGAGACTTATCTGATCGTCGAGCTCCACGTCAGAAAATTGCACTTTCAATTTTCGCGGCTGCGGGCACTGGGCACGAGTCGCGGCTCGATAAATGCCCTCGCGCGCGGCGTTAAAGTTTTCAAGCGAACGTTCGCGAGAGCTTTTCGAGTTTATCGAGAAATAATTGTCGGCGGAGTATCGATCGCTGGCAATAATAGCCGAGGTCCGTTTCTCTCGGTCGCTCGTGAAAGGAAAAGAGGCATTGAATATTACGGGCTCTCATTGCCCGCAAGTAGCTGAAAATTTTTTGCAGCTGTACTCGATTTCCAAAAATTTTTATTGCACAAAACACCATCTCAGCATCTGAAAATGAATGTTGTTAATGAAATCGTAAGGCTCCTGCATGAAACTCTCGAAAAACGAGCCCCGATCTAAAAGCAAGCATGATTTCTATTTGCAGGTCGCCGTCCCAGTAGACCGCCCAGTGGCCGTGCCCGTCCCCAAGCCGTACCCGGTCGAGGTGACCAAGCACGTCCCGTACGCCGTCGACCGGCCAGTGCCCGTCCACGTCCCCTACCCCGTGGTGAAGCACGTGCCGGCCCCGTACCCGGTCCGGGTTCCCCAGCCGTACGCCGTGCCCGTCGTCAAGCACGTCGCCGTCCCCTACGCCCAGCCCGTCTACCTCGAGAAGTACAGCTCGCCCATCTACGCCTCCGCCTGGTAAAGCCTGCGGACCCCGTCAGCAGCGCAGAGGAGCGCCGATGCCGGGCTGGCTGCGGAGGGAGCTCGCGGCGGGAGCACCGACGCCTCTCTGCCACCGACGTCCGTCGGCGTTTGCGCGCTTGAATTATTGCGCTGGGGATGACGCTCCGGATCGAGACGGGGTGCTGATCGGAGCCCGTCTGCCGCTGAATTCACTCGACGCGAACCGCGACGACGATCTCGCTCGCTTCTCTTTTTTCTCTTCTTTTAAGTTCGTTTAGATTAAGTTGCATTTTGTAATTCGATCCCGGGAACCATTCATTTTTCATTTAATAAATACATTTTTTATAACAAAAAACACCAAGTTTACGATGATTTGCGAGATCCTTATAGCCTTGGAATTTATTGGGAATAATGATTTGAGAAAATCAAAATTTTATTTTAAAACGGAGCCTGCATAAATAGCCTTGAAAAAAGTGGTAATAAAACGTTTATTATGTTGCGTTTAGCTATAAAACTGCTCAATAAGTTAAAATATAAAAGTTCAATCTATTCCAGAAAGAATCTATGGAGTAAATTTAGGTTATTGTATTCAAAAAATGTTTCTTTTTACACTGAGAAAAATGTTATATCAAAATTTATTATAAATTTACCAAAAATTACTATATTTTATGATAAAGTGTAT
>JAWWEM010000001.1:12755160-12785959 GCA_035582935.1 Ormyrus thymus
TTGAGATCATTTTTTTGAAATAAGAATTCATAAAGTAATCTTTAAGTATTCACAAAGATTTCTTTTTGCTTATTGGGCAGTCCGGCATCGTTATGAATCAATAAATCCGATTAAGTCTTATCTCCGAGCGCAGCAGCGCTGCCCTTCGCGTTCGGCGAGCAATAATAAAACCGGATCCGGCACGCGTCTCGTTGCCGCCGCTTTCTAACCGAAGCGACGCGAAGCTGACGCCGCGCGTCCGATTGCCGCAAGGATTACGCATTTTTACGTGGATCTGCGTAATAACGCGCGGCCTGATTTAATTAGCGGTGTGCTAACTCGGGTGCCGCGGTCTTTTGAGGGCAAGATGCGGCTCGCTGAAGGAGGGAAAACGGCGGAATTTTGGTTTACGGAGGAAAATTGGGCGCGCGAGGTGGAGTTGGGACATTTTTTTATGGTGCTTATGTGGAGGGGAATGACAGGTGATTGGGGAATTAATTGGGCAAAGATTTGGGTAAGACACCACTTTTCGTATAGATGATCAAAATTATGTTGACACTTTGAAAGTAGATTATGAGCAAATTGCTCTGCATACTTATAAAATGTAATTGAATTACAGTTTTTTTTTTAATTTAGATGACAATAAAAATAATCTTAATCACTCAGAAAAAGAGTCCTCTTATACGGAAATTATTTTCCTCTGAATTCAATCCGCTCATTAATAAAATCTATATGAATAAAATCTTTTTGAATCGAAAAACCATAGTTTTCATGAGTAGAGGAAGATCCTCTCGTAATTAATCCTCTTGCGTATTACAAGAGGATTTAAGCTAGTCACAAGAGGAGTGCTTCATCGCCATACAATCCTTTCGTCGAGAATGTCATTTTCATTGGTTACAAGAGGAGCACCTTTTCGGCTATTTTGATGCAATACTTGTGCTTTAAAATAACAATATAGTTGATCTAAAAAATGAAAAAAAATCGACCTTTTTAAAAGCTAAATGCGAAGGGTAAAAAAACTGAACTTTTTCAAAAAAAAGTGGCGGGGCTTACCGAGGCTTTTTCAACAAGGTTTTTTTTCCTCTCCGGGGAAAAAAAACTTTTGGGAGAAACAAATTTTACCCTTTGCCTTTTGACTTTCTAGCGTGTTAATTCTAGAATTACAATCCTTCTATAACAAATAGAAGTCTAGAATTACAATCCTTCTATTACAAATAGAAGTCCTTTAGTAACCAATTGATTTCCTCTTTTCGTAAATCAATTTTTAACATTGGAAATACATTCACGTTCAAAATGATTTCCTTTTGTGACCATGCAACTTGATTTAGAGAGGATTTTCCGTGAGTCACACGAGGAAATCCGCTAAGACAAATATTGAGAAGAATTTCCTCTTCAAACAAGCGGATTCCATTTGTAATGAGAGGGTCGTTTTTTCGGTGATGACTTAATATTAATTCAGCAAGCAAAACTATCTGTACAGCCACTTATAGGTATATTCAATTTTCTTTATTTTTATAAGCGAAAATAGCAATCTGCTCGATGCAATAACTACACCTCATAGATTTTATCTGTTTAATTGCACCTCAACCAAGGCTGAATGCCTATGACATTTCATAAAAGTAATTTTGCTTTATATTCTCTCTCCTATATAAGAAACATGCAATTAGTTTATTTATTGACATAATTCCCTTTTCATATTTCCAGGCCTGCAGTCGCAACCCGACACCGGCTATCTATTAATCTAGTAAAAATCGCAGCGCATTCATGGGCCTCGAAACAATGACACTTGCTCCACGAAAAGGAAGAAAAATCAGCACTCCCATTCGGCCCTCACCTCCCATAAATAAAAGACAATCCGCACCGCGGCTCAGCCCACGTCCACCTTTCCTTAAGAGCTCTCGGTCCATGGGAATGATAGAAACTCGGGCGATTGTACTCTCCTTTTTCATAGACCCAGATTCGCCGATACTCGCGCCGTATTTTACCACGCTCGACTAGTCGCAGGACTCTCGGATTTTCTTCTCCCGCGGGCCGCGGCGGCCGATTTCGCGAGATTAATCGCCCTCGGCGCTGACTTCGGCCGGCTCTGTATTTCGTGCAATTAAAATTTATGCCGTTTTACGGATGCTCGTAAATCGCGCGAATAAATTGCCCGAGCGCCGCCGCCGCCGCCGCCGCCGCTGTAAGCGGAGATAGCGCGGATAAGGATTACGTATTTGGATTTTCGAGCGCCGGATCGCGGCCGAGTGCTGGAAAGGGGAAATTGGTGGGCTTTTTGATTAATCGGGTTTCGGCTCGGTAATGCTGGGCTTCGCGGCGAGTGCGTTTTAGAATGTTGGAATTAGAATATAGGGGAGCTTTTATCATCGGCTGCAGTTTTGGGAATAAAAATTAGAGTTGGGAAATAAAAATAAGTTTTAATGACGTCGAAATTGATGTAAAGAATATTGGCAGCTTCTATCGTAATCTGAAATTTGATTGTACACTTTGGATTTAAGTCAATCTTTCATGTTATCTTTCATTTTCATTTTATTTTCATTTTGGACTTGCTAATCTTTTACTCGAATACGCTTAAATTACACTTGATGCATATTTACAGATAGCACTAATAAATTGGTAATTATGACTAAGCCCGTGATTTGAGCCCTTTCTTTTTTACGTTTTGATAATTAATTAAATAATTATGATTATTACAAAGATTAAAATATTACATTAAATAATTGTGTGTAATATAAAATAAAATTTATAATGTGAAGTATGTTTCTAGAAATTTTATTATAAAAAAGGTTACATATTTACAAAAATATCAAGCAATGCAAACAACAATCATAACAAAGTATAAAATCGAACAGAACATAATGAAACTTAACAATTATCTGGCAGTGGTAACTTCAATTTACGACAATACTTTTCAACTCTTTGCAAAATTCATTAATTTCTCCGACGTCATGACGTATTCAAAAATACTGCTCAAACTTTGCTCGCTCTCAGGAGCAAATTTACACGCTATGGCCTCAAGAAAGTTTTTATTACGGCACTTGTTCAACTAAAAATGGACTTTACAATGTCAGCAGGCGAGTATAACTTTGCGAAAAAAACCTACTTCTCGACAATTTTACAGCGCCGCGCGATGCTCCGCTGTCGTTTAACAGTGAAAACGGCGCAGATAATGATGGTTTTACATTTTTTTAGACTGAAGCGTCACGGGGCAACGCAATTTTTGACAAGTCGATACTACCGAAACTATACAAACTCGGCAGTAAAATTTAACGACGCGTTTCGAAGGCCCCGTTCCTACCGAAAACTATGGCATAGAAAATCAAATTAAATTTTATTGATACATCTATTAGAAAAATTGGAAATACCTATGCTAAGTATCATCGGTATTTCATGATTATCACCAAAAAACCGATAAATATTCACTTTTAATGGAAATTTTTGCCGCCAAGTTGACCAAATAAGAAAAGTAAACGTTCCCATCATCTGCATCAATTCTAACTTCTAAATCAACAAGAAAACTATATTTTTCCTTCAGTCTAAAAAAAAAGCAGGACTCACGGCGTACCCCTGAAAATGCCCCCAAAACACTCCCGATCTCGCGGAGAATTGGCCTCGTTTTCAATGAACTCATCCGTCCCCGCCGCCTCAGTGCTCGTTGTAGTCCGGCTCCGACGGCCGAAACTGGCCGAAATCGTTCTGGCTGGCGGCGAGCTGTTGCGTTTCCGCTTTCTCCTCGCCTTGCTCGGACTCGCCTCCCTCCTTGCTCTCGAAGTCGGACGGCTTGGCGAACAGGCCGGAGTGGACGTCGGGCGCCTGGAAGAGAAACCGGAGCTGTAGTCGGATGCTCGGAGGACGGGATTGCGGAGACGCGGAAGTGTTAGGTGCTGAAGGCTGTGCGGATGAAAAGATTTGCAATCGAGTGAGAACGATGAAAGAGAGATTGAAGGATTGGGGGTCGTTGAAAAACTTTGATGGTTGACAATACTTCTGATGAATGCCCTGGAATGTTTGGTAGATTTGAGTGTACGATATAGGTAAGACTCGTATACAGATTGAATGCTTTAATTGCGAACCGTAACGCACAACTTGTTGAAAAATTAATAGCTCGCTGGAAAAATGTTACATATTATAAATTTAAAATTTAAAAAAATATTTTTGAAACTCTAAGCCGAGTGAAAAATGCTTACTTGATCTATATTTAGATACCGCATAGATGCATGTAATTTGAGTATGAAATTTTCGAACCATTAAAAAGCGATCGCTCAAATTTTTGAAAATCATACAGCACTTTTCCTTGATGTAATCTCACGGTATTTTTAGTTGCGACGCGCACCTTTCTCACTCGAGTTATCAGATAAAAGTTTAACGAGCGTAGAGAAAGATGAACGTGCGATAGGGGGGATCGCATTAGATAATTACACACCTCTTGTTTTGAATAATTCATCGAGTTAATGCCTTCGGAATGAAAATTCAGGTGTAAATGTAACGCTTCGAGCTGTTTAAACGGATGTGTTATTATGAAAATTGGAGGTGAAAAACGTTCACGCTTTTAATGTTCCTCGCAGTTATTTTTTAGAAGTTAATAAGCCACCTGTAAAGCAGTCTTTTGTGTACGCAATTGTTTGCAAATTTGCGCTGCATTAGAAGTTGATGAAAATAGTAGTCACACATATCAGACGTAAAGAATTATTTTTTAAAAAAAAAATCATAAATACACTGTGTCCTCCCACTTGGTGCGGAACCGAGAAGAACGATTGGAACTGATGCCACAACTGATGGTGCTGCAAAACGAAAAAATAAACAAAGCCCTTTTAGCGGACGGGGCGAAAAATTCGCAAAGGGGAAAGTCGAGAGTTCCAGTCGACGAAGACCAGCCCGGCAGGTCGCGGATCGTCGCATACTCACGTCGTGTCCGTCCTGCTGGTGGTGCGGGAGGTAGACCGCGTGGGGGACCGGCACGAATACGGGTCTGTTGATCTCGACGTGGTGGGGAACGGGAACCGGATGCGGCAGCGGCAGCGGCTTTGTCAGGAAGAGCGGCACCTGCTGGGGAAGCTCCACCGGGACCGGCTTTTCCACCTCGACCGGCACGTGATGCGGCACTTTCACTATCTGAGGCACCGGCACCGCCACCGGCCGGTTCACCGGCACGGGCACTGGGATGTGGTACGGGACCTGAAGTCACGTGATCGCTTCGCAATGTAGTGGATGTCAATTAAGGCGGTAACAATGGGAATAAAGTTTTATTTCTCTCATAAAAGGCAGCGGGAACAGTTTCGCTTCGTTTTTAATTAGTTTGCATAGAATGTTTCTTTGTTCCAATAGTTTCAAATAATAAAAGATGCGATTGAGCTCTTTTAATGGTAGTTTATCACTCTTTTCATTTTAAAGTATGTCTTTCACTTTAAGTACCACTTTAAGTTATATTAGCTTTTATTGGTCAATTATGGAGTATTTTCTGGCCAGGTATGAAAAACTGACCAAAAAATGCTCTGAAAATGTTTTCAATTTCTACCAGGGTATGTCTTTATCGCAATAAAAACTATACACTAGCTTGAATCGTTATTCCAGTTTTAGATACCTTAAAAAGCTGCATCGTAAGTTCGTGCCATAAATGGTAAAAAAAAAACTTGTCTGCTTAAAGCTCGATAACGAAAAAAGTGAACATAAAAAGAACACTGAACCTGACGACGCGAAAGAACAACTCTATCTCAGGAACGCTAAATAACTTTTAATCAAACAAAGTACAAAGTAAAACGATACCATTATTAAAAGTGCACGCCCACGATCCAAAATTCAAGAGGTTTGCAACAAGATTTAAATGTAGATGACGAATTAGAGCACTGACCTTGACAGGATACGGCACAGGAACCTTAACGGCGACCGTCTTGGTGATCTTGATGATCTTCGTGGGCACCTCCTTCAGCTGTACCGACTGCGATATCAGCTTCGGGTGGATCGGGTAGAAGGGCGCGTTCTCGTACCCACTGCTCCACTGCGATGCCCTCGCTGTCACGGCCAAGGACGCCGTTAATATCAGCTGCAATAATGCCTTTAATTATACCTCGGAGAGTTACGGAGAGTTACGGTCGTCGCTTCGAGTGACTTCTAAGCGCGGTCATTTACTTTGTACTAAGGACTAGAGCGCATTTTCTACGTCCGCTTGTTTTCTAAATAAAATTGAAAAAGGGCTTTAAGCGTTGATCTAGGCTTTGTGAATTTTCATAATCAAAATATAAAAAAAGTTGCATCAAGCTCATCGACACCCCAAGCTAGCCCCTCCCCCAAATGATCACAGGGATAATGGACAAAGCCAGTTCACTGATACACTCCAAGGGCCATCACTTTGCACGATGCTTACTATTCGAAACATGATCGAGGGGGGCGGTCGGACGATCCGGTGCTCCTCGAAATCAGAGAGAACGGAAACTGGAAAAAGCGCCGCCGCCGGACAGCCTTATATACCGAGGACCTCCTCTCGCTGAGAAGAAAGCACGCTTACTTCCGACTTCGTGTAAGATCCCGAGCCTTCACCGCGCCGACTTTTTTACCCCGCCGGTTCGTTGAACTGATCTCGTGTGCAGGAGAGATTCGATCGCCGGGAATCGACGGGAGGGTGCGCGAATTTACGTCGAAAGTGCTTCGATGGATTTGGGGACGGGGTTTATGCCTAGCAGTACACTGTGCTCAAAGGAGGTTCGTCAATTTTAGTACAGAACATTAGTGATTTTTTCAATTTGAGGATTTGGACAAATGAAACGTAACTTATTATGAATCAAGTTGTATTATTAAATATTGTCATATTGTCATTCAAAAATGTAAAATTACATACGCTATATTTAATAAACCTGCCATTTTCGTATAGTACAGGCTTGAACTTGACCAAGTTAAATTAAAAAGTTTTATTGCACGTGTAACTGCCCGCAATGCTAAGCAATACCCTATTGAAAAAGTCCGATAAAACCTTATAAGGACCTGGTAAAATTGGTGCAAATGCACACATATAACCCGATACCGGTATCGGGTTATATGTGTGTATTTGCACCATTTTACCAGGTTTTTCCGACAGGGTATCTTTAAACCCTAACAATACTCATTTCAATAAGAAAAACAGCGCGCACACTTGTTATCCAAACAGCCGCTTACTCTAACAAGATCCCCGCAGATAAGTTGCGTTTCACCGCATTAAGCTATCACGGCTGCTCGGCGCTAAGCGCTTTACCTTTCTTCGAGCTCGAAAAAATCCCGAGGAAATCTGCATGATCGAAAAAGCGGCGGCGATCCGTCAAGTCACTCTCGCCGCTCACTTCGAACAATGGATTTTCGCTCTCCTCGGAGGCAGAACGAAAAGAAATCGAGAAAGAAAAGGGATCGAAATCCCGCGGCTTCCGTGTATTGTCGCGGGCTTCCGGGTGGCTAGAAAAATTTGGGGAAAGCGAGCTGATTTAGTGAAAGGATGTGGATGATTTTTTTCGCCGGCCGCCTCGGCTGCCCGGGTAATTGGATGATGAACGTGATGTAATGCGTTGTGGAGGATCATTTTTAGAGTTACGGCATGACTTTTGCTGAGGATTCTTGCGGTTTGCGTTGATCGGTAAGTAATTGAGCAGTAAAATAGCTATAGTTGAAAGTAATACAATTACGTGAGATACTGTTTATTATAAAAGAACTCGTGTTATCTTGTGATTTTAAGCTAGCAGTAAATATTGAAAGTTTTTAGAAATTTTTTTCAAAGCTTGTTAATTAAATATCTTGAATTTATTGTTATTGGAAAATAAAGTGAATCAATAAATCTCTTTTATGTTCATACATAGAATAAATAAAATAATTTTCAAAACTGTTTAATTTCAATTAATATTTCAAAATACATTATGTCTCATTAATTACAATTTGGAAAACCTAAAATTTGTATTTTTCATCACTATTTATATATAAAATAATTTTCTTTTTACCGAAGAGGGCTTAATTATCTTCTTATTTACATATTTCTAAATTATTTTGTAAAGCATCCACTTTCAAATAAATTAAACCATAATTTTCGATCGTTCGTGCAAGAATAAACGACAGAATTAAAAAAATGTTCACGAAAACTCGTGAAAGTACGTCTGAATAATTAAATAACAACGCTTTCGACAGGATAATGCATGAATTCTTGAGCGAAATATGAAGTTATTATTCCGGCGATAAAAAATTCGAGCAATAATGGAGCGCACTTCCTACTCCGCCATAGAAAGTCATGACAAATGCAATTCTCCGATCGAAAAAAGGTCTTCGACGCAGGGTTTTCTTATAATCATGTTAAGCCATTCCGCCTCCAAAATTTTTTCGAATGGAGATCATTACCCTCAAATTAGTTTCTAGCTACATCCTTTAATTTTACTTTCTAATGGCGACGGCTTTAATTTTTCAAGAGATTTGGGTATCGTTTTCTGTGTTATTATGTAATATTGTCTGAACTCTAATTAATTTTACAAAATAATTAAGAACCTAAAGTTTTTATCAAGCTGTTACTTAACTTCCTGTATTTTTTGGATTTACGCAAATCTATGTGAATATTACATAAATTGTAGGCTTATTTATAGAAAAGAGAAACATTAATTTACTTTTAATTCCCTAATAGCCAAGCGAAAATGAAGAATATTCCTTTGAAAAATTGACGTTATGGAGACATCTTAAGTAATTAACATATAGATGCAAAAAACAAAATATAAGAACAAATTCTTAATATGATAATAATAAATAATAATAAATCTTGGAAATTAATAACACCTTTTATATTTAAGATGCTCCATTTTTTATTAAAGTTTAACTTTTAAAAAAATTAATAACGAAAGGCCTTTGATAAAAGCAACTTCTTCAATTAAACTTCTCCTTTCTACACTCTTCCTTAAAAATTTCAAAATAATTATCCATTACAACCGAAGCAGACCCCTCTTTAAGGCTAAGCGCCCTTTTTAATAAGAGCACCAAATGGGCAAAAAAGCAGCCAAGTTCAGGATCGCCGGCGCTCTTGTCAGCTCCATCCGTATTCCGATTAAGGAGAGGGAACACCGCAGTCGAGACACCGCAGTTGATCAGTGCATGGTCAGTGCAATTACAAGAACCGGTTCGTCACAAAAGAAATGGAGTCATCGACAGCTACACTTGTTCCAATTCTTCACTTTCACTGCTTCGAGCGAAAATTAGTTAACTGCTCGGATTGATAGATTTCGTTAGAAATTTGGAAAAAGCTGGCTTGTCTTTTTGCTACAAGTATTTTATTAGATTAGAATTTTAATTTGATTTTATGAATTTAACTAAAATAAAATTAAGTAAATTAAATATGTTCTTTATTTAATAATTTTTTTTCCACTTTTAGTGATTACAAAGCGAAACTTTTCCAATTTCACAGAATAACTCGTTTAACCTCTTTTCTTTTGAATAGAGGTAATAAAATAATACTATTATTTCTAACAAGTAACGTCTACAAGATATACCCATTTAAGAGTAGCAATTAGTACTAGTGAAACGCATTCTAGGTAATTTTCTTTTCTAAGATTGAGATATACGATTTTTTAGATTAAAGAAAAAATACAAGTTTTACCTTTTAAATATACTGCGATAGTAACGCAAAAAGTGGACATATAATTTTAAAATTTACTATAATTATTAGCCATTCTTTACAAACAGAAAAGATGTAATAGAGAAATAAACAAATGAAATTTCTGATTTTTAAATAATTTTATTGAACAAACACGGCAGAAACATATAAAGTACAACTGGGATGGCTTTCAAATAAAAAATTTGGATAAAGTATATAGTTACGTCAGTTTTTAACACATTAGTTCTTATATTAATCTACGTATAATTTGTGTTCGACTTATACTAAATAATTTTATCTTCTCTACTTAACTACATGTCTCACTTTCTCCCACTTTTATTCGCATTCATACGGTATGCAAATGTACAACCGCTATCGGTTAAAAAGAAATGCGAAACAACGATTTTTACTTCGGAATTACAGCGGTGACAACCCGAATGACTGGGACTGTTTACTTATTATATCATCAACGGAATAGTACAATAATTCATGCTTAAAAAGAATCATTCTCGACTCAATACAAGCCTTAAAAGCTTGTACAATCGTTTATAAAGCACACGAGCACATATGTACACAATTTACATATTCTTCCTATTTCCTTTCGCAACATCCTTAATAAACAGTAAATGGAGAATTCCTTTTTTGTTAATAGTCGACTATTTAAGATTAAGTTTTGTCCAAATATATATATATAAGTCAGAAAGCTTGTGAAATTAAATTTATTACTTATTGTATGCTCACTTATACTATTTCCCCTTAATTTAAGAGGATCGTACAACATGCTTTGGTTTAAAATTAAACCACCGACAACGTGGTTAGCTGTAGTTTTTAAACTATTTGCTTTATATTCGTAACGTTAATGAGTGAAGATAAAATGTACGAAGTATGTCAAAAAGGAAAAACCAACAGAATAAAGCAATCTCAAGCTTTCTGACCTAATGTACAAAATTACCTTTGCAAAGTATAACATAGGCGTAATAATCAAGTCGAACTAGCTTTTACATCTTACCAGCCATCGAAAAAAAAAAAAATATATATATTTTTAAGGTGCCAATCAAGAGCCCCGCCCTCGACATTTTAACGCTTATAAAATTGAAACGATCTTTAATCGTTGATATTCAGACCACAAACGATCCACGTGTTTTATCACTGATTTCTTCACAATACTCTAATTATTTTACGAAGTATTAATCGAGTATTCAAAATTTTTAACGAAATTAAACTTTTGATTACTCGATGCGATGGCGGGTAATGCGATATTGTGCCAGCTCTCCACACAAGAGTGATGTCCATTACTTGAAAAGAAATGAAAGAAATTAAAATAACAATAATGATGAAATCGGGGTATGTAAAAAAATGTATAATTTTATTATTACGTAACAATATTATAAATACAATTAACCTAAGTTATATAAAACTATAATTACATTTAATTCTTTTCTTCCTTCTTCTTCTCTTCGCTTTCGGGTTCTTGTGTCTGTTGTGTTTGCTGGTTTCCTTCGCGCTCAGCAGCCATCTGCAAAGATAAGTTTTTGTTAAATTTTTGAAAGACTTATTATCAGATTATGTAAAATTTTATCTAAATTTCAGTTAAGTCTGTCCACATGCATTACAAACATTTTAAATGTAACTTTGAGAGACGAAAAATATAAGCATCATTTGAGTTTTAAAAATAATTTAGTTGAAATCCTTTTTAACAGTTTTAATATATACCTTCTTGTATGCCATTTCGAAGAGTTTCAAGCTAGCCTGTTGCAGTTCGTTCGTCTGTTTCTTAATTTCTTCGGGGTCAAGTTCGTCCTTCTTGGCCAAGGTTTCCCTCATCTTGGTAACCTGTTCTTTCAGTTTGTCGCACTAAAAACATATTTAAGTTAAGACACTATTTTAGTAAAGAATTCAAAGTAAATTAAAAAATTTTTTTTTATTTCTCACCTCGTCTTGTGGAAGTTGAGCCTTGAATTCTTCCATCTTGGCTTCGGTGTCGTGAACAATACCTTCAGCCTGGTTGACAGCCTCAACTCGTTCCTTCTTTATTCTATCTTCCTGGGCATACTGTTCAGCGTTCTTGACCATGTTTTCGATTTCATCTTTGCTCAAACCACCGCTGGATTGGATAACAACTGAAATGTAAATATAATACTTTAGTATTGAAGAAACAATCAACTTAAGTCTGTTTCTTTGAACACTGAGAATAATCAGAACGTTTTTTCCACACGTATCACATATTTTATTGCAATTTTGAGAGACGAAAAATATAAACATCATTTTATACAAAAAATAAAATAATTTACACGCAGTTTTAAAAAGTAAACTTACTTTGTTGTTCCTTTCCAGTTCCCTTATCTCTGGCAGAAACGTGGACGATACCGTTGGCATCAATGTCGAACGTAACTTCGATTTGTGGTACCCCTCTGGGTGCAGGTGGAATACCGACGAGGGTAAATTGACCAAGAAGCTTGTTGTCACTTGCCATTTCACGCTCACCCTGGTGTACTTTAATTTCGACCTGAGTCTGGCCGTCGGCGGCTGTCGAGAATACTTGACTTTTCTTTGTAGGAATGGTTGTGTTACGAGAGATCAGTCTTGTGAAAACTCCACCCAAGGTTTCGATACCTGTAATATAAAATAAATAATGTTAGTTTACATTAGGTAATACTATTATTTGCATTGGAAATGTATTGTATAAAGTATTGCAAATCAGTTAGAGATAAAGTGTCAGCCTCGTTTTTCAGAGAGAAGATTAGTCGTTCATCATCTTATAACAATTTTTTCATTTTCTTACAAAACCTTAAATTAGAAATATTTAATTATTAATTTTTCTTAATTACCAACAAGTAGATAAAATAATTAATATTTTATTTAGAGCTTATTAACTTAGCAAAAATTTTCATGCCCAAATAGTTGCTAAATTATACACACCAAGTGAAAGTGGAGTAACGTCCAACAAGAGCACATCAGTGACATCTCCAGCTAAAACACCACCCTGGACGGCAGCACCGACAGCGACAGCCTCATCAGGGTTGACAGCCCTGGATGGTTGGCGACCGAAAATTTCTTGCACAGTCTGTTGCACCTTAGGTACTCTGGTCATACCACCCACGAGGAGAACATCACCAATCTCGGTCTTGGAAACCTCAGCATCACTCAGAGCCTTCTGACAAGGAGAGATCGTACGCTTGATGAGATCAGCAACGAGGGATTCGAACTTGCTTCGGGAAAGTTTGAGATTCAGATGCTTGGGTCCGCTGGCATCCATCGTCAGATAGGGAAGGTTAATGTCCGTTTGTTGGGAGCTGGAAAGCTCAATCTTGGCCTTCTCGGCGGCTTCCTTCAAACGTTGCATTGCCATAGCATCCTTTGCTACGTCGATACCTTGCTGAAATTTGAAATTACATTTTAATTTAATCTTAACTTAATAAATACTAAATTAATTTACGAATTTTGTAATTGTATTACTTACGTCTTTCTTGAATTCGTTGACAAGGTAGGTGACAAGAGCATTGTCGAAATCTTCGCCACCCAAGAAAGTGTCACCGTTGGTGGATTTTACTTCAAAGACTCCCTTTTGGATTTCCAAAATGGAAATATCAAAAGTACCGCCTCCCAAATCATAGACAGCAATGCTGTAATTAGAAATGTTTATATTACAAATTGTTTTTTTGAAAAACATTTTATAAATTTCTTACATTTTATCTTCGGTTTTGTCCATGCCGTAGGCAAGGGCAGCTGCGGTTGGTTCGTTGATTACCCTAAGAACATTAAGGCCAGCGATTTGTCCAGCATCCTTGGTAGCCTGCCTTTGAGAGTCATTAAAGTAGGCTGGAACAGTAACGACTGCATTCTTGACTGGGATGTTGAGGTAACCTTCAGCAGTTTCCTTCATCTTCATGAGGACAAACGCTCCTATTTGACTTGGTGAGTACATTTTTCCATCACTCCCCTGAACCCAAGCATCTCCATTTGATGCCTTAACAATTTTGTAAGATACCATTTTCCTGAAAAAATAGATTTTTTTTATAATTCAATGCTTAAAAATATATTTGTTTGAAATGTTTTTGTGATGATAATTTAAACTCACATATCTTTCTTTACTTCTGCATCATCAAACCTCCTACCAATAAGACGTTTTGTGGCATAGAAAGTATTTGCTGAATTTGTAACTGCTTGTCGTTTTGCTGGCATACCAACTAGACGTTCTCCTTCTGCTCAAAAAAAGCCAAAATAAATACCAATCAAAGATTATTCATTACTTTACATGTAAGTTGCATTACAAACCTTTTGTGAAAGCAACGTAGGAAGGTGTAGTTCTGGAACCTTCTGCATTTTCAATAACTTTTGGTTGTTTTCCTTCCATAACAGCAACGCAAGAGAAGGTGGTACCAAGATCGATACCAATGACTGCGCCTTTGACACCTTCGGACCTAAAATTATAATATTGAGTTAATAAAAAATCTTTTAAACAGTTGCTTTATAAAAATACTTTTTAAAACATAAATCTATTATATCATCATTAATTCATCGAACATCAAATTTAAGTTTTAAAACTTTATAAGCAAGTTCTCCTTGAACATAACCTCAAAATATCGTTACATAAACGTCAAAAAAGCATTCTTACACAAAATTACACAATTTAAATCATCTATTAACACTATTTATAAGTAACAATAATCAAAAATAAAATCAAATAGATACTCACTTGTATCGGTACTGTTGTAAATCATTTCGCTGTGGGAAAATTGCTGATGGTGCAGCAACCTGAAAGATATTAATTAAATAAAATTGTTTCTTGTTTAGAATTAGCATGTTTTATTTTACCAAATAAATTCTTTTCTTTTACCTTTTAAAATTCTTATTCTATCATTAATTACAACATTTAAACAGTTATGCAAATTTAGACCATGATTCTATCAACTTATAATTAATTTACTTTTTAGAATAGGTATTTTGCACATCTTTTGTATCACAAAAATTATTTAAACAAAAAAAAATGCATTTATAAGGCCTTTTAATTAATGCCTGATTTATATTGCATCGTGTTACATCTTCTATTTAATACTTAAAAACTAATTAAAATATACTTGTGCAAATTACAAAAAAACCTCTGTAATGATCTTCGAATTTTACTTTCCAAGCTACTAAACTTATTTTTATAACTGCCAATTTAAACATATACAAACTAAAACGTTAAATTTAAATCATCCAATCAAATTTGAAAATCTCTATCTCATTAAAAGCTATTAGCAACAAATGTGTATCTAATCAAAGATAAGTCCCTCATTAAAATCAAATCCTCAAATTCCATCCTTATCAATCCCACCGCGATCCCACCCGACTTTTCTCCTCCCACAAATTTCTCTCAAAAACCTGCCTCGAAAATAGCACACGACGATTTTCATTTATTACGTAAAAAAATTCTCTCCAAAAGAGAGGTTAACCGAGAAACTTTCCACCGGTGGGTCAGAAAAAGCGCCCTTGGTCTTATCTCTCAGATAAGAGGGACTCAGCGAGGGCTCGTGGGAAGCCTCGAGTCATGAGGGAGCGCTAGGAAGGCACGAGAAAACCGGCGACCGCGTGCAAGCGCCGATCACACGCACGCACGTGCCGGCTTGGATGGGGAGCTTCCAGGAGGCCAGTTTGGAATGCTAAATAAAAGCTAATGTGCCGGTAGCTTTGCAAGATCGAGGAACTGACAATTGTTTAACGAGTTTGAGTTAGATAGTCGGTCTTGGAGTGTAATTTTGAGACGGTTACGGGAGAAATTGCGAGTTGGAATTTATATAAAATCTTGGTATAATTGTTGATTTGTTAAATAATTTTTCGTTGATTTTCGCTATTAATGCGAATAGCTGAAACCAACTGACTACTAAATTCTTTTATTATTCTCTTTTATAGGTTAAGAAGTTTAATTAAATATAAATGATACAGAGCAAATGCTTTTTCTACACCATAGAAACGATTTTTTTGAACTATTTTAAGCTTGTAGTCGAAAGAAACTTCGTTAGAAATAGAATAGATTTTTTTTAATTAGTCTACATAACCAAGAACGAAGCAATTCTTCCATCCCCAATTATCAAACCTTAAATTGTTAAATAAACTTGAAAACCTACTAAAATCTTCTTTTACCATAAAAATCGTTCTTATATACCCTTAATCAAATTAAACTAGCCAAGATAAAGTCGATTAGAGCAGAAAATTAAAACCTCACATTTCTAAGGATGGTGCTGAACTGCTGCCTGCGAGCGACGTCGATGCTGGAAGCGGTGGCCTGTCGGCTGAAAACTCTTGCGGCGGCCAGCATGTTGAACAACCCTGACTGTTACTCTTCGTTAAAGGCCTATGATAAACCCTACGACTGCTCCTAAAGCGCGGCGGCGAGGAGATTCCCGGCGAACACGAGGAGAACAAAACGTCGGCGACGGAGGCTTCACGTGCAGTGATGCAACTGCCGCGCCGCCGGCAGCGCCGTGTAACAGCAGCGCCGCCATTTGGAACCATCGGGAATGTTCGATGACACTACGCTAGTCAAGACTCCAAGATTGAATGACTGCTTTTATACGAAGAATGTATGGTACTTTTCGGCAGTACTGCGAGGAACTTTTCACTTTTGAACAGAGTTTTTTTTCAAAGGAGCTCGTGGGGTGACGGCGTGACGATCAACGTGGGGGTGAGCGAAAAAACAAGGTTGGGCTCGGTGGTACCCGCGAAAATTCTCACGGCTTCCGGAAGATTCAAACATGGATGATGCAATGGAATATGCGAAATTGTAAGACGTGCAATACGTTGGGTTTGCGTTTACTGATTAAGGAAAATATCTGGGATACTTTTTGGAGGTAATGCGTAGAAAAATTGCAGCTACTCCCCTCTGTACTTTTTGAAATGGTTGGAACAGAATGTAGTTCTCATTTTTTTTCTTATGATTAATGATGAATAGAAGTTATAATTCTTGATATTTGTGCAGTTTATCGTTAATTCTATACTATTTACATATTTTAACCTTATACTAACTTATTTTATTAATTTTGAATAGACATGTAGCACAGTAATACAAATCAACAAGATTTTCTACTATTTATTAAGTTATACGAAATATAAAATTTAGAAACACGAATTTTTAATATAAATCACATCCAAATTGAAATCTTCAAATTAACTTCACTATACACGGTTTTTATTTCATTATTAAAAATAAAAGGGTAATATGCCAGAATGCATAAGGAGAACATTTATCAAATATAAATGATTTTAAGGGAAAAAGTGGGCTATTGTGGTAGGTAATGGAAAGGAAAAGAAAGACACTAAAATTTTTGGAATATCGTTTTTTTTATTAACGTTTTCTCAGTTACAATTTTGATTACATACATATAATGGTGGACTTTTAAACACATGTTGCTATGATACAAATGACAAGGATAAAAATTTGTTTTGGGGAGTGCGTAAAAATGTAATTAGATGACAATTTTTTTTCCTTATTACTTTATTGGTCATGGCAATGAGTCAACTTTGAATGTATATTAATATAATATACCGAGCTGACCCACGTCCACTTAGAGGGTAAATGTTTATATCCTTGCACGCAATAATCGCCCCTATTTCGCTAGTATTTTTTTATACACTATGTCGGTGCACATTCGTCGCTCAATGATATCGGTCTCGTTAAAATCGTCGCTTCGACCGACACGCTGACAAAGAAACTTGGACTACAGACATGGAGCTTCTTTCAGTGTTTCCTGGATTCATCATTTAAAAGCCACGTAAATTCATTTTCTCTTAAGTGCCTTTAAAAATTAAAACCAAAACTACAAGTCTCGACGCTGACTTTTCAAGTCATTCCCCTTTATTTGGATCTGCGACTCGTTTTGGTTTTAGCTTTATTTACAACCTGCTCTTCGTCGTGATTAAGATCCTCTTACAATTCAGATTCGAACATCGATAATAAATTTTAAAAACATTTTTATCCAGCTATTCCCTGAGCTATAACAAGAGACTTACAAATATTCATCATCCCTTACCAAAGTAGAAAATCTCTACGGTTCAAAGATAAAAACTGTAAATCGATTCTATAAGTATAGATGGCTGACCATTTATATCAAACTTTGAAAATTAATACAATAAACTTTTCAAAGAATTCAGCAAATCAACCAAGTTGTGTGTGTCAACTACGGCTTGAAAAATCATTCACAGATCGATCATTCACCTCACGAGATGCATAAAAATCTGAAAACACTGCAATCTACACTTGTCTAAAAACGATTTTTCATATTAAAAGTGACAAATCCCATCAGCACTTCAGTAAAAAAATGCATTTTCAACATCTTCGAATAGCGAACGCTAAAAATCATAGGAAAACGGAAAGCTAGAATGAAAAGAGAAATACACGACAAGAGAATAATTTATATTGATTTATTTACAGTCGATGACGCCACGTGATTCAATATTCTACATCGAATGATTGTTGACAATGCACTTCTCTTAATACCTAATAAATAAAAAATAATAATTTCGGTGCTCGATGTCCATCTTCCACAGTTTAACTTTCGTCATCGGCATTGGTGTTAAAATTATTTTATTTCATAGATTTTGTTTTTATTTTCGTCGCTTCCTCCTTTCACTCGAGCAGATCGACTCTGTTTTTTGCCATTGCGACTTTGTGTGCTTCGCTAACAATTAAAAATTTCCTATTACTTATCATTCATGTATTTTTTGTCGTTAAATTCAATTCACATTATTTAGGGTATAATAATTAATTAATTATAATAGTGTCATTATAATTCGTAATAATATACAACATTTGTCAATAGATCATTTATCCTAAAACCCATTGAACACTCCTGACACTTTCTTTCTTTTTTTTTCCCTCGTGACCATGCACTTTTTAAACCAAACGCTCTTTATTAAACACACGCATACGCTCACGTCTTATTCTCTTTTATATTTTGCGCAAAAATTAAGCGCTATGGGACTGTACTGGCTTCTTCACGCGTGGCTTATGACAACTAATTCTTGATTGGTGTATATTTTTCTTGCTTTTTTATTATTTTTATCAAAACGGTGACTTCTTCTGTGACGTGTGAACAAATCTGTACCATTTACAATTTTTCGCTTTAAAATTAATCGAATATTCTCTATAAAGTAAATTCTGTCTCTTTACATAAAATTAATCGAAACGAGGCAAACGTTGGCTATACAGCAAGGGGAGAGCTCACCTTGATTGCTCTTCAAGTGCTTTGATCTTGAATTATAAATGTATAATTAAAAGCTTTTGCAGCGATATATTCATCGATACGAGTCAATATTTATATAAATTACAAAATTGCACAAAATATAAAATCAAAATATGCAACAGTTAAATTTGTAAATTTAATAAAAAAAACTGACTCAAGAGTGGCAGAGGCTTATAATTACTTAACTACAGGAAAAATTTTCTTATTCTAAGCTGAGACTTCGATAAAGTCTCGGAGCCTCGTTTACATTATTCAAGAAATTATGTAAAAAAGTAAAAGAATAGTCAAATAGTAACAAAATCTTGTACAAGGCTTTCTTTTTATTTGATCACAACTAGATATTTATTAAACCACTGCATCCATCTTATAAACGTAAATCATGATTACAAGTATTGCATTAAAATTAGAAATTAATCTTATTTAAAAATATCATTTTACTCTTAAGATTAGAATTCGTTTTTTTCTGATTTTGTACTAAATGATTCAATGAATTTGGAGCGTTTTCAAACTTATAATTACTGGTCAATTAATGCCCTACTTTTATACAATGCTTACAGTAATGAAATGAATCTTGGCAATAAATCATGAGTGATGAATTAAAGTATAGGAACAAATACATTAAGGAACATATATGCGATGTGTAACTTAAAAGAAACGAGGAACTACGACTAAAGAATTGGTCGTTCCATGTCTGGCAGAGAGGAAACGAGTTGGCGCGTATCACCAAAGTATATCGAGGTCAATTTTTTCTCGTTATCGCAAAACCCCTTGAATTGCAATGAAATGTAACTAATAAAAAATAATATTCTTTCATATCAAAGCTGTACGACAAACTTTTGCAGCGCAACGCAGCACACACTCTGCACATTTAACAACTTACACCAAACACTCGACTAGCTGCAAAAACATGTTGTAAATTTCGTCGATATAAAAGAATATTCGATAGAAAAATTTCACTGTAGCCGATATTAATTTCTATTTCAATAGTAAGTATATAAAAAGTAAGTGTTAGTTACTGAATTAAAATATTGTCTACTGCCGCTCTTGGTCGATGTGAATTTGTTTTTTCATAATTTAATAATCGATAAAAAGTAAAAATAAAGTTTAAAGCATTGCAAAAGATATTTTTACACTTTTACTGAGTAGCAAGTCAATTTATTTTTTACAATGCACTTTTAATATAGCATAACAATAAATTTTATTATAATATTTTCATCGTTCGTCGAGGAGGAAAAATAAATTGGCCTTACGTAAGCACTTAAAAATCTTGTCACAGCGTCACAGCACGACTTCACCTTTGTATTAACATTTGTAAATGTTGTTTAGTTGTCGAATAAAAAAGATTACATTTAAAAAATAAGTAAAATTACATGCTATCTACAAAATTAATTGAGCTAAAAGAGAGTTTAAAATTTTTGTTCTACATCCAATTTGACTGTGCACTCGAGAAATTTGCGAATGCTTTTGTACCTCTCTTTCTCATTATTTCGCTTCTCGCAACGTTTCATGCTTCTTTTACTTAATCGTCATTCTTTCTCGTCACTTTCTCGTCATCTTTCACTCTTTTATACTTTCTCTCTCCTCGTTTACAAACGCTTGCACAGTACATTCTTACTCTAAATTCTCCTTACAATATTTTATTTCATTTACTCTATTAATTATATCAATACTGTTGACGGATAGAGATTCATTCACAGCTCTGCGCCAGAGCGTTCGGATAAAATCGTCCCTGTCACGTGTGGCGATAATTCATTTTAATTTTTTTCACGCGTTAAATCTCCCAGCGTTCTTTTATTTTTATTTTCTTACTTTTCACAAATAATAAAGAGTCACACACGTTCCGCTCTTTGTTATTCTTCTTCTTTTGTTCTATTCATATTTATCCTTTTGTTCTTCGCTTTCTTCATCAATTATCTCTTGTATGTATAATCTATGTATATTTCCCTTTTACCTCGTGTCACACGTATATATATAATATATCACACGCCGAATGCTCACTTTATGCGCACTAAACGAAATCTATCAATCGTCTCTGTTTTCTTTTTTCGCTGTTTGTTAATATGTAATGGGTGTGCAAGTGCGAAAAGAAAGTCCTCTACCCACAACCCTATTTCCGCGCGTATGAACTCAATATCGAGGAAGAGTGCCGCTAAGACTGAGTACCAACTTTATTGCCCTCTTTAGCGCCGGTATTTTCACCTTCAGCTTTGATGCGTCTACATGTTTTATTTAGTAAAACGTTATTACTGTCGTGCCGTTGATTCTGTCATTATGCTTGGTTTAAAAAAACCTTGCAAACGTTTCTATTTACAAAAGCTTGAACAAAATATTGTTACATTTATAACACATTTTTTCTTCATAGAAATAGTTTTTAATCTAATTGAACATTGCGTAATAGCAGTAGTAAGTAAATTACAATGTACATACATTGAAAACTGTTTCGTCAGAAGATACATTTAGCGTTAGTTTATCTTCGCGATTGCATTACATGGAAAAATCGAATATTCAAAATTTACTACTTCTTCGTTCCATCTAAAAGAGACAAGTGAATTGAAAGCAATTGTAAATTCGAAAAAACCGTCCCCTCGTAAATCTCCAGGGCTCAGATGTACAATTGCTTGACCGACAAGAGAGCAAGTATATTACAGCCTTCGACGTAAGAAACATGACCGGTCCTCCAGGGCTATCCATACTGGCTCTTACGGTACTGTTTTGCGCGCACACACGATCTCCCTCGATCATCGGTTCACTGAAAGATGCTGCTGCACACGTCGTCGTCGGACCTGCATTTGGGGGAAGAAACCGGGCACTTAGATGTGGCCATGCTGCGTGAGCAGATACTCGATCTGCTGCAGGTAGAAGACCTGCTGGAGTATGCTCTGCAGCGGAGTCTGCCCCTGAGCACCGGCGCTGAGGGCCTGCTGTCCCTGCTGCAGCAGCTGGCTGAGTCCGGCCGCGCCCTGGCCCTGCGGCGGCTGCTGCTCCATCGTAGGCGGGCCCTGTGCTTGCGGCGGGGGTGGCTGCTGCAGATGGTGCGGCCCCGGGGGCAAAGGTAGCGTGCCGATCTGGGAAAACCGGGCGGCGGTCGAGGGCAAGGAGGACGTGGCGGCCGACGACGCCGAGGCGCCGCTCAGGTAGGGGGTGGGGAGTTGAGAGTTCTCGCCCCGCTAGGGAGCCACGTTCTTGGGCCTGCGCCCCCGTCGCCCCCTGGTGGGGGGGCGCGGGGACTCCTGGCCTCACTGGCTCACCGCGGGGCTCTTCTTGTCTTGCTGTTGCTGGCTTGCGTCTTGACTTCCCTGCACACCCGCCCCCGCGCCTCCTTGTGCTCCTTGGACTCCCTGCAATACCAACCATCCTTCATTAGTTAATGAAGTATGTTTAGATAACTATTCTTAAAACATTATTTCGATTTTTTAGATTTTTAAGATTTTTCAAGTCACGACTTATATTTGTTAATTTAAAATGTTCAAATAAAGAATGACGAAATGAAAATAAGAAAAAATTAATGCCAAACATCATGAATCAAAAATTGATCGATCTAATTGTAAGTAATAATTACCTGATTTCCTGGTCCGCCCTGTGGTGGGCCTGGACCCCTGTCTGGTGGCCAGGAGTTACCAGGCTGCGGCTCCGAATGGAACTGATGAGGATGAGGTGGCGGTCCGCCCGTCGCGTCGTGACTGTGCGGATCAAGACTGTTTGCCGCGTCATATTGCGTATTCTCCAGCCTCGTGATCAGTCTCTCGTCCTCGTCGCCGAATTCGCCACCCATTAACGATGGCTCGCCCACAACCATCACGTCCTGCATAATTAAAAATCATCAATTAGCCCATGCTTAATAACTTTTCTAAGCAACTGTTTTCAGTTGTTATTATTGAGTTATAAAAAAGCTTTAATTATTTTAAATAGAGAAACATCGTTCTCCGCTACTACTTATAGATAAATTTCTAAACGAGAAAGTAATAGAAAATAGATTTTCACCTGAGTCGTTAGTGAAAAGTTGGGTCCCGGCGATCTCTTTTTACTGGGCGCTGGTGGCGCATTGTTTCCTGGGCCTGATGTACTACCTTTTCGCTTTCTTCTTTTGTTGGTTGGCCTCTGGGATTCTGCAAAGCCAAGCGTTACGTTTAGTGGCGCTGCTTTTCTAGCTAAAGTAAAATTTTGAGTTTAAAAAAAGCAGGTGCAAAAAGACACTAAAAAGAATTTTTAGTGGAGTTAAACTTTCATCCAAGATTAAAATGTAATTAGTTTTAAACAAAGAACTTATATTTGTGTACATTTTAAGTTTGAGTAATCATGAAAATATCAAAGCTTATAAAATAAAAAATATATGCACTATACATGAGATATTCAAATGTACACAAAAACAACGCTCTATTGCATATGAAAAACCGTATTAAAAATATGATATTAGTAAAATTATTGTGAAATGATTGCGTTTGAAACGTGAATTAATTTGTTTAATTAATTAGACAGAAAAAGGATGAAATCAAGCAAAGAAAAATTGACATAAGCTTGACTAATAAAAACTACCCAGCTGTGGACCTTTCTCAGTATCAAAGGTCTCTTACGTATGTACATTATAAAAGTTTATATACAGGCAACGCATGCATACGGCTGATTATACAAGATACTCGTTAACATCATTACAAAGCGTCATTGTCATCGTCATAGTCATTTTGCTCTTTTTTTACTCATAAAAAGTTTATCTTCAAACAACGAGCTCTAACGTATATGAAACTGTACAAGAATAATGAGAAGGAAAAAATCACGAGCTACGGAAAACTCGTCTAAAAGAAACGATCTTTGCTTTTACTTTACTGAGAATCACGCCATGATTTGATGACTGAGTTTAAAAAAAAATGGCAGTCTGTTTATTTATTCCATATTTTCAACTAAATTATTGCTAGATGTAAACATTTTTTGTTTTTCACAGAATTTATAAATAAGAACACTTCTGAAATGGCATACTACATTTTTTCTCCAGTATCTTTTTTCAAAAATTTTTTAATAAAAATTCACAAACATTGAAATCACAAAACTTAACAATTTTATCAAAGGTCCTTTTTAATCAGTCTTCTAAAAATTTAAAAAAAGAAACTGCGTCAAATATTCGCACAAAAACATAATACTCTTCTCGAGGCTAAAAAAATATTACAACGATTTCTGTTCTCTAGCAATGCAACTACTCTCCGGTCTGGTAATATTTGCTCAGCGGAGAGCGGCTTGAATAGAGGAAAAAATAGGTCGTAAATAAACAGAGACTGCGCTTTTCGATAAACAAGGCAGAGCCAATCGTGCACTCGCCTCTGCATGTATGTACGAAGTCGCGCTATTGCGCAATGTCGCGCACGCTTGGTTCCAAGGCTCTGCCGACCTTGTAAAGGATACACGCTCGTAGGTACCAGCTCGAGTGCGAAACAGCCGAGCGAAAAAAGAACGGGCGCGCGCGCGCTCGCAGCAGTTGCGCCTTTTCGAGATTCGAAAGCGGAGGCAAGCTGCCGAGGGGAAGGGATGCGCTGTTAAACTTCGCTGACTTCTTCACCTTTTTCGCTCGGCGGCTTTTTACGGAGAGCGATCGGATGAATATTGAGGCTGGAGATTATTTTAAATGGTGCGAGTTTTGCATTTTTTCAAAGTTCACTCTTGGTTTTATAGAAACTTTTTGTGAAATTAAATGAAAGAAATAATTGTTGAGTAAGCGACTGAATTTTTGTAAATTAATGGAAAGAAAACTGCTCCTCTTTCTTTATATAATTTCAAACTGTTAATTCGCCGATCTTTGTCTCTCTTTACCAATGTGATTGCAACTTGTCTTATTGATCCTAAGTTATGTCTTTAGAAAAAGAAGACTTTTGAAATCTAAAAACGATTCTTTAGAAAATCTTTGCGAAACCTTCGAAGCCGTCTCCAATTTTACAAGCTTCCCTCCAACAATAAAGCAAAAGGCAAAAAAAGCCGCAACAAGTTTGAGAAGAGAAACCGAAGACGTCTCCGCGGCGTGAAGAAGGAGAAAGAGGCAAGGGGCGCGGAACGGAAACAGGGCTAGCACGGCGCGATGAGCGCCTCGGATAAGGCCGTCCTGGCTTAGCGGAGCGCGACGCCGGGCGGCGGCCGCGAGAAAAGAATGCCGACCGGCGTTTGCATATTTCTCTCCCTACCTGCGGCCAAGTGTGTGCGTGCGTCTTTGCTCTCTCTCTCTCTCTCTATCTCTCCTCCAGGATCGGCTCGGCTATGACGCGGCGCCGGAAAAGAGAAGAGACGTGGGAGGCTCGACCGCGAGTTGCACTTGAGAGGCGAGTTACGCGTGAAACAGGATTAAAGGCCGGCCAGGAAGATTTAATCGAAATCCAATTATAGTTTGAAGTTTAGATTTACTCGCCAAGAGCGCCACCTTTTTGCTGCCATTATCTTATTAGCGCTTTATTATTGCCCGAGATAATGGGCTTCTTTTGCGAGCCGCTTATTAAAGTGCAATTGTGGATACACGCTGTCGCTTGAGTACCTCGTTTGTGGGAATCGGATTTGGATGAGACTTTGTCGGGTGCTTTTTAGTCTTTTAGAATTTATCGCTGTTTGACATCGGCAGCCTTAGTACTTGAGATATCATTGTTTTCTTCTAAATTTACGTAATTATAGTAAAAAATAATGCTCAATTGGCGGATCATAAACGTTGTCTCTCGTTTTCAGTTCTGATACAAAAATTCTGATTAAAATTCAAGGATGAAACCGCATTAAGCGCATTCAGAACATTCCCACGAAAAGGACAATGAAGCCTCGAAAAGGAGCAAAAAATCCTCGCGGGCATCGCCTTTGGAACCAAAGTTAAGAACGCCTGTATAATAGACCGCGCGAGCGAATAATAATGATGCGAGTTAAATATCTGTCGCGATCTTTGGTTTGAACCGTAGTAGACCGGGCTTGCTGACTGGCGATCCACTGGCTGGTGGTTCTCATGTAAAGCAACTGTCCGTCTACCTCTCTTACCCGGCGGGGCAACCATCCTTTGCCACTTCTGGAACAGCGTCGTCTTGAGGCAGTCGCGCGGCGACAGCGCGTAAGCCTTGTGCCTCGACATCAGCTCCTGCATCGGCTCTAAGATTACGCATAACTGCAAGCAGACAAGAACATTATCGTTATGTAGCTGAGAGCATCGAGGTCGGCTTTGTTTTGTTCGAGCGCCGCGGGTAATGACTGTTTTCCCTCCCGCTTGTCTAATGGAGAGCCGCGCTATGCGAGTTTTATTGAATTTTAAAGCGAGGTTAATTGCGACGTGTGCAATCGCTGCTTTGGAAACTTCGAAGTAAGTATCCTTAAAAGGAGTCGAAGGTAAATTGATAATGCGATAATAAAAAAATCAGGCGTTCGATTGTGAAGAGATTAATATTCAAATGGCCTTTATTAGTTGAATCTTTTTATCGCAAGCTGTAAGCAGGCATTTTAAGTGCAAGAACGCGATAGTCGCGAAGGAACGTGTCTCGGTTTGAAAATTGGCTACGAGCAAATCAATTTTCCCTCAATTTTTAAAATTCAATTCCACTCCGCGCGGAGCTCAATCTAGAACTCAATCAACGCTGTAAACAGTAATAAAGCACTGAGCCCCAGCTCCCGGCGGCTCCGCGACCGGACGCGCTTAATTAAAAAATGCCGGGACTCACCCTAAGGTAGTTGAGGGTGGAGTTGGTGATGCCCTGCCTCGTGATGTTTTTGGTAAGCTGCTCGAGCGCCGTCGGGTCCTGCGTCATCGAGACTATCGCCCTGGGCACGAGCTCCCGGTGCTGCCGCACCGCCATGTGCCACGACTTTATCCTCATCAGGTCGTCGAACGTGAACTCCAGTATTAGCCTACCCTCCGTGCACACCTGGATGACGCGCGAAAGGCAGAGATAAAGATTATTGGCGTCAGTCGGCTTTTAACGCACTCTTAGATTTAGGGGCGAGAGAGCATTTGTGGCTGAAGAGTCACTGACAGGTTCCCAAGTTTAGGCAGTTAAGACAAAGGGAACTACAAAAATCAATATGTTTGGCAAATATAAGGTAAACTTGTGAATTGATTGAAAAAACTCTTAGGCAGAATGGTATTGGAAAATGTATTTTTCATGCATATGAATAAATGTCTTTAACCGAAAAATAACTCCTTCCTTTCAGCAAGAATAAAAATTACTTTGACCACTGAAAATGATAATGGACAAATGGAAAGCTCGAATTGTCATAAAAAGCCTGGGCGAGCGCTCGCAAGGGTGAACGACCTTGGCTTGCAAATTTCGCATCGATAAATTGCGGGAAAGAGGGAGAGGGAAAAGCTCACCTTGGTAAAGGTCGGTTTCCCATGATGCGTGACCATTACGCAGTGATCACAGTCTAGCGTTATGCTGGTGTTGTGAAACGACTCCTTCGGGTGTTTCATGTTGTAGTAAAGCTCCGTGACGCCGCCCTCGAATATCGAGCGGAAGTACCTGGGTATTAACGTCCTTCCTATCGCTGCAAAAAGAGACGGGCGCAATGTTTAGTCTTCGGGGCTCTCTCCGGGCGGCGAGTGCGCGCTCGTTCGTGCGCAAGCAGACGCGTAAATGCACTTGCGCTGCAGGAATTTTCGGCATTGTTTGCCGAAGCGGGAATCGGATCGAAAATTTTGGGGGGTGGAGGGAGGGGACGAAGACTTTTTTTTGCCTCGGAGCTCGATGAATCAATGGAGCTGCTTTCGGGGGATTGGAAGGTTATCGGGAAGGCAGCTTGGGTTTAAATTCAAAAGGTTTCGCTTAATAAGCTAGGCAGTAATTGTTTAATTATCCTTCTAATTTTTGAGCGAACAGAATTTTTTGAAATTGGTTTTAGAAAGCGACGTTTTGGGACTAGAAATTTAAAGGACAGCATACACAAATGTAAATTTAAGCGAGACTTTGCTCTATATTATATTTATTAAGAGCCGCGGAAACGTAAAGAATTCTTTTAATTAAAAACGAGCCAAACATATAGAGCAGCGGGCAAGTTTTTATTTGATTTAAAGTCTTCATTTGAAAATTTAATTTTTGTCCCGCAGGTATCAAAACTAATTTCACCGAAATCTGCATAAACACATATTTAACATACTTTATATGAGGCTTCGAGGGAAGTTCGGCGGGTACTAGAAACTTGCGTCAAAATTAAAATATTAAGTATACTTACTATATCTCTTCGGGCCGTCCTCCAGGCAAAATGTGAGCGTTAACGACGCGTCGTCTTCGAAAAATTCAGTCGCAAACGCGTCCCACCAGAGGTTATCGCTTTCCTGCAATCAGACATTTAAAAATTATTAGCAGCGTATACAGTGAGCATAGATTCGTGTTGCAGATCGAGCAGAACAAAATCATCGGCACGAGAGATTACTTTTGCCTCGTCCAATTGTTTTCCCTGTAATTCCCTAGTATCTACTAAGCAAAACGCCAATCCTCCCGATGTATCCTCAACCCTCGGCGAGCAACGGAAGCATTACCCTCGCCACGACGACACGTAAAAATCCGTATCAATTACGGGGCTCGACTACGCGAAAATTCACAGCCGAAACGGCGAACTTCCGCCGGTCGAGCGAAGCGGCGGGCTTTTATAAGCCGGGCAATAAAATAGCCAAATCCACATAAACTCGGCGCGCCGCCTCGACACGTGCCCGAGTTTAAAGTCGGCCCGTAAAAGTCACGCGCAAGTCCGAAGCGCGGCCGACGAGGCTCCGAGCTTTTCTCCGGGAGCCAGATACCCGGGGACAGTCGTGTGCGCGTTTCCGCGGCGTTTGGGGTGTGGGGCTTTTATTGGTTTGCTGAGAAGCTGAGTCTCGGTTCGTTTGGGTAAGGGATCGGTGCGACTGCAGGATTGTTTTGCTTTAATGATAAGTCATTTGGGTGATGCGTTTGGCAATAATTTTGCTTGTCTTTTTTTTTTGGGGAAGAGAATATAATTTCACGCTTGATGAAGTACAAAGTCTCAATTGATAATTTTACGTTTCCCGTTTTCCTGGAAAGCTAACGGTTGCAATCTAAAATTGCAATTTCGCTTGTTAAAGCAAACATTTCTCCCACTGAATAATCCGTTCTTTCTGGCTCGTTTACAGAACTGAAATAATGCGTTTTATTAAAATCATCTCTCCTCTTAAAATCAATCGAGAGCGAATGAAGCACCCGAACGCCTCCTCCCTAAACGAACGTCCCTCCCCTCCCCGGACGGCAAAACTCCGCGGAGCAGCTCGAGATTTCACGCGATATTAACTCGGGCGCATTATTTGTATCCCTGCGTGCCGCGGACGGCGAGGAGCCTCGAAAGAAGGTCGAGGCCGGAGGAAGTAAGCGGAGATATCGGCGTTGAATAACGCATGACTCCGTCTGGGCTCGAAATTATGGCGTTTTCAGCGCCCCCGGCGCTTATATCCTTCCGAATCCTCCGGCGGCCAGGCAGCAGCAGCGGCGGCGGCGGCGGCGGCGGCGGCCTTTCATTCAATTATGCGCGCACTTATCTACCCGCTCGATACTTACGCGGAGGACGCTTTCTTTGCGAGAGGCGCTCCGGCAGTCCTCTCCGCCGCCGTCGCCCGTGTTTTTACTGGCGACGGCCTTTTTCCTCGGAGGGGGAGGAGCAGGCGCAGGTATAATGAGAATCGCTGGATTTGCATGTGAAGAGGCTCGGATTCTCCTTTTTTTTTTTCTGCGAGGATTATTGAATCCTGCGATTTTTTTTAGGTTTTAGCGCCGTTTTCGGGGCGGAGCCGCGAAAATACGGCCGATACTTCCGTGCTTTTTTTGCCGGTTAGTTTAATTGTTTTACTCGCGAAATTTTATTGAACCCCAATACCGATTATATGAATCTCGAAGAATTTTTATATTGGAATGTATCTGCCAAACGATAACGCAACAGAGTCAGGTTCGTAAACTGAACTCCACTGCTCGATGCTCCGAAATCGCGGCGGACTTCCCAGAAAAGAAGGTGTCGCGTTTCTGCCCTCTTTTTCCAGGGTGCAGCGACGCGGCGGCTATCGGCCGGGGGGGAGGGACTTTTTGGAGCGCTGCCCGACGTCGCGACGCTGCAAAACGCATCGCGCCGAAATAATACGCCGATAAATCCTCGGCGAAAATTGATTTACAGGCGGCCGCCGACCGGAGATGAGGCTCTGATTTAGGGAAAGCGCGGGAAAAAAAAACATCGGCCCCAAGCCAGCCGGGATGATAAGTGTATTGCTCGCCAGTTTCTGCTGCCTTGACTCTTCGGGGAAGGAGGGCTTGTTGTTTCATACACCGCGGTATTATTGAATTATAAGTGTTGTTGGATGTAGAAAAATTACAGCACAGTTAAGCCCTGTAAGCAGCTTCTTCAAAATCGACGCTTTTCGCGTGTTCATTCAGTGCAAAAGGTGAGAAAAACTGCGGCAACAATCGATAAAAAGAATGGCGCCTATCCCAGCGCCATCCGAATTTTTCCGGCGCCGGCGAATCTCTCCACCTGAAAGTCCGGCCTCAAACGGCGAGGCCCCTTGGCAGGTAGCTACACTCCTTGTCCTCAAACCTTGCCGGCGCGTTCCCACAGAACCGGCGGCCAGTCCCGGCGGGACATAACTATAACTGGTTTCGCGCTCGCGTTCTCTCGCCGCGAGAGAGAGAGAGAGAGAGAGAGAGAGGAGCAGAGAGGACGCTTTGCATCCGCTGTCCGCCCGCAAGCCCGAGTTCCTGATCTATAATTCGCGAGAGCGGAGAGGTAATCGTCGCGAGAAATTGGGACGCGGGACGGCGGAGTCGCGAGATTCTGGGATTTTGGAAAAGAGGCGCGACGTCGGATTTAATTGCTCTGTAATGTACCGAGTTTCTGTGTTGACAAACTTTGATTTGAAATTCCGTGAATTTATAAAAAGATCCTACTAATTCAGGAACATTTATTCTACCTTCTGTCCAAAATGCGATATTTCTTCTACACTGAGAGAAAAAAAAGAGTAAAAATTACTATTCTGTATCGTAACTTGAGATATGAGAAGAAAAAAAAGGATTTTTAATATTTGAATAGTAAA
>JAWWEM010000001.1:12786059-12798287 GCA_035582935.1 Ormyrus thymus
TCGTTTTTTTTCTTCTCATATCTCAAGTTACGATACAGAATAGTAATTTTTACTCCTTTTTTTCTCTCAGTGTAGTTGATATACTTGCTTTTTAGCTACAATAAATAAGAAACCAGACAAACGTATTTATACGTCTTTACTACTGTTATTTAATCGTTTGATCTGCTCATGAATTTTCTGCTGGAGCACGAATACTATAAAATTTATAGATTTACGTCTTCCAGATTATTTACTTGCGCGTAAATGGTGAAGCGAGAGTTACTGAAGAAGAACAATACGAGTATTGTTTCTACAAATGCGCAGTACTTGAAGTTACAGCTTTTTTCGCATGCAGTAAAAGTCAGAAAGACAGAGAGTTCGACTCGGTCAATCGCGGGGAAGGTATAATTACATCGTACGAGCCTAACTTGAATTTTCCATCATCTTTAATGCATCGCACAATGACGGCAATGAATGAGTTTGTTTTGACGAGACGGAATATGTCATGTCGATTCGGAAAAGTCGATGAGTCACTTGTTATTCGACGGTGCAACTTTGGCGCTCTAACCGTTTTCTTGCCTGCAACTGCAGTCCGAGTAAGGAGATCTTTGAATTTTCATGAATAGTTCATTCGATATAAATGTCTAATAAAGATTTTATTTCTCCCCTCTAAAAGTGCGCTCCGTTAATCATGCTTTTAATTTTAGACCGCAGAGAGTACAAGTGCTGGTCGAATCTTAAATTACAAGTCAGACTAATTTTCCACCGTCAAGACCAAATCGAGCCTTAACGAAATTCAAAAGCACCCTCCAGCCCCTTAACCAGCCCTCCTCTCCGCGATAAGCAAACAGGGCCCTCCTCCCTGCCATAACTGCGCGTAAATATCGAATCGGCAACAATTCGCTGCCCGCGGCGAGAGGGAACTGGCAGTGAATTTTACGCGCAAACGAAAATGGCCTCGCGTAAATTCGCGGGCTTGCTCTCGATGTGCGCGCGAGAACATCGGGAACATCGGGAATGACGAGAGAGAGAGAGAGAGAGAGGACGCCGCGCGGCGGTGAATAGCAATTCCGAAAATTACGATCTAAGTGGACCGGCGATTAAAATAGAAGAGCCGCCGGCGCTGCTCTCGGCGTAGGAGAGCGAGAGCCGTTAGATCGGTCGATGCTGCGTTTTGTCGCTGCCCAGGAAACGTAATGGCTGCGTTCGCTCGCGAAACCCGCCGCTTTCGAAAATGCTAAATTGAACGTTACGATGGAGGATTTTTCGAGGAGGTTCGAAAGCCATTTTTTACGGGTACTTCGGGTTGCGATCGAATTAACGCGAAAGGTTCGATCGTCAATCCGTCAGAGGGAATTTATTTAACAAAAAAAAGGAGCTGTAAGTCAACAGTGGTCAGGATTATAGAAATTGATATGTTTCTGACAGAAGTACCGAACCCACGAAATTAAGGAAAAGATGAATAGTCCCAAGCCAGCCGACCCTTTTCCATATACTTTTTCTGCCCTTTTGTTACGTCCCCATCGAAGGCTTTCTTTGAAATTACGGCGGATAAATCCGCTAAATTCATAGTTTCATTTTGATAGTTCGACAATTTTTTTCAATTATGTATACAGTACACTTCGCACTTGAAACAGATTTAATAAATGAAGTACATCGAGCGGTGATTGATACTTTTGTAAACTCGGAAAGGTTTCTGGCTAATGTTACATTATACAATAAATCCTTTGTTCGTGTTCCTTGCCAAAACTTTAGCATTAACAACAGCCGAGTTTGGACAATGACCAAATAAACAATGCCCAGGGTTGTTACACCAGAACGAGGGTATTTCGACAGTGGAAACTGTCGCGCAGTGTTGCTGCTAAATTTTTTTACTCCCGAACTCCCCTGGTAGAAATCTTACGCAGTTTTTGACTAATGAATAGCCAGAAATGCGATTTCTAATTTAGTTTTGGCTAGTCGCTAGGTAAGCATTGCGTATTTTCGTCACGCTTTCTTTTTTTATTGTTATATATATGTTTTTTTATTTAAAAACATAGTTTGAAAAGTTAAAAAATTAGTTTTTAAGAGGTTATGTTATCAACAGAAGGTAATCTGTAGCCTTCAGCACTGCCCACTGCTCACTAACAAATGCTTAGCCAGAAATTAGAAAATATAAATCTAATGATTAGCTGAAAAAAATTAGGTAGTGCTTAATATTTTAACCAGCAGGACTGCTTTATTTTCTACCAGGGTCCTAAATGAGAAAAAACCTTAGTGTTTACTTTAATGTGCCAAATTCTGAGTAAAAGTAACTTGCGAAAGTCTTAATCGAATTATTATCGTTCGAAAGAAAATTGATAAATAGTGCGCGAACGTTTGAGTAGAGAAAAAAGTAGGTTTGTAATTAAAATTTTTATTTTACGAAGAAGACTGCATGTGACTTAAAAGATGAAAACTCTTTTACTACTACACTTTTTATTGGCTGTTAGCAATTTGAGCCTTTTTACTCATTCAAGTTACTAACTAGTATAACACAAGCAATGAACGAAAGACACGCGGTTAAAAAGCGGAGACTTCTTCAATTTAAAAAATTCAAAGCACAATAAAACTTTCCCAACGCCCGCAAGATTAAAGCACCTGCAAAAAATCGTCGAGCAAAGGCAAAGCTAACCCCCTGCCGGCGTCGGACCCCGAAAAATCCCCCAAGACAATCGTCCTTTTTGCGTCTCTCTCTCTCTCTCTCTCTCTCTCCCTCTTCCCCTGCCGTCCTTGCAAAACATTCGCGCGCTATTAACGCTCGCGCCTGGATTTACGAGTGGCCGGGGCGGTGTGATTTACGCGGGCGCTCCTCCTCGGCTCGTAATTCGGACGTTCGCCGCCGCCCGGGGATGATTTGATTTAATCGCCGCGCCGCGGACTTGGGGCCCTCGGTAATTATGACGACTCTCCGCCGGGCTGACGGCTTTTTCACTGCTGGCTAAGGGATTCATTTGCCTTTTTCGACCGGCCGCGGCGGGGGTGGTTTAGTCGCGCGCGAATGACGGTTCGACGTGGCGGCTTTGGGAGAGATCGATTGCTGGGAGGTCGAGGGTATGGAGAGGCTCGGCTGGTTGAGCCAAGTTTTTGGTTCTTTGGTGGATTTTTGGGTAGCGTTCGATTCAGTATTGAATATCGATAGTCGTTGTTTTTTTAGGACGACATAGTTCCGAAATAATGAATGTAGCTAAATGAAAGACTGACGAGAATTTAGTTTTTTTTTTTAATTGCAAATGTATTGGTAAGGGTTTATTCATAAAAGATTTAGATTGAATAAACCATTGGCTGCGACTGAATTCCGATTACGTTAAAATGAAAACCAATTATTTATTTAATTAAGCCAACTTCGACAAAGGAAGAGAATCGGGTTGCTTTATTTTCAATTTAAAAAACTAACATGTACATCGATCCTTTTATTAATTTTTACTTTAATTCAGCGATTCAGCTATTCTATTTTCGTCAAGTTTTATAAGTTTCGTTAGTTCTTCCAAAATATACATTTTATTCTGTATTGATATTTCTCCTTTTTCGATAAATTTTATTTTTTTTAATAAACTCAAAAAGCACATTGCTTATAAGCGAGGGCCAGGATTAGACACTGTACACATTGCAACTAGGAGTGGGGAGAAAAAGATGGACCTGCTGCAAACTGGGATTAATAATACTGTTTACAAAATCCAGTCGAACTTAATTAAATTCTTTATTTTTTTATTTTAATTTTTAATTAACACATTTCTTAAAATTTTAATCCATAATATTGATATGTAATCCATTCTTCACATGCCGTATGTAATAAATCTCAAGTTTAATTTTAACGTCGATATTTTCATTTTTTAAATTATCAATTTTTCTTTCAAGCCATCACTTTTGACCGTTACAATGCGAGGAGAATTGTTTACTTACAAGATCATACATTTTACGTTAAACCAGTAACGTATTTAAATTTTTGATTCTACGATAGATGCGGATTTTATTACGGTTTTTATTTTCAGTCAGTGGCTATGATGTCATTAAACTTTTACGAAGGAATATAAGAAAACTTATTGGCCGTAATCCGCTGTTTAGGGATACGCACTTGTTTCTTTTTTTTACCTACTCAAAACATTGCTTTACTCGCAATAAGATTGAATAACTTGGCTGCAGTCGATTATTTATATTTACGAGGCGTCAGATTAAAAGTTACTAATTGAGCGTCTATCAGAAAAGTTTATTGTAAAGCAAAATTCCTTCGCTCTCGCTCGCCAAAGCGTTTAATTACGTTATGTAATTAAGCATTTAAAAATAAATCCATTAGTCGTCGAGATTATTATTACACGTTTATTTTGTTTAAAAAAAGAGGCACTGACGTAGCCTTTTACGTCGTTAATCGAAAAAAGAGGACTGGCTTTGAAAAATTGTTCTTGTGGAACGTTAACGTCACGTCAATCAATAACGTAGGCATTCGAGAAACCGTACATTCAAAATATTTAATTCCATAAAATGTATTAAAATAAATGAGATTCCCGGGGAAATTCGCAAAATCTAAATGCGCAAAATAAAGCTAAATAATCGTAAATTATAATGACGTTAAGCAAACATTATTAAACGCACGAACTCTCAATTTAATTTTAAATTAAAGAATATAACAAATACTCCGCTACTACTTTCAGAGACAAAATTAGACTCGATGAATCATCGCGGCGATACACTCTTTAAAGCCAAAGTATAATTATATAAACGTTCGAAATATTTTTCTCGTTAATATGGAAAAAATCATTCCGAGTCATCGTTGCAAAACCTTAAAAAACAGTTATTTACCTTCATCTCCGAAAATTAAACCAAAACTCGAAAATCCAGCTTAAAGCCGAGCGCCCCTTACATTTTCCTCTCGACTCGGAAAATCGCCCGAAAAGCGAAAAAATCCCGTCGAGTCCGACCCCTCGCATTTTCCGCAGCCCCGACTCCGCGCGAAAAGTGCCGAAAAATCGTGAAATTAATCGAAAAACGGCCCGAAAAGGTCTTGAACTGCGCTTTAATCTCGGTGAAGTTTTGCCGCGGACTATACCAGTCGAGTCGGCCGGCTTTCCGTCCCGACTGTACCACCCTACTGTTGTTAGGGGGGGAGACTAGGGGTGGTATATGATCGTGTATATACGCCGCGGGGAAAGTATTGTCGGCGAGCTCCACCTCTGGGTTTTCGCGAAAAAATCCTTTTGCACCCCTTGAGGGCGTCTCAGGGCGGCGATGCCGGGCTCAAAAAAGCCGGAAAATTCGCGGGCCCACAGCCACCTTTTTCGAGAAATTTCGGAGCTGGGCTCGGGGCTGTAATCAGGCCCGGAAGCTTTCCCTCTGGCAGCGCGAGGCCGGACAAAACTCGCCCGGCCGGGCTTGCCGCCGCCGCCGCCGCCGCCGCCTCGAGTATATACGGCCAGGGGCGTCGCGCGCGAGAGAGAGAGAGAGAGAGAGGCGAGGGGGCGCCGCGGCGAGGGGAGAGGCAGCGGGGGGAAAGCGCCGGCAGAGCGAGAGAGAGAGAGAGAGAGGGGGTACAATATGGGTTATCGAGGGGGGCCCCACCCCCGGGGGAGGGCAGGGGCCCTCATTTTATTACCCGGCCGCCCGTCGAGGTTCTCAACCCGGGCCGCCGAGCTCTTTTCCTTTATAGCCGAGCGAGTGCGTTTCGGACGAAAATCGGCACCGGCCCCGCCGCCGATTTGCAAGCGGGGAGGGAGACGCCGGGATAGCGGAGGAGCTCTTGACCGACAATATGAGGCGAGTATTTTCCCAAACATACGCTCGGACAAAAAGACGCTTTTCCGGCTAACGGTGTCTTAGGAACTTGCTTTTATTTCGCGATTCCTGTCTTACTCTAGATGCCAATCATTTTATTTCTTGTGTGTTTTAGCGATTGCGATGCGCAGAAATATAACCAAATAATAAGGTTTTTTTCAACATATTATGTACTGCCTGATACTCATCTTTGAATCGTTGAGAAAATGCAAATAATAAGACGATATTTTGTAAAAATTTAATGATAAAACGCCAAACTCGGAATAACTACTGTAATAATAAAAATAAAACCTTTCACCATAAACCACAACCAACATTTTCATCTCAAGATTTATCCTCTTTCAGTGGAAGCCTGCTTGAAACGTAACTTTTTTAATCAATTTGCGAATCCAGAACTCGTCCGATTCCGAGATAACAACTCGGCGGCAGCATTATCGCAAAAGTACCGTGCCAATATTGGTCCATTAGTGCATTGTTATATTCGTGTATATATTCGCCGTGAAAAATTGCGGGAAAAGCAGAAAGAAAAGAGAGAGGGAGAGAGAGGCGAGGAGATTGAAATGAATGTTCGCGAGGATGATGATGATGCGGGACGAGCAGAGAGCGGAGAAACTTCCTGGATAAGGACAGAGCTGAGAGATTTTCTTAGGAAAAAAGCAGGACTTCTCGCGCGATTGGCTAGGCTTCGTATTAAAAAAGCAGGGAATTATTTTGAAAAGAAAACGAGGAGTGTGCCTGCGTTATTGCCAGTTGAATTTAATAGGTTATTTTTTGTATTTTTATTAGTGTGTCTGTGTTTTTGTTTGATTCGGTCCTAATATTGCCGACATCGACGCTTTAGCGAATTCGAATTCTATTCAATTTATTTTCATATTAATTATTCACTGCTAGTATTTGAACGCGCTGGAATTTAATTAAACATACTTCGATATTTCCAATAATAGTTAATAGTTTTTATTAAAATCATTGAATTCGTAGAGCTTCACTCCAATTTAAGCGCAGACCTTTAAAAAAGTTTGATTTGCATATAAACTAAATTTTTAAATATTAACGCAATTAATGATTCATTGATTTTTCCACTTCGAGGCAAAATAATATTTGCAAATTGCACATTATCATCTCGCAGACGAAATTTCTACATCAATTACTCCATTTCTTCCGGGGACAAATTACACCTCATTGCTTAAATAACTCGCGCGTTCTAATGCGAAGCATTGCAGAAATGCTTGAGGGAAGCGGGCCGAGAACCGTCTTGCACCGCTGTACTTGCACCTTTGCGCAGAGGTCGCTTTGAAACTTAATTGAGAAATTTGACAAGTGCGGGTCTCTCGGAACGCACTTTGCCGAAAGAATTTAATATTCTTAAATAAATTCGCGAGACAAAGTCCCAGGGAACTTTACGATTCCCTATAAAAAGAAGCTCAGCAAAGTCAAGCCGACAAAGCGAGAAGACGCTTGTAAATTAAGCGGCGACGGCCGAGGAAGTAACAACAAACGTAAATAATTCGGCGGCCATCGACTGTCGGCTGTTGGAAAGAATTTAGAGGCTGAGGTTCGACGAGTATTCCGAGATTGATGAAGAAAACTTGGCGACCGGGGACTATTTTGATTTTCTAATGCAGTTTCGTGAGTTTTAGTGGATTGAAGCTGAAATATTGAGTACTTTATATTAAGTGCTTTACGTCGCTTCGAATCGGGGTTCGTTCGTGATGCAAAACACGTTTGTTCGATAATTTTATTACGCCTGTTTATACTTGGACTACTCGTTTCGGGTCTGAAATCTGATTCCTACGTCAAACAGCTTCTCAAAGCCATTGATTAACTTAAACTATCACTACTTCCCCAATCGTCGAATTTCATTTTCCCCCCAGACCTCCTCCCCCGCTGAAGAACGATCGAAATCCCCGCAGAATACGCAGCAGCTCGATCAACAGTTTCCCTCGCGGAAAAGAAGCCGGAGAGTTCGGTCGGCGATTCGGCGAGCGGCGGGGAGCCGCAGTAGCCGCGCGAATAACGGGGGGAAAGCGGCGCGAGGCAAATACTGTCTTCGCGTCGTGTCAATGGACGTCGAGAAAAGTTCGATGAATGCCCGGACCTCGCTCAACTTTTTCCCTCCCGAAGGAAAATTTATATATCGCACGACCGGCCGCGCTGGGCGGCAGGCGGTCCCTTTAAATTTCGAGACCGCTTTGTTGCGTGCGCGCGGATTAACGCGGAGAGCGAGTCGGTCGTTCGGGCGCCTTTTTACGGCTGCCGAGCGCGGGGGAGTTTACGCGCTTTCCGACTGTTTTCCGAGGTGCGATGGCGTCATTACACGAGAGATGCGGATATGCGCGGGAGGAGTCGGGGCCTGGAAATTACGCGTCGGGAATCGATGCCAGTTTTCGGGCTTTCGTGCGCGCGCGATATTGAAAAATTAGAGCTGGATTTTTCGATATTGCGGACGTCGATGGGACGGTGTGCTGCAACGTCGTCGCGAAATTAAACAAGAGCGTAATCAGGCATTGAAAGCTTAAACAATAGGGCTGCAATGGAAACGTTTTACGTTCCGTCAAGTTTCATTTTAAGCAGTCATAATGATAAAGGGGCTGAAAATTTTTTAATTATAAAAGCCCTGCTTCGAAGCTTTCCGCGCTGCGCATCGAAAGCAAAAACAGCCCTTTCATTTCGAGCAAACAGCGTCAGGCCTCGTCCCTCATTTCGAAAATTCGAAAATTTCAAAATCATCGACTGCCTCGCTCGCGCGCAGAGAGGGACACAATCGCGCGGCTCCAGAGGCGTATCGGACAACAGAGAGAGCTCCGATCGTCGGGCCGGCCACAAATCACGCGATTTATTGCCTCGCGCTCCGCCGGAACGTCATATCCCTCTCTCTCTCTCCCGGCTATCTGCCGGCGTAGACAACGGAGTCGTCGTCACAGCGGCCGCGTTTCGCAGAGTCAATCGCCGCGCGGCGCCGCTAATGAGACCAAAAAGAAGAGCGAGCCGGATGATTTAGGGGCTGAAATTGATCGGGGAGGGATGTTTGAGGTGTACACGGCTGTTTTCTAGATTTTGAGAATTTGTTTTCGTCATTGCGAATGGACTTGGGGATGTGTAGATTTGCGGTAAAATTGAGTGACTATTAATTTTCGACGTCGCTTGAAGCAGTGGCAAATTGTTAGTGGTAAAAATTGCCAATTTTTTAAAACATTAAAACTTGCTGCTTGCGCGTGAAATTAAAATAAACATTGGAACAATCTGTACAGTACACGCGGTCAGCGAGGAAGCATCGACTGCTCAACTCCATAAGTCAGCAATAAAGTCGTCCAAAATATCCCCAACCGCCCAATTAAAGAATTAGCCCAGCGATTCATCGAACCACATAATTAACCACATTACGAACGCCACAGCTCGTCCGTCCCATTAATGCCCGCGCGCCTTAATTCCGCGATTACCACATTCTGTCAATCAAGCGATCGATCACCCTGAATTGTGCAATTGAAAAGCAAGAAGCGGATCCGCCGCGCCGGGATTCCTCAAATGCTGCTTGCGCTTTTTGCCCGCCGTCGCCGCTCGCCGTGTACACCTGCGCGCGCATGCGCGCCTTTCTTTGCCGCGTAACGCGCCTCGCCTGCGTCTGCTGCCCGGTGCGTAAGTGTACTTCCTTGTGCTCCCGTTCAAATCTTCGAATCGCGGAGTTTTAGACGCGATGCTTTTGCTGCCGCGAGGAAGTTGGGGGGTTTTTTTTTTTGAAGAGAGCTGCCTGCTCTCTGCTTGGGGAATCGACCGGTTTTATGTGCTTGTTGTAGTTCTTGTCATTTTTAAACTACAGCTAAAAGATGGTTAAGCTGTCTTAATAGCAGACATTTTTGAGCTTTTTAGTAACATAAGAAATTAGAACAAATTCTCGTTCGGATGGAAAAAAAAATCTTTTCAAATTACAGAAATAGCTGTTCGAAGCGGTTACGTTTATCGATCTCGAGTAATTTAAACACTTTTCAGTCGCTTCCAGATATTTATCGAAAGGAACGGTGCAGAAAAGGTATTCTGGGAGTTTAATGAAAGTTTATTTTGAGATTTATTGATGCAAGTAAAAATGTGATAATCAGAATAAGTCGTTCAAATGAAATAATATCTAAATATTACAATCTTCCGTTATTTAATCCTTGAGTCAAGACGCAAATCAACTTTTTCCATCCAAAAAGCCAAGTTTGCCTATTGAATTGATAAAATACAGCGATGCCTGCACTAACGAAGGAAAGCAGCGTTTGAAAGGCGCAGTAAGAGCTAATCCAGAAAATACGAAGACATATACATGTCAGCTAGCAAAAATGAACGCGCATGACTCTCTAGTTCCAGAGGAACTAGGGAAAAGAAATGGCCGACTGGCACCATGAGAAAGTTACCTCTTTCTCTCAGCCACGGAGAGAAAGCACTCGCGGACGAACTTCTCCGCGGATAAAAAAGGAACGCCGCCGCTTTTCCCGCGTCTGATATTGGCTAAAGCAGAATTCGCCAGATAAATAATAACGTGAAAATCGGTAAAAATCCTCCGGTAAGATTCGACGCGCTGAAAAACTCGCACAGTAATCTAAGAATTTATTCGCGCCTAAATAAAGGGGCACCGGTAGCAGGAACCTACGCTCCTGTCCGGCACTCGAGCAACCTCGAGCAAAAGAAAGATCGCGGCGACTTTTTCCGTTTGGCCTCTTCCTTTTTTCTCCCCCCGACTCGTCCGCACTCTCTTCCTTTTTCTCTCCTTCCTCTCTCTCTCTCTCTCTCTCTCGCCTCCTCCGGTTCGTTTTGCTCCTCGGCCACCTACGTCCACACCTGACGCAGTCCGGCGCAGGTAATCGATAAATATGCGAGCCCGAGCCCGGACTTTTGTTTATCGGCTCGTTAGTTTTTGGGGCAAGCTGCTTTTGTGTTCCTAAACGGACGGAGTGCCGATCCAATTAAATTTTGTGTCGCTAGGTTTGAAAGGGAGGATTATGTTTCGCGGGCGGGAATTAATGCGCCGAGGAAATGTCGCGGCTAATGCGCTTTTGAGGAGGCGATTTTTGTTAAAATTATCAATGGACTCGGAAAAGGGATTGATTTTCGAATGGATTGAATCAATAGAATTTTCTTATGGAAGTTTAATTATATATCTAACCCAACGAACTTTATTTCTTCAAAGAAAATGCTCGCTTAAAGCACTCCTGGCTGTTCATACCGTGAAACTTTCGCGCCAACATGCAGCTTCATCCGTGCCTTAATTACTCTGTGAACCTTCTCTCTCTCTCTCTCTCTCTCTCTCTCAATCACTCGCGTTCGATTAAGTTAATAACGGCGCGGCGTCGAGAGCCGCGAAAAAAAGGGTGCCAAGGTTATCGGGTTAAAATCGCTTCGCCTCCGCAGCCGACACAATACGCGATGCGCGGCGTAATTATGATGCGGCGGCATCGGCAGAGAGAGAGAGGGAGAGAGGGAAAGCTCTGTATATCGAGGCTCCGATTTTACGAGATAAGCCGGGGGATCTTATCGGCTCGGTTGATTTGACGCGCAGATATTTACGTCATAGAGAGCCGAAAGCCGACGTACAACGACTCGATAAGCCCCGAGTTGTGATCCCTTAATTTACCGGCGAAAGTCGCGCGGAGAGCGCGATTTGTTGCTGGATTTATTAAGAGTGCTTTTTGATTAATTGGGGGGGGGGAGTCGCTTGATGGGGTTGCGGCCGATTTTTACATTAAAATTCTACCAATGGCTTTTCGTGGATTTCGTTGATTATTAAGGTTTTTTTACTTCTTATTTTGCGGAGCTTTTAAACTGTTAGAATGAAGTTACGGTCCGGCCAACCAAATTCGTTTCTCCTATTATTTTCTCACTGGTAACATATATTTTATACTCAACCAGCCATTTTTAGAAATCGAACATCCAAGTCACTTACTCAGATCTTCAATTTCTCAAGCTGTTTAAAAAATAACCAATTCGTCCTCTGCAAATGAAGTGTATTCTTTGAATAATCTAGTTGTCAATACTACACTGAGAAAAATGTCATAAGAAAATTTAAAATATCATGTAATAAAAATTACTATATAAAATAGTAACTCTTGGACATACTGAAATAATATTATCTTTTGCTATCCCCATATAGTAATTGTTTTGAATGCGATTGAAATTTTGAAAAAATTTTATTTCCGTTGTTCATATTTTCAGAACTAATGTTGCATTGAAATCTAATGCGAAAACAAATTAAATGATAGAAATAATAATTTATTTTTCGACGGCGGCTGGGCTCGATCCCGGGATCTTCGGCTTGGCAACTGGACGCGTTGACCATCTCTTATCCAAACAAGATTCTTGGTGACATGACAATTTTGGAAATTATACAAATGGAACCTCGAATGGAACCATCGGCCAGGAAAGAACTTCAATGATAATATTTAATGATAATAAATAATAAATACGATGATACGAAAAAAAATATAATTAATTCGC
>JAWWEM010000001.1:12808188-12837617 GCA_035582935.1 Ormyrus thymus
TATTTTTACCATTATCTTTATTCAAACCTACTTTAGAATTAATAAATGACCATAGGTTTCTAGGATTATCCATGCTTGCATTAGTTTATCATTAATCCAATGTAAATTTTAAACCTCTGTATAGCTAAATAAGTCTTGCATACAATGACGAAACTTTTAATGTTTAATAAAAAAAACAAATATTTATTAGTTTAACGAAAGATAAGAAATTTAAATCCGAATATTTGTAAATACCTAATACTCGAGTAAACTTCTTAAATGAGAATAAAGTAACATTAATCAGTACTAAGTCGCTTTATATAAACAATGGAAAACGAGGCATTTCTTTGTTTCAAAACTCATTTAAAAAGCAGTTAACGCACTCCGCGGCAATTAAAAAATCTAGTTATAAACAATCACCCCCAGCTCTTTTTCAGCCATAAACTCGAGCAAACTCTCAGAGCAGCAAGAACCTCCGGTACACGTGTTCCCATCTAACGCAACCGTTCGCATGCAGACACTGCGCGCCTAACGCTGAAATTCAAAATAACTCAAGAGACCGGTATAAATAACGACGCCAAATTATAGGCTTCGGAACGAGAGACGGGGGAGAGGGGGGGGGACTGTCCTATTTTAATTTGCACACCTCGCAATTTGCGATTCGGGCCGCCGCAAAAAAGCCGGACTTAACGGCTTCATTTCGGCGCGGAGGGGGGGGGGGAAGATTATTTATCGGCGCGTAAATATCCGCTCGTCGATTACGTCGATTGTTCGCAAAAAACGAGCGACACGCTTGTGCAAGACGGCTGCACAGTGTTCTGTCGGGCTGATTTACAGGTTCAAGAACGACGCTCGGAGTATTCGCGCGACAGAGAGGCTTTTTGCGAATGTTTTTCGGGGCGGATTTTTCATTGAGGACACGTTTTGATTTTGATAATTTTACGGAAGAATGGTAACTTGTTACTGTCTAATTTTGAAATAATATTAACCTTTATTAAGCTTCAGTTCATAAATCTTGACTTTTTAAATTTTCAGATTTTATACAGTACTACTATTTCAAGATTTCTGTTCAAACTACAGCATAAATAATAATTCATGATACTTAGAGGACAAATTTTTATCCATTCAATTTATTTTTAAGTATATTTAAATAATTTAAGATAATTAAAAAAAGTTGAATTCATATTTTCTTACTTTATTGAAGATTATGCAGCGCATATAAATACACGATAAATTGACTCGACGATTCTCTTAAAGCGTAGACAAAAAAATATTAATTCATCGCAAAAAGAAAAAAGGCGTTTAAAAAACATCGAGCGAATCTTATTTTCCCCCAGCACAATTCTTTTCCTTCACAAAACATTAATTAAAAGTCTCTGCGGCGGCGTGCGTTCCATTTCGAAATACACCGTATCATAACCCAGAATTACTTTCCAAGTCAAAGCAAACAAGTCGAAACATCGTAAGCGCGCCCCTCAAACTCTAAACGCCGGAGATCGGCGCGCGTCTTGAAAAGCGGCTCTCGTGGAGAGGCTGGTGAAAAGAAGCGGTGAAAATATTTCGCCCTCACTGACGAGTCCCAGCGGGGGAATTAGCATCGAATTTCCGAGCGCCCTGGGCACGCACAACCCTCGGCGTCATCGCTGCTGATTTTCGAGGAGGCCGAGTGCGATCCTTGTGGCCGCACTGTGACGTCCAGATGAAGGTTATTGGGTTATTGCACGGTGGGCTGCATTATGACGCCCAGATGAAGGTAAAGGTGCTTGAGTTTTATGGGTGAGAGGAGGGGTTGGAAGAAAGTTTTATTGCGCAATAGAAAATTTAAATGACTTAAAAATGGAGACTGCTTTCTTAATAAGGCTATTATTAGCAATCTAAGATAATTCAGTCATTTTTCCCTAGAATATATAGAATCTCGGCAAGGTATTAATGAAACGAAGCACCTAATTTCTAAAATAATAGTTACTCAAGCTCGCTATTAAATCTGTGAAAAAACGCAAATGAAAATCTAAATTACAGCGTCAGCTCGTTAAAACAGCACTCACTTCATCCTCGGAAAACTCGGCCTCACGCGAGCGGGGCATTTACCTGGAGCGCTTGTCATCGATCTCCTCCCAGATCTTACAGCTCCGGGCCCCCGGAAGAAGCTCGCAGGCCTTAAGCAGGGTCCGAGTGGGGGAGGGCAGATGGGCCGCCGCCGGACAATGACGGAAAATTCCAGGTAGCGTCGCCGAGGGGGAGGAGAGCAGGGAAAGCGTCTCGGGCTCGAGATTTCGGAGGCCTCTTAGTTTTCGGCGTGATGTAATATTTTATACGAACATTTGGTGTAGCGTTTGATTGATTCGGGGGCTGCTTTTACGAGGCAGGAGTGAGAACTAAGTCGATGTTTGGGCTTTTTTTGACGTTTTCGTGCAGGAGTTGTGGCAGAAGCAAAGATTTTCAGCCTCGACACTCGACCGTGAACTGAATATTGAGAACAGATGCGGTAGCTTATGACTCATTTGTCTCTTTTAGAATCTTGCCATGCTACTGGCTTTTCTACAATAATTCATGTTTTATTATAATTAGTTTTTAATTTATTAAGTAACTAATCATTAGTTTAGACAATTAATTTTAAGATAATGCAAAAGCAAATGTTTCTCATAAGCTTTTTGCAAATATTTTAAATATTTTGATTGAAAAACGGTACAAAACTCGTTGATATAATTCTATTATAATATATGATAACTATACGATCAATGAAATATTAAAGTATATTTAAGAAATTTCAGAAAGATAAGATCAGTCATTCAAAAATAGACATTACAAAAAACTTACTTGTTGAGCCAACTAAATATATCAGTTCCATATTAATAGAGTGTATATTATGCAGCTCGATCATAACGCGTTTTTTGTAGTATTCAAATAAAATTATTTGTTTTTCAAGAAAATTTACTGAAATCAAGCTAAAAATACACATAATAACCTGAAAGGTTCAAAACATTGTTTGTAATTGTTTGTCTGCATAATTATCGTTAAGTCGCGTATAAATTGTAGTATTACAGACTTATCATGACATATTATTGCACAAAGAAACATTGGACTCGTGCACTAAAAGTCCCATCATTCTTCATTATTCCTTCAGCATAATGCACTTATGAACTCGATATGATCGGCCATTTGCTTAGAATTATTCATAAACGAATATCAATCAATCATAGCCTTAAACTCTGTAATTAACATTTCAAAACAAACCCAATTACAACAAAAATATGCGACCTACTGAACAGGCACTTATAAAACTAGCAAGATAGCCATCTAAATTAATAAGCAATTAAGCTATTCAATTCTATTCTATTTGGATTAATTTACATCTCGTTGACTGGAAATTGAAAATATGTACCGATAAAATCACACAATAAAAATCCCTACTTCATTTTCTCCTTCCTTCACTGCCTAAATTACAAGCCGAACTACATCCGCAGTGAAAATTTCTATAAACAGCAATTCAGCCGCGAAAAGCACCGCAAGATCTCACTTCCCAGCTACACCCATCGACAAGTTCTCGCGAGGCAGACACGTTTCCGCCGAATTAACGTCGCGCCGACTGAAAGAAGGAGGAGTCGCGCGCGCTTCGCACGCGAGAAAAAAAAAGGATGTCGCGCGCGCGGGAGAGCCCAGACTTGTCAGCGCCTCCCCCGCGATTTGTCGTGAGGGCGCGACTTCCTCGAGTGCGATTTAATGAGGGCTGACGCGCGGCGCACTTTCCCTCCCTCCCGCCCCGACTGCCGTTGTGCGTGCGGGCGATTATTATTGCCGCGCTTACCGCTTAACGTTTTCGAATTTTCAAGGTGAGCTGCTTTCTTGCTTCTCGGGCGCTTTTCCCGGGAAAGGGAGAGAAGTGGACTTGTAAAAATTAGAAAATTTTAAGTTCTTTTGGCGAATCTACGTTAATTGCCGACAAGTTATTGACAAATGTTGTTCTAAATATTGGAAATTATTGCTGGAGAAGTTTTATTATAGTTCTTTTGACTAGACTCGTAAATTCTTAGTTTCTTAAAACATTTCAAATCGATTCCAATTGAAACGATAAATAGTACGTAAATTTCTGAAATCAGCCTTTGAAATGAAATACTCCACTTAATTTGAATTCCCGGCCGAAGTTTGCAACAATAACAAACTTGAGCCGCTGAATTTTTCAAAATAATTAACATTTCCCTCAGAATCCATTACAATGACTTCACCGCCGCTTCAAACTCCAATATGAGAATCCCCTCAAATATTGACTCCCCGGCTGCAGTCGATATCAAAGATCCGCTCCTCCGACGAGGACTTGAAATCAAGCGAAGTAGCAAGTTTCGAACTCAGCTCCGCAGCAGAATGGGTTACCGAGTCAGATCGGCGATCGCGGCGCGTACGTCCGACAACCTGCGAATGAAATTCCTAATACACGCGTGTGGAGGGCCAGACTGGCAAGAATTCCCGGGGACCATTAATCTGCTCTCCGCGACACCGACGCGCCCCTTCCTCCTCCTTTCTCTTTCTATTCCGACACCCTCGACCCCTGCCTTTGGCGAGCGCTTCGCTTTTAAAAGGTTCGAGCTGGAAACCGAGCTTGGATGGAGTGTCGGGAATTATTGTACTGGCTTTGTTTTCGAGGACGGACTCGGATAGTCTGTGGTTATTGGTGCTGGGTGGAGGGGACGAGCTTCTTTTTTCTATTAGTTTGCGATCAAACCTGGATTTGAATGATGTAATATCAATTATTTTGATTCACTTTGGATGTACTCGTTTGAATTTGATAAGCCTTTTTGAATTTCTGCTGGCTTTATTTTTCTGTTTCTTTTTAATTATACTTGTAATTTCGAAATTTCGAGTGTTTTTAGAAAATGATAAAAAATACTATTCACTCATTTTATCTCACGTTGGAAACGAAAATTTAAAAATAGAATTTTTTTGAATAATAAGAGACAGCTGACCTAATTTATGCAAGTGTGCACAATTTTGAATATAAAAATTTTAAAAACCAATGCCCAAAAACAGTTTTAAAGATAGGAACGAGACTGCAGATGCTGGTACCAACGTTTTCCGTTGTAAACAAAGGTATTAATATAAGGTAAGTTGGTTCAAATTGTCAAGTTGGAATTCGACGATGCAGGTTTCGCGGTCGAACCTACACCTGCAGCAAATTCGTGTAAGTTTCCGTTGGAGTAAACTCATATATGAACTTTCGATAGTCGAATCTAAAGGTATAGACTTCAATTAATTTCAAGATGGTAAGTTTGAGCTCCTAGTCTTTTGCTAATTTAATCAAACGTCACCTATGGCCGCACTATTCGAAACTCTTATTTTCAAATTAAATAGCAGAACTTGTGAAGAATAACACGCGCATTTTGTGATTTATTCATAACTACAGTAGAAATATCAAAGGACGCTTACTCTTCATACATTTTTACATGGCGTACAGTTACTTTTTGGCCTACAAAGCAGACTAATGCATATAGTTACGCGAAAGAGAAGCGCGAACAATCTGCTGCTACAAAAGACTTAATTACAAAAGCACATTCATATTGGCGAGATTAGTTGACACAAAGTGACGAGGTAATAGTGACTGTAAATGGGAAATCAATACCAGTTAACAGACGCAATTTTCAGACCTAATGTTTGTTTATATTTAACTACTGAATTCGTGCTCTCATCCTATGTTTTTACAAAACTACCTTCGCCAAGGAATACACATTCTATTGATTGCTTTCTGCATTTTATACTTTAGAAAATTTAAAAATTAAGCAATAAAAGTCAGATCGTCCAAATGTACCAGCACACGTTAATAAGCTGCGAACTGACGGCGCAGCGACACACGAAACTGTCCTTGGAATTCCATCGCGAGAGCCAGCAACCCATCCGTTCCTCCAAATGCAGAGCAGAAGCTCGAGACCTTCTCCCAGCTAACGGGATTAATAATCCTAACTGTTCGACTCTCGAAAAGCTTAGCGCCGCCGCGGCGTCGAAAAAAAGGCCAGCCAGCCGGCCGGCCAGCATCGACAGCTCAATATCCCCGCTTAGCATAATCCTCGGTAAATCGACGCGGGGAGAACAATTAGAGGGCCCCGGCGCAAAGACTCGCCCGACACGCCGCGGCGGCCGCGGTGCAGCGTGTGTGATTTCGGTCACGGCGCGCGAGCGCCTGTACGTTGACCCCCGGCAAGAAAAAGAGCGAGAGAGAGAGAGAGAGAGAGAGAGAGAGAGAGAGAGAGAGAGAGCATTTACTCACCGAGCGCCGAGAGCGCTCCCTTCGTACACATGCGCGGCCAGCTCCGTCTCGCGAGCGCTTTCGAGTCTGCCGGGAGTACGCACGTAGACAACACATATGGAGCTTTCCGGCTTTTTGCCTCGAGCTCGATTGCTTTGACGATCGGCGGTGGCGAAATTGCGGGTTCACCGAGGGTTATTCGGTTTAGACTTCATTGTTTACTGGGGGGATAATTGCAGGATTTTTAATGGAATTTTGATACTGTTTGAAACGCATGAATCTATGGGTTCGATTTCAAAAATAAACTTGAAACAAATGTGTTTCTTTTTGTATTTTATGGTTACCCAAAAAAACATAGAACACGTAAAAAAATTTAATAATACATTTTTTAAAATAAATAAAAAAACAGGAGTAATATCTAGTGTTTTAAGAAAAAATAAAACTTTTACAATAAAATATTTTATACTTTTCAAGCAAATGAAAATATTATAAATTAAATCAAAATACGACTTACATTTTAAAATGATGACTTAAACTGCGTAAATTTTGCCTCGTAAATTGATAAAATAAAAAAGTGAAGATTTTTACTTCAAGCATACACAAAAAATTTAAACTACACATAAATAAAATATGCCTGAGTTAAAAAAACTGTGGCTTGGTTGATTCAAGGCGCTTTCTTTTCAAAATAAAAATAATATTTACACAATATTTAATTCTAAAAACTGCCCGTTTCTTACTGTAAAAAAATCTTTTAAAAACTCTAATTGGACGAAGTTGGAATCATCCATATACTCGTTAGTTCCTTCTCCGTTCCTCGGCGGCCTGCGCGCGCGAGAGCGAAAGAGTCGGAACGGCGGGAGTAAGAACGAGGGAGGAAGAGCGAGCGAGACGGACCTCCGCCGTCTCCCGGCCGACCGACAGAGAAGCAGCGAAGCAGCGGAGGAAAAAAAAGCGGAGAGCGCGAGCGAGAGAGAGAGAGAGAGGGAGAAAAATAGAAGGTAAAGGACACGTGGTAAAAAGGAGTAAAAGACCGGCGGGGAGGGGAGGGAGAAGGAGGCCCTCGAGCCTAACCTCAGGCCTCTCGACTCGATTCCGAACTATCTCGCGAGGCGCGGGCATTGTGACTACGCGCGGGAGAGGGAGAGGAAGGTCGTAAGGATGCCGGGAGAGAGCAACTGATGAGGCTGAGAACTCACTCCGGCCCCAGACGTGCGAGCCGTTTTGTTTTGTGTACAGGCTATGCACCGAGACATTTTTCTCTCCGGTTCATTCATGGAGAGCGTTGGAGTTTGCGCTGATTTTTTTATTTCATTTTATTTTTATTTTTTTGTTAGGAAATTGGGCTTGCTTTTTTGAGCCGAGATGTATCGGAAATCGATAGAAATGTCTTTCTGATACTGGGAGTTTAAGGTTATTTTTGCTTTTGATTGTTAATTGAGGTAATTTTTTAGGGAGGAGGATGTTATGTATTTTATGTGTTTGGCTAATTTGAAGTTTATTACAACAGGGAAGGTAAACACGTGGGAACATTCATGTCACGTGAGATAACATCGACACGTTCAAGTCTTAGATTTTAAGGTTGAGGAGTGTTTCTCAGAAGAAGTAAATTAATAGGTTGTTACGTACTTGCATTGAATATAAAAAGGATTATTACTAAAAAAATGAAATATTTAATTCTGAGAAAATTTTAACAAGTTTTTACTTACCTAGTGATTTAACATAATATTATTAGTATTAATAAATTGAATTTTTGCTAAAACTTTTTTTGCCTTTCAATATTCCTAACAACTTTGGACAGCTAACAATTTTGGACTGTAATTGAAAATAACTTTTCAAATTCACTTCTAAACCTTTAGACTTTCCACAATTTTTCCATATTTGTTTGAAAGCCAGATCATAAATCCCCGGAAAGCATCTAATCTGCCAGCATCTAAAGAAAAGACACACCGCACCCTTAATAAAGCTCTCCGCAGAATAATTCTAAACCGCCAGCCCCCGAATTAACAATTGCCTGGCAGCTCTCGGCGGCCTATCAAAACTCCATCGGGCGCAATCATATACCGTTACGAGGCGCGTATAAGCGTTTACGCTTCATCAAAGTGAATGATACCGGCGGTAAAAGCGTTTATCGCGCCTCTCGCGGACGCAAGTCGCGCAGCGCCATCTAGCGGCTAGACCGCGGCGCCCGCGTCGTAAAGTCGCGTGTTTTACGGTTATTTTTGCCTGGCTGATTGGCTGCAATTGCGTCACGTGAAATGATTCTTCCGCGAAATCAAGCCAATTGCGCGGTTAATGAGGCCGCTCTCCGCTCACTAAAGTGAGTACAAGTTTTTTGCGAGCCGCGGACGATGGAGACGTGTTATTTCGAGGATCGCGTGAGTCTGCATCTTGAGTGGATGCGAAATTCCTGCTTTAGGAGATTGTGGAGATTACGTCGTGGAATCGACCGGGTAGTTATTTGATAACGTTTTCAATTTGTCAGAAATTATTAGTGATTTGGGCTTTGCCAAATTCCCGGAAGCAAAGTATTCTCGATTGTGATGATTCAATTTGTTTTTCTGTCACTATAATTATTCATTAAAATATTTAATATTCACAATCCAATGATAAAAATTCACTTTGAATATAATATTATTTTTTTGCACTCTGAACTAAATTTTATAAACCTTCTTCCTTAGGTTCACTTCTCATATAAGTAAGAATTATGCAAAGATATGTAAATTCAAACTTTACAGCAACTTTCAAATCATAAAACAATAATAATACAATCCAACGAGTTTCCTCTTCCGCAAGTACGTTTCACCAAGGAATAAATAGTCAAACGACTATGCAGATACTTAATGCGGAATGTATAAATGAATAATTTTATTGATTGTTATATAAAAACAAAAACAAAAACAAGTTGAAATGCAAAATAGGGATATAATTTATTTTTACGATCTAATTCAAAACAAGATACATCAATGAGAACAAGTGATCAAATTATAAATATTTTAAAATAATCCTATACTTCTTTCATATTTCCACCCCACATCATCGTGATCCTTAAAAATCTTTTTATTACGCTTCTTATATAAGATATGTATACATATCCAGCCCTCAATCTTAGAATCAATTAAGCCATCCAAAATTTTCCAGACCAAACTTCCCTAGACGATATTCAGCATCTCCTCCTCTAAAACTTAGGAAAACGGTCGGGGGCACGCGAGCTCTCGAATAAATTACACGGATCATAACGCGAAAAAACGAGGCTCGGGAACAGGTAAAGCCCCGTCTGGCTCTTATTAAGTAACAATGATGAAGTGCGTAAACGCTGCTGGCTTTATTAAAATTCATTGATTCGAGAGTCAGCGTGGCGCTGCTGATGCCTCTTCAAAAACTTCCTAATGAATGGCCGGGATTATCGACGAGTGGCTCCTCGCGAGCATGAACCTGAGATGTTGCAGGAAAATTACGCGGGGATGTAATGAAATCGATTGGAATTTCAAATTAAGCGCTGATTTTTTTGTGCCGGAGTGAGTTTCTTTTTCATGGTGTGTAAACTGACCATTTAGAGGCTTGAGATCGTTAGACCTTCGTGTCAGAAGATACAATGTTTAATTTTGAAATATTCAAGGTGAATTATGGACTGTATTATTATAAACTAATTAGTATGAATATGATTTAATGCACAGCCTATGTAAGAAAAGTTAACGCCCATTTAGTTCAGTTTACAACGTAATGTGTACGTGGATCTTATTCATAAAATTGTATTTTTAATTATTTAGATTACGAGTTTTTATTGTTTAAACTGTAAATGCTTCTAAATACTTTTAAGAAATATTACACTTTATATAAAATAAAGATGTTAAAAATATATATCGCATGAAAAAGAATACCATTTAATAGTGAACGATAAAATTGTGTTCATTTTCCTCTACTTTTAATTAAAAAAAGACATTAATTGCAACATTTAGCAGTTAAGTATCGAGATAAAAATCAGTTTCATAAATAACCTGAAATTTTTATAAGATATTTTCAAAATTCTATTCTAATTTTCAGGAAACTTTAAATATCTTGTTACGTTTTATAACATAATATAGTATTCGTTTAACGTTAAGTATAAATTCGGTTTTTATTTTGAAAAATGCAATTTTTATAATTATTATTATAATTTTGGGAACGCGATTTAAGAAATTGCTTCATTTAAGCGAATGGCTTACAAACTATGATTTTCGGATCACTGGGCAGAAATACAATAGATTTTCGAGTTTCTTTTTGATTTCAGCCGGATCTGGTACACTAAAATTTTATAACCATTTAAGACTATAATAGCGCTTTAAAATTTTCGGTACACACTACTATTATATAGTTCTTCATAACATAGTACTATTATATAGTACTTCATTCAAAATGATGCTCATTATGATTCATGCTAAAATATACCCATCGATGCAAGAGATTCAATTTTCTTAAAGCTTATCGTTAAACTCAAGTTTTTCACTTCCTAGAATAGCTTGAAATTTCTTTAGGAATGTCTCATTATAATATTTAAGAACTGCAGGAATGATATTTTATCGATTCTTTTCTAAATTTAAACTAAATTAATACTTCAACGAAAAATGAAATTGAATGAAATTTTTTTAAATGTTTAATTTATCTTTCTTTCATAATTTTATCTGAAAAATCTTCGATAATCAATACGTCTTTATTTACCAAAACATTAGTTAAAGTTAATTAAGATCATCTAAATCTCCCAGTCTCACAATTAGCAATTTCTTACCTCCGTTCTTAAAGTCAGATAGACCCAAGGAGCGACATCTCGCAAGAATAAACCAAAAGGAATCGCTCAACCTACACGGAGAAAAATACCTTATTAAAAATTAGTATAGTCTATCGTAATCGACGGACAAACTTGCTCTATCCTGAAAAATTACTATAATATATACTATAATTTTTAATAAAGTATTTTTCTCGGTGTACGAGCCTTCGACATTCTAAAGCCGTCGCTGCATCGATTCACGCGTGAAAAGTTCGCCTCGCCCGAACGAGATAATCATCGATCGATCTGAGACTGATCGGAGACGCTCGGTGCAGCGACGGCAGCACGTCGACGTCCGTTTGAAATAATAATAATAATAATATCGACGAGCCAAAGACAACGACCCCGAGCGACCTCTTACCTCAGGTCTATTTGCAGAATTTCATTTCCACGCGCACCCTAATGGATCGTCTCAATTGTGTTGCTTCTGTTCGATTTTCTTTGTGAGATTCTTAAAATACGGGATGTCGAAGCAGGTGCAAGAGCTTGGGAGGATGTGCAAGATTTTGTCAATAAGAGGAGCGTAATTCGGCGAAGGTTTGTCGAAGCGAAATGTCTGGTATCGATTTAAATAAATTATTCTATTAATAGATGAAATTGTTAATGAAAGCTTCTTTTAAAATATCTCTTCATCAGCTTTAATGAAGAATTTTCAGTTATTATATGTCTACTTTACACCAAAATATTTTTATTAATAAAGTTTAAAGACGTTTTAAAACTTGTGTTTATATTAACGTCATTGGTTTTACCCCTGATTCGTGTTTTCAAGGAATGCCCAAGTTTTAAAATTTATTAATAATTAAAGTACTGTTAAAATTAGCTTCTCTAAATATCTCATATCTACATTTCTAGCAGGATTTTAATTTTAGATTCTTAAAAAGTTCGGAATAATAAGAATCATGTAATTATCCAAAGATTGAATCTTGTTAATGATAATGTTGCAACAGAAAAACTGACAAACTATGTAATTTTATCCACCGTAACAAATAAGCTTAATTTTCTAATTTTACGGAAAAATACACAATGATTTGAATTATAAATGATCTTATTTTATCTTGAACGAGCTTTTACTGGCTGAGTTTTTATAAATATGTAATACGTAAAGTATCAGCCCTCACTTTTAACACATCTGCATTACACATATTTGAAAAAATATATTATTTATTCCCAGCATGCTTCTTTTTATAATCTCTAGTTTGATTTTAAATATCTTTTTTACACCTGTTTTAACATCTATATTTTACGTCCAAAATGAGAGTACTTTTTCAAATTTCACTGTTTTAAATATAAAATTATTTAATAAATCTGTTTTTAATTTTCATTTAAGTGGGAATTTTTATGATACGTTACCATTTGTTGAAACAAATCAAATTATTGCAACGAGAATTGAAATCTAATCTGGTACATACCTGAAACAAAAAGGAAAATATAATTAAAATGAATTCGTACAATTTTATGTACACGTATTTATAAGCACGTATAAACGGAGAGAAATGCTTAAAAAAAATTACTATACTCGTCAGTAAATCGAGGACAATCAATGTAATGTAATATGACAATAACACGTTTTATTAAATTTAGCCTTAATTAATTTTACTTCAGGCTAAGTTCAAGTTATGTCAATCTAATTTCAACGTCTTAACGAAACTAATTAAAGTTCTTCATAAAATTCTCAGAAATAAAACAGCCAGCGCTCATCAAATTCGCTGAGAAAATATGCGCAAATAACACTAATATACGGTCAAATAAAACTCCTTTCGAATAATTTTAACGCTATCGATTCCTCGATCTCCAATCTTCATTTCCATCGTCGAGCCAACCCGATCTCTTGCACACTTTCTTCAATTTGCCCAAAGTATTCGTCTTGAAGTAGAGCCGGGAAGAGCATTAACTGTCGTTTTCCTTTTCTGTCTGAAGTTAAACCGGTTGTTGTAGTCTTCGGAAAAAAAAGTTCCACTTACAATATGAATAAGACGGCGGTGCAACGTGCGAAGTTAGACTGGTTCTGGAATCATCGCGATCCGGCAGTAAACGGTGCCTGAAATCTATGCCGGTTTCGCGACGCAAAAATTATGCGCATTACACTTGCGATGAAAGCAAAAAGTGTTGACGACAGGCTGCTTTTAGGGGATGGAAAGAGAAAAGGACTGGTTCCGTAACTGAAGTGACAATTACATTTTTGCGCCTTTGAGGAGGCTCGTTTGTTTGATTATGTCTGTATGATTCTGCTCTATGTATTGTTATTATTGTGTGTTTCATTAAATTGGAAAGAATAAAGATATGTTTCTGCTTCTTTGTTGAAATACTTGTATGAATTAGGAATCTTTAAAGGTTTTAATTGAATTAAAGACTGGGAAATGTAGTTTTTTTTTTGTAATAACAGAGGAATGTCTTTGTTTGCAATGACTATACACCCATGAACATCTTTGTCTGCAACCTTTTTTACATATTTCAAAATACGTTTTCTAACGATTTTATACGTTTTATTTACTAGTTATTTAAGCAGCGAATATTCCAAAGGAACATGATATTTTATTTACCACAGTTTTTTTTACTACAGTCCGTTAAAAAAAATATTTACGCAGCATAACTCATAAACAATCCACATCCCTAGTATCCCGTCCGGAAATCAGCCCGCGCCGTCGGTTCGAAACTCAAAACCCACTTAAACTCCCGTCAATGAAAAAATGACCTCAACCCGGAGCTTTCCTTTGGCCGCAATCCACAAAGGAAGGCGTTCTCCGCGGCTCTCTGCCGAGCAGCAGCAGCAGCAGCAGCAAAGAAGCCGCAGCCGTAAGCGCTGCCCGGCCGGGCTCTAATAGATCCGTCTTCTCACGTGAGTCGCGTGAGAGCTTGGCGCGGGGTGCGGTCGGGCCGCGTGTTAATTAACTGCCGCGTAATTAAAAACACCGAGCGTCACCGGGCCGCGCGGGAGGGGCGTCGTCGCGTGCCGCCGGCGGAGAGGGAAACTAAGGAGAGCGATGCCTCGTTAGGTCCGCGAATTATTCCCGATTAGCGGAAAACGGGGCCGGGAGGCGGAACTTGCCGGGCCACCCTCGCGACGTTTTGTTTGATGTTTGCTTTGAAGGCTGGCTTTTGATGGCGGTCATTTCGCTTTCAAAGCTTTCAGAAATTTTACCGTTTGATAAGTATTCGGCATAAAAAATTATGCATATTAGTGCATGCAATAAAATTTCTCCATTCACTGTGTTTCAATTATGACAGAAGCATAAAGCACAACAATATTGCAGGTAAGACAAATGCGCCGTTATAAATCTCTCAAGTACAATAAAACCCTCCCGAAAACAAGCAATTTATGCCAGAGTACTAATCAAGTAACAAAGCTGAAAAAGGACAAAAAAAACAATCGCAACGATAAATTAGTACAAAGACAATACTCCCCGCACATTTTTCGCTTCAGCCGAAAATAATGCCTCATTGATGAAGTTCCAATGAATAAATCACATATGTGCCCGCACTAAAGTTCGCTCGGGCACAAAAGAGAGATAGAGAGAGGCAAAGCAGTGATTTACGAATCATCGGCAGCGAGCGATCGATAGCCGCATAAATAACCGATAATAATATTTGCTCGGGGGATACTCGATCCGGCCGATTACTGGCTGGCCCGCGGGCCCTGTAATTGTTTCGTCAAGCGGCCGCTTTTCGCTTCCGCGAAATCGTCGAGGTGCCAAAGTCGCATAAATATCGCAGAAACTGGCCGTGAAGAGGAGGCTTCCGCCTAGAATTTCACGGCGCTTTACACGACGATTTATTAGACCTGACTCGAGAGGTCGGAGGCAGACGAGAATTAAGTGTTTTCTGATTTTTTGACTTTTAAAGCGTTTGGGGAATCGTAATTTGGCGGTGAATGGGTTTGCTGGAAATGGATATTTAGTTACGTGCGATCGGCAATGTATGGAAAGTTCGATAGACATGAATTGAAAACAGTGATAGACATGGTAGAACCTTGATGGAAGCGTTCACTAGAGGTACTTTTAAATAGTTGCATGTGATACGCATTAACCGGCGAAAATGTTGGAACTATGGAAGCAGGTATTAAGAAAAAAACACAAAACTGAATTTAAAGTTAGTCTTTTCATTAGATTATTCTCTTGTGCTACGAGACACAGACTAACTAGCTGACAAAACTCTAAGAGGTTCTTTTCTTCTAGTCTTATCGTTATTTTGAGTTCTTATATTTATGCGTAAGACTGAGCGTGTGAATACGGATTGCTTACATTGGACCTTTTCTAAAAACTATGACGTTTTTAAAGACTTTCTATGCAACCTTAGAGAATGTATGTATTAGATTATTTCTCAATATTCTCTATAGGAAGTATTATTAATTTCTGCGTATATACAGAAAATTATTAAAATTATTGAAATAGTTGGTTGTAATGATTAATTTAGGACGTTAAACTGAATTTAATAGTTTAACTTGGGAAATTATTTTCATTGTTTCTGAATATTTCTATAGAAATTGAGAATGAAAAAATCGTATTAGTTGTTGGCAAATAATAAACCAACTCTTCGACAGTGTTCCTAGGCACAAAAGATCTCGTTAATGCTCATAGCTCACGGGATAATACCCTAACTCGGTCAAAAAAAAATATCCCGTAACAAACTCAGCATCCACCTTAAAAGTATATGATAAGTGCACTTTAATTCTCGCGCGACAGGGAAATTAGCCGGAGCTCTGGGCGCGTCACCTTATCCCAGCGTGCAAATTTAATCAACTACATCGGCCTTTTATTGTCCGCGCGTGGATTCAGCCTCAGCCCCCCCAAGAACGTCTCTGTTTCTTTTATGAGGCCGACTGCACCACAAGAGACCGCCGCTCGGCAATCCTTTGTGTCCCTCCGGAGGCACACCAGACGCGAATGAGGTTGTGGAAATTTCGGCCATCTGCAATCCGTTCCGTTCCACTCCCGAAACAATTCTAATTTCGAATTACTGGCACGCGCAGCGCCGCCGCCGCCGCCGCTGCTGCTGCAATAATTGACGGCTGTTTTGATGAGAGTTACCAAGTATGCGAATTAGGTTGACCTACACCTAGTTGGTCGCTGGACGAATGGTACTAATTTTCGATTTACTTGATCAACGGAATTTGCTTTGCTGGGCTTAGGCTTCGCCTGACGTTGTTGCTGTTGGTTCCGATTGTGAGACGGTAAGTAAATTTTCTATAACTTCAATGAATAGTGGATATTTGGCAGGGGAATTGAATGTAGAATAATTTGATTTGAATGACGGTGTTTTTGGAGGTCGCATGAGTTGTTCATAGTATTAGCATCAAATTGATAAAACAAAATTAATTTATCTCCTTTTCGTTAAAAATGTATAATTATTCTGGAAAAGAATTGGATGTTCTGGAAAAGAATTTATATTAAAGGAATTAGCTTCAAGTTTGAATGCATGAAAGTTATAATTTACACTTTTCGAGAAGAAAGTTTTGAAGATTACGCATATATAAGTAGGGTTTTATACTACTATAGATAATTGTGAAAATTTTGTTGAATACCTAACTATACAATATATTGACGTAAAGGCTTCTGACGATGTATAACTTTTTATACTCATTTAATTATAAGTATACGTATTGTACTACACCAATTCTCTTGTTAAAGTTGTTTCAGAGTACTATAATTTTAGAATTAATATTCCAATTCGTAGAGGAGAAAAAATTTCACTAATTTATTCAAATAGAAATTGTTTAAGGTAGGAGCATGCGGTCTAATATTTTACATTATCATTTCAAGTTTCTTCGAGTACAGAGACACTTTATACGGCATAAAAGTAAAACCAATCAACTACATTATAATTATAATCCTCTAAAATATAATAAAATAGCCCTGGTCTAAGTAAATGGCCATCCACTGCAGAAAATTTCCATTTCCAAAGTCTACATTAACGTCAAATCTAACCCATCCATTTCACCCCAGTCCCATTCACATAATGCATCCCCTGCGAAGCAGCGAAAGCTTCATACGTAGGTCTCCCGTGTACCGCGTCTCGTGCGCGCTTACACGAACAACAGGGAGCGCAGCCGGGAAGCTCAGGGGGGCGAGCGAGGAGCAGCGACGGCAGCAGTCCATCATCCATCAAAGCGATGCTGCTCGCGGCCATCGGCTACCATATCCCGGAACGACGTCGACCTTCAGCTGCTGCAACGACCACGTCGTCCACAGGACGTCTAAGAGTCTCGAGGAAGACGTGGAAGCCGGGCGGCCTCAGCCGGTTGAGAGCCACTGGGTGGTGCTGCGCTCGACCGGGCGGAGGGTGGGGGTCGAGCTACAGAGAAAGAGAGACAGAGCGAGCACGAGGAACGGGGGAGGAGTTGGTGCCAGGGTAGGTTTTGATCAATATCTCGCCCCCACCCCGTCACTCCGTGCCCTGGCATACACCACACCATGCAGCCGCCACCCCCGCACCCGAGCTCTCTCTCCCTCTCTCTCTCTCTCTCTCTCTCATGTACTCGCGCAAGAGAGAGAGAGAGAGAGAGAGCTCTGTCTTTCGCAAAAAGAGTACGCATAGTTTGACCACCATGAATAACGAAGACCATACACGCGTATGCTGATGTTTAAAGATTAAATGTACGAACGAAGAAGGCGATTTCCATTGAGAGTGGTTGAAAATGTAGCTTTTTGGGCTTTTTTTTTTTAACTTTTTGGTGGTGAAATCGATATTATTAAAAGATTTAGTTGGCTGAATTGAAAAATTGATGTTTTACTCAATAAAACTTTTATGTTTCTGGTTTTTTAAAAAAATTGTTATTTTAGTTCTTTTAAAATGCTTTTATAGGAAAGTGATAGAGTTTTCTATCAATTTTTTATACATATGTATTTTAGTATGCACTCTCTATTTTTGACTCTCTATTTTAAGTTCATTGACTCGTAAAAGAGAATGAAAAAAACATGTAAATTATAAATAAATACAAAATATATATACTTCATTCTTAATTAAATTGTTAGTTAAACTATTATTAGTTAAAAAACTTTAAGGTACAAATTGATTTCTTCTTCTATAACTGATATATATTTTACATATTTTACATATTTGAATATTTTTAGATAATAATGAACGTACGACAACTCTATTACACATGAACATTAACTTTCATTTACATTTTAATATTTAACTTCGGATAAAAGTTTCTAGCAAGAAGTAGCCGAAGTTTTTTCCAAGTCGAACTGATATTAATGATGACAAGAGTATGTCAAAATAAGTCAAATGAATTCCTTAATCAGAGTTCTTGCTTGATAGTGTAAGTTATCCCATAGGTTCACAGAGGTTATACTTTACTTCTACGTTTGCACATAGTAATATTAATTGCGGTTAAGTTAATGGTCAAAGGTACTAAACACGCGAGTGTGTGCAGTAGCTAAAGTTTGATGGTAAGTACTTTCATTACAGAGCCGTTAATGGCTGCAATCTCAGATGCATTTACCTTGGGTGTCCAACTTCCACAATTAAGTAATATATTTAATATTTCACATTCTTCGATTACAAGGTAATTATAAATTGTTACAATAAAGACTTTTATTTCCATTGTTATGAAACCTTTGATATGCAGAGTAGCTACTTATTAACTACGTCATCTATAATATTTTTTGGACAGATATATTATTCAATTTTAAAAGCAAACATTCTTATACTAATAATTCGTCATAGATAAAGAGTTAGTTTCAAAATAATCAATGTGTCTCTTTTATTGAAACATCAAAAATATATATCTTCCGTAAGCAAATATTTAATTTGTGACTAGAATGTGTATTTAAGAAACTGCTTAAATGTATTATAAGGCTATAAAATCTTGTTAGTCTTTTAACAGCTTAATAGTCTGTAGCTTAATACCAGAATTTCAAATAATTTGAAATAAATTTCTTAAGGAATGAAAATTGAAATAAAAATATTGTAAAATGATTTATTTAAGAAAATGTGGACTCAGGTATGTTGCCAATATTATGGTTGTTAATTTAAAATAGTAATTCTAACTTAAACTAATAGTTTTTTAGTGAATGGAATAGGACTGATGCTTTTAAATGCAATTTTTTATCAACATGATTGGATACAAGCAGTTCCTTTACAAAAAACTAGTAAGTATATAAAATATTAATATCTCTAAAAGAAATGATTTTCAATTAAGATTTGTAAAATATATAATTATTAATTTTTAGTAAATTTTAACGTCGAATCTGTACAAGCTTGTAAATCAAAGTGTGAATCAGATAAATGCCATTCCGCAGGTAAACAAATCTTAAAGATATAATTCGATCAATGAAAACTTAATAATATTATTCAAAAATTTTAAATACATTTTTAGCTGAACATTTTTTATTTCTTTTAAATCAATCCGTGGATCCGTGTGAAGACTTTTACGAATTTGCATGTGGAGGAATAAAAAAAATAAATATTCCGGAAGGACAGAATATTTTTGATGCATACAGCGCATTAAGCACAGAAACAAAAAATAAACTAATGAGAGCGGTCAAAGAAGACGTAGAAGTGAACGAACTAAATGCTATTACAAAAATGAAGACTTACTTTCAAAATTGTATAAATGTTTGTAAGTATAAATATTTACTTAATATTATAAGATATTACAAAATAATCTTATATTAAACTACGTACACTATAGCTAGGATAGAACATGATGGTACACAACCACTCTTGAAGATATTAGAAAAATTCGGTGGTTGGCCTGTCTTGTTAGGGAATCGTTGGAATGAAGCCGAATTTGACTTGAAGAATCATATGGGAAAAATACTAGAAACTTTACCAATTAATTTTCCGGTAACTTTCGATACAGTAGTTCATCCTCTGGATTCTTCAAAAAATATTCTTAAAGTAGAGTGGAAATACGTTATTTTGTACATATATAATTAAATAAAATATTAATTAGCTTTGATTTAGGTACTGAACCCCCAAACTTCCGTATCCAGAATTTTTAAAATTGAAAATTTTGTCAATTACTTCGAGTATATTTTGAAAACTGCTATTGAATTAGGCGCAAATCCAATTGCAGTTCTTGAAGAAGTGAAAGGCATAGTAGATTTCGAAGTAGAACTTTTTAAAGTAAGTCCATCACAAAGTAATTTTATATAAGCATTTACAATTTTTCGTTACTAATAAAAGTTTTGCAATTTTAGATTCGGACATTTAATAGTGACGGAATAAACCAACATATGACAATAAAAGATTTATCTGTGAAACATTCAGGTATTCCATGGTTGGAACTGATTAACAAAAAGTTTAATTCGGCTGGTCTTTTTGTTAATGATTCTGAAATGGTCCTTATTTCAAATTCAGATGCTATCACAGAGATAGAAAGTCTAATACAAAGAACTCCAAAAAGGACAATTGCTAATTATTCAATTTGGCTTTTGATTGAAATTAGTTTGACATATATGTCACAAAACTTTCAAAACATAACTTTCGAGTTTTTAAGTAAAGTTCAAGGGCAACAATATGGGCAACAATATGGGCAACAGAGAGAATCATCGTGTTTTAATCAAGTAAGGCGGAAATTTTCGTTAGCGATGGATGCAATGTATGTAAGAAAATATTTTAAAAAAGCTGCCAAAGAGAAAGTTAACGCAATAGTACAAGACATTAAAGAAGAGGCTAGAAAAAATTTGGAAAAGGTATTTTTAAAACAATTAATTTGTTGCTTGAATTGAATGTCTTTATTTTAAGATTTTTAAAATTCATGTTTTAATTATGCAATAGACTGATTGGATAGACTCTAATACAAAAAAGTATGCGTTAGAAAAGTTAAATGCAATGGGCGCTTTTGTTGCCTACGCTGATGAAATCATGGATGATCAAAAAATAAATGAATATTTTAGTAGTGTTGAAATAAATCCAGGCTCCTTCTTAGAAAGTTTTTTCAATGCAAGTTTTTTTGAATTTAAGAAAGCATTTATACACTTCAGAAACCCTATCGACAAGTACCATTGGACTAAACTAGAATCTTCAACAAACGTTAACGGCTTCTATACGTTTGCAATCAACAGCATCCGTAAGATATTACAATTTATTTCTTAGATCTTTCTGCAACAGTTTTGATTATTACCTGCAAAAGCTTGGAGTTGATTGTAATAATATTTCAAATAATCGCAAATTCATATAAATTATACACAATACCTAATAAAATATGAATTAAACATATTTCAACTAGAATTACCAGCCGCGTTTCTACAAGGGTCGTTCTTCCAATTGGATAGACCACAATACTTGAATTACGGTGCAGTGGGGTCTATAATAGGCCACGAGATTACTCATGGATTCGACGACAGAGGTCGAATATTCGACAAAAATGGTAACATTAACAATTGGTGGGATGCTAACACCGATGAAAAATTCTTGGAAAGAGCACAATGTATGATAGATCAATATGACAACTTTATCGAACCCTCGTTCAATCTAAAAGTATGTGAAACAGTTCTCAAATTTAATTATTACGTAATTATATAATTACATTTATTAATAGTTGAAACGTCAAAAACAATGAACTCTTATTAAAATCGTTTATGTTCATTAATTCCAGCTTTATTCATACATATTTAAGTGTGATAAAACAGTTTCTTGTGTATATAGGTGAATGGAAGTATAACACTAAACGAAAATATTGCTGATAATGGTGGCTACAAGCTGGCTTACCGCGCTTACAACGAATGGATAAAACGTAATAACATTACTGAGGATTGTCTTCCAAATCTGAACTACACACCGCGACAGATGTTCTGGATCAGTGCTGCCAAAATTAAGTGCAGCAGAGCAAGATTACAATTTATTCAGCATTTACTTGCTGGAGATCCTCATCCACCTGATTCTGCCAGAGTCACAATTGGTTTCGCAAATATAAAAGAATTTGCTGATGATTTTAAATGTCAAGCTGGTTCAAAAATGAATCCAATTAAAAAGTGCTCTGTTTGGTAGCTTCTAAACTAAAATATTTAGACTACTTTTATCATTTAATTTTAAGTATATCTGCGTTAGATAAAATATTTTGTACAAAAGATTAAATATTCTATTCTCTTATAAATTTTCTTATAATTATTTATTCCTTTATTTTACCTATATTATTTTATAGACAAATTGGCAATTGCTCCAAAAACGAATCCAAATGCAATCTGATTATGAAAGTCATTCGATACAGCAGTTCCCAAAATTGCTCGCAGAAACAGAAAGTTTGCTTGCAAACGTCTGCACGCATCTTCAGCAAGTAGTAGCAGAAAAGCGACGGTGAACCGACAAAAGAGTAAATTCCAATTCGGACTTGCCGGCATTCCGAGTCTTACGGTTCTCTCTCTTGCCTCGGTACAAGAGGGTTTAGGGCACGAGCCAAAAGACAAGGGAGAGAAGGGGAAACGCGAAAAAGAGAAGACGAACAGGACAATGCCCTTGGGACTCTCGTCGATTTTGTCACTCCTTTCGTCAGCCCGCTGAACTTTATAAACTCGGTTAGGTTATTTTTGACTTTGATCTCCGCTCCTTCTTCCCAGCCTCCTTCCGCTGCAGGCCTGACTGCCTTTTCACTATATTGTTTCTTTACCGGCGAGTCTAAGTTTTCTTCCTTTAAGACATAATTCCTCGGACTTTCATTTTGATTATGGCTGCATTTTAAATCGTCGTGCGGAAGGATGAGATCGAAATTGGCAGATTCAGATGTGTGACGGTGCGAGCATTTGGTGCATATTGGAAGTTGGCGAAAAGTATAGAATACCTTGATATAAGTACATACATATTTTACATGCGTTAGATAGATATTTATTTCCATCTATCTCTGCAATATGATAAAAGTACAGGCATCGCTATACTAAAAATGCTATAAAATATTATCTTAAAATATTATCTACGAAGCTGGCCCAGTATTGTTATCAAATCTATCAACATAACATTTTTTCTGGAATTTAACAGATTTTAGAAGACATGTATCAATTTAAGGGGGTTATATACCGAAAAAATTTCAAAAAATCAATTTTTTTTATTTGATTTTTTGATTCTATACTTTATCCAAAACTTAGAAAAAAAATTTCAGGCACAAATTTAAAAAAGATGTGCTCCAGCAATGTGGCAGCATTACTTCATATTAGAAACATATTGCTTTGAACATCATGGGTACGGACTACAACAAGCTTCTACTTATTGGAGAAGAAAAGAGATTGGAGAATCATTATAAAGTTCTGAATTTATTAATGATCCTGATATTATTTGACTCATGCTGAAGTGCAGTGTTCGACAAAGAAGTGTCTCAATAGTCTACAGAAGAGTCCAGTTCTCTTTTCTTTATAGCATTGGAGTGTGAGAAAAACATCTTTAATCAGCTTTAACCATTCAATAAAAGTGGTAATTATATAGTTAAGAAATTCGTGCTGTGCCAAGTATTATGTTTTCAGATGAAAATAAAAAATTCTTTTATTGTTGTTTTCTGAAAACTTTGGTTTTTTGGAGTTTGGCGTCAACTCCTGTTTGAACCGTTCCACGGATTGGCATGAAACAGGGCTTATAATTTTTGTTTTTAATGTCATTTGTGCCCGAAGCTCTTCAATAGTGGAATTTTTTTGATTCAGTATTTTCAAATCAAGAAAAACTGATAAAATTTCAAAATTTTAAGAAAATTTTTTATTTTTTCTTGATTTAAAAATACTAAATCAAAAAAATTCCACTATTGCAGAGTTTCGGGCACAAATGACATCAAAAACAAAGATTTTAAGCCCTGTTTCATGCCAATCCATCCAATGGTTCAAACTGGAGTTGACGCCAAAGGAAAAAATTTGAGATTGAAATATCTCTGAAACAAATGGACCTATAGACTTCTGTCTTGGCTCATTTGATTCAGAATAAGCTATATTTTGTATGATATTGATAGTATAAACTATTATTAATTTAAATTTTTGTTTTTCAGGTCATTTTCAACAATGTGTACGATGGGTATATAACCCCCTTAAGAAGAAACCAATACAAGCTGTTGGAATTCAGAAGCGATTTGAATTTACTACCACCAAACTTCTCTCGACTATACTTCTATTTCTGAACGTAAAGGAAACGGTTATTGAAATACTTGTTTCGTACTTACTTGAGGAAGTATTTGCGGAAGAGTATACAAGACGGCGAAACTTAAAAAGTGAAGGAGAAAGTGAGGTAAACACAAAAATTATGAATATAAAGATTCATTTTTAACGTGAAGTAGTAAGATGTGCATAAAGACTCATCTTAAGCTACTTTAGTAAAAAAAAAAGTATAATAAGAAAAAAAAAGAAAAAGGTATCACAATTATAAAGAATTATAGTAAATTTTGCAAGAAATTTGGTTAAAAAAACCTTAATGCAAAGTTTAAAGTGCCAATTTGCATTGCTACTAATTTGAACAAAAAATGCTTTCACTTGCTTGAAACCAAAAAATATTTGAACATAATACCTGGATAATAAATAATGATATCTCTAAACTAACGCCTTAAGTTAAAGTATAACCAATTAAACGAATTAAAAAACGTAGTAACCAGTCTAAAAAATCACTCAACACTCATAACCTCAATCGCAAAGCTTTAAAACCATCATTACCCAGTATCCATCGCGATCAAAAGAACGGAGAGGAGAATCGAGCGTGCCGCTTTTAAGGCTTAATCCCCTGTGTACACACTTTTGCGTGCAGAGAGAGAGAACGAACGAGAAAGAGAGAGAGAGAGAGAGAGAGAGGTATATAGAACTCGAGGCCTGGGCGAAGAGTTTCCGGAAGTTGCCCCGCGGCTTCCGGGGAAACGCGAGCGGCGCGCCGATTCGAACGCTCCCGAGTTCGCCGCGCGCGATGTAGCAATCGGAGAAATTACCAAGTTCTAATTTGTGGCGCCGCCGACAACGCCGACTACCCGGCTTTCATTCGCTATTTAGGGGCTGGCCTACGAAAAAAACTTACCGACTCCGCTGTTTAAAGTCTTATTAGGTGTAATTACACCTGGAATCCCGCGGGATTTTGTACTCCGGTTCCTCCTAAGTGACAACTTCACTTGAAGGATTAAGTGTTTTTTTTTTCTCTCTTCGTTCCGCCGAGAGTTTCATTATTATTTAAAAGCTATGAAGATTGGAATTGCGTTTAAAGTAAGACAAAGAGGAATTATAAAAGAACACTTTTTTGATTGACTTCTGTTTTGAAGAACATAATGCTTTATGTTTTATAGACTATTTTTAAAATAAATTGAAAAATTTTAAAACAATAAAATTGAATGCTTTTTTTTAATTTTTAGCCATAATTTTTAACTCAAACAAACTTATTTAATTGAAGTATCTAATGAAAAAATATATATTGAAATATCTAATCATAGAATTTAACAAAAAAATCGTTTTTATTTGATTGAATCTCCAAAACAAGAAAGCAGACAGACCTAATTTTATTTCTAAATTAAAAATATGCACAAAAAGTAAATAAATCAGGCACGTTAAAACAAAAAAATTATGCGCATTTCCGCGAAAAGACAAAACGGTGCGGTTTTCGGAAATGAGCGACTAGTTCAATTTCCAATTTGAATTTCAATCAAAATCACAAACGCGGCTCCCGTATTTTTAACACATTCATTTGCAGATTGTTTATAACAGAAAATTCTCTCGTTACTTCGGGAATTCAACTCGTCGAAGCGGTTGCCAATATTTGCTTCGAAAGCCTCCACGCAATTCTCGCGGCCAACTAGATTCGCGCGAATCGTCGCCTTGCCGCCATCGCCGAAACGAATTATTCATTTTCGGACTTGAAATTATTAAATTCTCCAGGTACAATCGAACTAATTAAAAAATTGCGAGTAATTAGAAAGTAATGGAGCAGAACGGACGCCGAAGCTTTGCGTAAAATGATTATTGTTCACGGTGAAAATGATCGGTGTTATATCATTGGCTGTTTGAAAAGTTCATTGCATCGTATCGCGCGATCGCTGACGTCGTTAAATTTTTTTTAATCATTATCATGTCAGTTCGTAATTCGATACCTGTTTTGATCAGAGATTATTGGACAATATCGGAGGATTTCATTAACAGGCTGAAAATATACGCGTGCATGAAAATTATCGTTGAATGATTTTCTAGAATAGATATTTCTAGAATCTGCTAATGGGAATACAAAAAGGGCATTCTTATTACTTTGAAAAATAATAATAATTTGTATTAAACGTTATAAAATTTATTTGGAAGCAGTGGCAGTTCTTTAAAACGTATTATTTAAATTATTTGCACCTACGTCATTTAACCTTTTTTAATTTTTAGAAATTTACAAGAAATAAAATTTCCATAATTACGGTGTATGAATTTTAAAAAGTTGACTTTTAAGAAATAAGAGTCTGCTTACGAGTTTTTGTTTTGGGAACAAATGGTAAACTGGAATTCTTTTTTAGAACTTGGAAAAATATTTTCTTAAATTTTCAAATGCGAAACTACTTCATATTCAATAATTGTAAAAACGTACTAGAAAATATGAATAATTTTCTATAATTAGCAGGAAATCCTAAGACATTGAGTACTAACGTGTCACCTATCAGGCAGATTTCCATCAGGCAGAACTTACTCTATTTCCTCTTAATTTACTGTAAGTACGAAAGATGGTAACTTAATTCAAATTCAATTAAAAAAACTATACATCGATGGGTAAATAATACAAGATTTTTGACTAATATTGTCAGATTGGTTAGTTTACGGATCAAACCCATTCTTTTATGTACTACATAAAGTTTAAAAATAAATCATTCGAAAGCATGTTCTACGAAGCAAATCGAAAATTTTGTGAAATTTTCAATTTCCGAACGTTTCAGACGCACAAACAAAATAAAAAACCCTATTATCTATTCTCTTTAAACGATTTATAAATCCTTTGAATCCCAAAATGTTCAAGCATCTTAATTTGTACTGCACACAGGTGATGAATTCCGTCCTCCCGCGGAACCATCCAAAAAGTTTCTCCAGAGGCGTTCAACTCAGCCGCCCTTGACTCATCATCCGTCCTCTAACAACGCATCGACACGATATCTCCCTCCTCTACGGGCCATGACAGACGACGGCAGAGTCCGGCTGACCAGGCAGGCCAGCTCAAGCAAGCGGCTCGTTCGTGATCTATCGCTTTAAGGTTGAACCCAGGTTCGCTGGTTCGCGGCTACGCCGTTGCTACTCAGGATTCCACTTTTCCCCTCCTTCCGCCCCGGCTCCCCTCCCCCCCGAGCCCCACGGTCCTCCCCGCCGGCCAACACAGGCGCACACGTACGTAACCCCACCCACTCGCTGGAACCTGTTCCACCCTTCCTCTCTCCCGCCGCCACCCAGAAATTTTCCATCTCCGTCTTTCCCATGCTCTTTTTCGTCCCAAAGAGAGAAAAAGGAGAGAGTCGGAGCCGACGCGCGCGCCAGAGAGAGAGAGAGAGAGAGGTAGAAGAAATAAAGAAATAAGAAGAGGAAGAGAGCGAGAGAGAGAGAACGTGCACGCGCTCCCATTGTTCGCCGCGTGTGTCTCTCCAGCCTCCTCGGGCTCCCTCTCTTTCGCTCGCTCTCCGCGCGCGCGAGCGAGCCCCATCTTCCTTTTTTCTCTCTATCTCTCTCGGCAGACCTTCTCCCCCTCCCCCGCCCCGACTCCCCTCGAGCTCCCTCGTGCACCGGCAAATGCTCTACCTTACGGAATTCTTTTTTACTTCTATCTCGCTCTCTCTCTCTCTCTCTCTCTCTCTCTCTCTCGCGGGAGAGGGGGGGAGAGCGCTTGATGTTATTTTGGCCTTTTTTCAGCCGCCTCTTTTTAAAATGCAGTATATTGTTACAGGGACTGCACTTGTATTAATGTTATAATTTATTATTTTGCTAATTTCGGCTCAAGAACCGCTGCTTAGATTTATGACCTTGAGGTATACACCGCGGCACAGGGATTGTTTTTTCCAGTTATTAAATGCGCGCTATTTGCACAGTATTTGTTTTGAAAATGTTGTCAAGTTTGCTCGTTGCTAGAGATTGAAAGCATTTTTTAAAAGAAGAAACTTTTATTTTTTGACGTAATTTCTGATCAAAAAGGAATTTCGATTAAAAATATGGAGTATTTAAATTTCTGAAAGAAGTTCCATTTTATATGGAAATTTATGTTATGCATTTATTTAAATTATTAATCGTGAAAATGTGAATTATAATCCCGTTATTCGTATAAAAACGTTTTAATATTTTTTCGTTTTAATTCCAAGTTATGAATTAGAATCTGTACATATATAAATTTTTTAATTGATTCATCTTTGAATATTTTTAATGATGAAAATAGTAAATTATTATACTATCAAAGATGACTTTGAAACATCTGTTTTTCTTTAAAAATATAAGCCAAAGTCCAGTTTTTTAAGTGAATCCAATCCAACGTTGCAAATTGCACATTAACTCTTCAATGAAAAGAATAAAAAGCAACGAAAGTAAAACGGATACAGAGGATTTAAAGGTAAAGGCAAAGGCGAGCAGCGCAACTGAAGCGATAATCCGCGAGGGGGCGCTGATTCCGGGCTCCTTGACGAGGCTCGCACGCGACGGCGCCACCCCTGGAGGATTCTCAATTGCGCGGCTCTCCGCGGAGTGGCAAAGAAGATGCTGTCGTCTCGTGCGATGATTGTCATCGCGCATTCCAATGCTGCACCCGGCAAAACGACCCGCGCCTTCTCGTTTTCAAACCCTGCACTTGCTGCCGGTTGTAGGAAAGTTTCAATGGTGTAGCGTAACATTTAAGACCTGCTAAATGTTTTGGCGAGAGGAAATTGGATTACAATGAGATGGGTATCTACATTTTGGTTTGAATTTTGGTTAGGAGAGCAAAAGCACCGTCAGATGGCTCGTTTAATAATTATTCAAAAACCAATAAATATATCGTTGAAAATAGTATTACTTGTGAAATACAGTTAATTATTGATATACATCACGTTTTTAAGGGTTCAAGTTGAAATATAATCATAAAAGTAATGTCTTCCCTGGTAGAGTTTGATCCACTAGATTGGTGGTCAAACGTTGGCCAAACATCTGGTCAGATACCATGCTTAATGTAAAGTTTTTTTTTGTAAATTTACAATTTTACAATTTTTTTGGGCTGGGTAAAATAGCCATGCACTGCTAATAAAATGGGCATACACATTATATGCAGGGGGTCAATTATGTAGAGAAGTAAAAAGCAAACTAATTATTGGTCAATTGGTGGATTGCAGACTATTTGGTTATTATTTGTATAACAGATATATGCTACAATTTTTGGCCAAATTGTATTTTATAATTTAATCGAAAAAAATTCATACTCAATTTGGCAATTTACGATGTATGTTTTTATCAGTTTTCAGGATTACGTTTTTCTAGCATTAGCACTGCACGGAGAAAAATTTTCTAGAAAAAATTACAATAGTACATTTTAATTTGATCACAGACTGTAAAAATCCGAAAA
>JAWWEM010000001.1:12841814-12870248 GCA_035582935.1 Ormyrus thymus
AAATTTAAATTAATTGTAGTAGTTTTTTGGGTTTTATCAGTCTGTGATTCAATTGAACGACGACTATGGTAATTTTAACTACAAAATTTCTCTCCGTGTACGAGTGTATTTGCAGGAAATTCCTCTAAAATCCAAATTCTTAATTTTTAAAGGCGCAAGCCTGAAAAGCTGCCTTCATTATTTTCAATCCTAGTAAATAGAGAATCGCGTGGCGGAAAAAAACTTTAACGGATAAGCGTCACCATCGCAACGTCACTCTGGATGTGGGGATTTCGCCGCGATTATCAAGACCCCATTCGGGATTTGAGTAAGCTTCTGTCAGAGTTCAGATTGACGGGAATTCTCGTTCCGAGCCTTTTTTCGCTGCGCTGCGAGCAAAAAAAATTTGTTTTCTCTACTCAACGTTAAATATCAATACTTTAGGCTGCACTTGACTGCAGTTCGCATAAAAAAATACCATGAAAATCGTTAGCGACATTTTCCAGTTCGTCCAAAGCCAAAAAAAAATAATTCTCTAACGTTATATTTTTTTTTCATTCTTGAAAACCTATTGATTTTGTTTTGATAAAAACATTTGTTTCTTGTGTTTATTTGGGTGATAATATTTTTGAGCATTTTTATTTATTTCGTATAGCTGAGTTTAAAGGACAAAAGGGTTCTAAAAGTAGTGTGGATTGTAAATAAAAAATATTTATTTTGTAGACAGAAACATTATTTTATTATTATAGAATTTTCAAAAATCGATACGGTAGCTTTTACGTCGATGTTGAAATTTACGATGTATTATTTTTGCAAGCATAACAAGCTGTAAATAAACTAAAATAAACTATTTTCGAAAGAAAATTAATTTGTTATTTAGCTATAAAATTGTACGTATTTTCCATAAACTGCCCTGCCAAACCCTCCCCCATTAATTAAAAAAAACCACACTCAAGACTAATCCCGATCCCAAACTTCGCGCTTCATCTCCGCCCTCCGATCAGCGCCGATAACGCAAAAGCACGTGTCTCGAAGCAGAACGAAGTGCGCTCCTTATCACAAAAGCGGGCGCGGGTTTTATTAATACCCCGCGATACAGAAATCTTGTAAGATCGCACGGCGGCGGCGACCGTCCCCATTCATAAATCTCGTGCTCGAGCGCCGTTTCGGATTCAATTGTGCGCCGATAAAAGGAGCCGCGAAGACGTATAAAGTAGTACAATGCCGGGAGCGCGATTTGCGAGAGAGCGTCGCCAGATGATAAGAATTAATTTCCGACCGAAGAATGGACAATTTCGTAGTGTTGACTTGCTTGATGCGGTCAACACTGGAGGTGGTGAATGGACTTTGACTTCGCGTATAATAAGCTGGCGAATCCTCTACATACGGCAATAATTTTAAATATGCTAATAATTTTTTGCTAATTTGTGTACCAAAATAAAATTGGTATCTATAGTCAAATCCGAGATACGATGGATCCGCTAGCTTGGGTCTAAAGCTAGCGTAATGATTATTTAAAAGATATTCTATCAAGATTAATTTACAATAAAAGTTGGATCAAGACTTTAAGAGTTCTATAAATGAAATAGCAATAATTACAGTTTTCATGTAAATAATATTTTGAGGACATTCCGTGCATAAAGTGTAACTTTTGTATAAACATTGCCAACTCGTATTGATTATTTAGTCTGCATTCATAAGTTTGTGAACTTATACACTGCGGGAAATATCGTATTAAAAATTAGTATAGTCTATCATAATCGAAGGATAAACATACACTATCCTGAAAAATTACTATGATATGTACTAACATTTGATAGAACTCTGGTAAAAATTAATATAGTTCTATTAAATGTTAGTACAAATTACAGTAATTTTTCAACATAGTGCAAGTTTGTCCTTCGATTACGATAGACTATACTAATTTTTAATAAGGTATTTTTCTCCGTGTACATTCGACGAGTAAAGCGTTGAGTTTAAAAGTACTTACAATTAGTTTTTCGAATTCTCATCGTTGTAACATGTTCAAATAGCGACAATTAGTCTAGTAACTCGGAAAATGTATCAAACATAGCAGCTAAAATTCTCTCTGCCTTTTGTATAAAATTATTTAAAAAAGCTTGCTAAAAAGTGCTTCCTCAATTCGCACGAACCAATATACACCTCCCTCTTTTCAAGACCAAAAAAGCCTAAATCATTCCTCTCCAAACAAATTAAAATGATAAAAAAGCGTCCCCGAGCCATATCGACCAGCCCATGACCGCGTAAAGGAGACTCAACTTTCGTTGATCGTTAATTACAGGCCGGCAGGAAGCATCCCGGAAAGCGCAAAAAAGAGAGAGCGTCAAGAAAATCAGGAAGCGAGCGAAATTCCCCGGGTGAATTTTTCCAAAGGGTCGACATTCTTGAAAGGACGAAGGAGGGGGGGAAAAATCTTTGGCAAAAAAAGCCGACGGCCAGAGCTCCGCGGAATGAAATGAAATGCGCCCGCTGCGTCGAGAGTAAACACGAGCCCGAGAGCGCATAGGAGAGAGAATCCGAGTAACAAAGAGGGACGAACGCGAAAACGGAGAGGAGAAATGTTATTAAAAAAAGGGATGGAAAAGGCGGGGAGCTACAGAAAATCTTTAATGAGATTTTGCGTTCGCTTTTTCTCTAGTATTTCTTTTTTTTTTTTTTGTTTTTACCTGCGTACGCTTTTTTGTAGAGCGAATTTTTAATAACAGAAATATAGAAGGTGGGAGCGCGCGGGAGGAATAACGAGAGCAAACGTATCGCGTTCGAGTGGGGCTTTTCTTATTAATAAGGAAGAGAACGATAAAAGTCGGACAGATTGGAGGCGAATAAAGTCTGAAATGAATTTGGAAATAAATTAAATAAGCCGGGAAATGAAAAGTGACTCGGAAAGGGAACAAAGGATATTGTAAAACGAAAAAACAAAACTATTTTATTGAGAAAATTCTGCTTCAATATTTTTTTTTCTTGATTTTAATTATATTTCTGCACCAGTTTTCTGTGTACAACCCGTACATAACTTTTAATTAAATCTATTTTGGATAATCAAATGTAAGAAAAATATAAACTATTTTATTATTTAGCTCTTCATCTGATTAATAACATCAGAATATGTCCAATAACTTTTGTTCATCAACTTTATGAAAAAACATTTTTAGCACTATATCTACAAAAAAATGCGCTTCAATTTCTCCTGCATAAAGGAAAATTAGAATGCATAGAAAAGATCTTATTAAACTCAAAACAAGACGAAACAAGAGTCCCTGCGGAATCACGAGAAATCAAGACAAAAAAAAAAAGAAAAAAAACAAGCCAAGACGCTACACAAAAGCTTTCGTCCTTTGAACCCTCCTCGCTCTACGACGCATTTTTAATTATTTTCATTTCTCATTTAGTCTCCAGACTCGATTATAAAAGCAGAGGCCGGCCGGACCGACACTGCATCCCCTCGGCGTTATTAAAACATCCGAAAACGCCGGCTGTTGATATTCCGCACGAAATAATTGACCCGAATAAGCGACAGGTTTCAGGAACGAGTCCGGAATCCGAATGCACACGCAGCCAGGCCAATTCGCGCCCTCGGAATCGATGATTCCCGGCCGGCTGGCTGCAATCGGCTTGTTTTATCTTTCGAATATTTATTCGAGAAAGTCGCGGAGACCTTCCTCGGGGATGTTTTTTGGGATGGTCTGCGATTTTTGGTAAAGTTTATTTGAATTGTACTTGGAGCTTATTTAATATTTGGAGATATAGATATGAACTTCAATTTTAGACTCGAAACATTGAGATTCAAACTTTTAAAAATGTTTTTTTAAGCTAAGTTACAGAATAAGTTATGCATATAGTTTTTAAAATTTAAAACAAAATTCGAAGAAAATGCTTTATTATTTAAAAAGATAGAATTGAAATTATATTCGTTTTTAATTCAACAAATCTAATTTAATTTAAGATTTTTATCCGAAATTTATTATCTTAATTTTTGAAATCCCATTATTAATTATGCTTATTTAATCTAAAACCATGCATTAATAAAACGACTCGAAGTACAATGCCATTTAATATACAGGGGCTTATCTACACATATAAATTTAATGTAAAATACACATTGATTTTGTAAATGAAAACGATGCTTATCATAAAATAATATGCTAATTTATGTATTAAAAATGCGCATAAATATTCATGCGTGCATGAAATTATATAATTCAACGATGAGCTAATATTTAACCCTTATCGGTTCGAACTTTGCCCGCAAAAAATACCGCAGATTCATGTAATATTACAGAACACTTACAATACTTTTACTTTTAAATCTCTTCCTTGTTTTATATTGTCCGCTCTTTGTTTTCTTTTTTATGCTGCTGCTTTCTAGAAGAGAAAGTTATGGAGAGGTGAAAATTCCATAAAGGTGAAAACGTCGGATTTCGATGACTCTTAGCCACTTGGAATAAATTAGACGTAAAGACTTGATATTTATTTAAATTCTAAAGGAACAGTAAAGCTCGTATCGTTTTTTGTGGACATCTATAAATGAGTTACTTCGATGCTGTTATAGAGTTGTCAAAATTAATATTGAAGTGTCGATAAAATTAAAATTAGTATTGAATACACTTTCGAAAGCAGTCACCTAAAATACATTTTTTACGAATTATGCAAACGCTTTCTTATCTACTACTTATTGAGAGCCAATAATTGTCTCGTTTATCTTGTATTTTTAGTAAACATTGCCATTCATTTGTAAATAACAAAGATATATTTTATCCATTTAGTTCACAAAAATATACGATTTATTTTTAGAATATTTCACTATTTTTAGAGATTTAATCATGTTTTGCGTCAAAATGCTTTTGTAGCGAGACAATTTTTGCAACAATATATTTAATTGATTATCTGCAGTTAAAACCGAAAAATAAAAGTTTGATAAAATCTTGGGACTTTCGAAATGAAATGTAACAAATAAAATTTGTATTTAATTTAAACTCTGATTTATACTGCTTTCGTAAACATATAATATTTACTATTAAATAGCAAAAGACAGCATGGCGAATCCCAAAAATCAGCGCAGAACCGACGAAAACAACGACCCTGCTCAGCGTTCTCCATTTCTCATTTCCTCCTCTCTCCTCCACGTGGTGACTTCTGAGAAGCCACGCATCTCCATCTATTGCTCTCCCTCCGAAGCCGAGCACCACAAACAGAAGGCCTAAACCGCGGTCACGATACTCCTGCCTCCCTCTCCGACGGCAGCTCGCAACCAAGCCAGAAATACCGAGGCGCAAAAGGAAGAGGAAAATCGGTCCGGAGCGAGATAAAGGATACGGAGCGAGAAGGAGAGAGGAACAAAGAGGGCGCTGGTGGGGGCAGAAACCAGACGAATTTTTATTATATTCCGCGGCGGCGGGGAAAAAAGGAGAAAGAAGGGTGCAGGGACGCGCTCTCGCCGACATTTTTGTACCAATTATGGCACCAAGCACAGCCGGTCACTACTACCTGCCGGGAGCTGCTACGATCCTGAGTGAGGCTGGACTGTGGTTACGTAGTGAGAGACTTCGCGGTATTTCGATTTACTTGCGTAGCGGAGATGTTTCTATTTTTGGATTGAGAACAGCTTTTGATTACTGGCCTTTTTTCTTAAAGATGTTTCGCTCGTTATCGGGGTACTTTCGTAGAAATTGATAAGCAACGAGTAATTGTAAATTTTTGAAAAATTATTTTGCTTGTGAAATAAGCAAGAATTTATCGATCAAGACTTTCAGCGATTTCTGATCTTCGAATATTTAAAGATTTACATAATTACCTAATTAGTGTAGATAATATAAATCAATTAATAATTTTAAGTGATAATAAATTGTACAGCTACAGTTGAGAAATTCAATTTAGGTATATCCATTTTTAATTTTCAGTATTTCTTGCGCAACAGCGCTGTAATTTCTTTTCGAATTATTAATGGTCAATAATTACTTTTGCGGTCATTATTAACGTATTATTAACGTGCTAATTCATAAATAGTTGCCAATAGCCTCGTCTCAATGAGATAACAGTAGTCGAACAAAAGCAATCTTCCTTCACTTAATCAAAACATCGAAAAATCAACTCTCTAAACGGAAACGAAGCCCCATGAAAAGCCGAAATCGTCAGACATTCTTCATTTGAGCGGGCGGCGAAATTGTCCATTTATCTATTCCCACACCCCGGCCTTTTCGATTATGCTCGACTTTCCCTCTTTTTTTTTCGCCGCCAGCTCAGCGGCTCTTCCTCTATGTGACTCCGCGCGCATAGTCGCGGGAAAAGCCCCGAGATTTATCGCGTGGCGCACCGGAAAACGGGGACATTATCCGCGGGCTGGACGAAGAATGAAAGCATAAATTTTGAGCGGAAGATCGACGAGCCGCTGCTGAGCCTATAGCACTTCGAGACGCGGTTTTTCTGTCTTCGAAGAGCGTGAGGTTAGGGAAAATGGACTAATTAATAAGTTTTAATTACTGGTTTGATTGGAAAAATATTTGTTGCAAATCGAAACGAAATTGCTTTATTTAGTATTATTTAATTATCTGAGTCTTTGTGAATTTTGTCTGATATCATTACGTTGGTGTTAAAATAGATATAGATAATGTAAACATCAATATAAATTTAGATCGTTTAGTTTTTATAAAAAAGTGTTCCATTTATACTGAAATTTATAAAGATGCATAAATACTTGATCTCAGATTCATAATATTGCCTTAAAAAAGTTGACTCACAATTAATTCTAAATGTCGGAAAAAAGCAAAAAAATATAAAAAGACTAAAACGAGATCTTCCGCATTCGTTACAGGACGGACCGTCGGCGGCGCCTTTGCAAAATTTACATTAGACGGGATAGTTCGTCTCGGGCAAGCGTCAGTCAAAAGGATTCAAAACGAGCAGGTACATAAAGCTTCCTGAAAGACGAAGTCTAAACTCGAAGATGCTCTGATTAAATCCGCGCTCCGTGGACACGTACAAAGGAGACGTCGAGTCCTTCTTTCACTGAGCCTGATTTACGATCTTTTAATGCGACATATCATTTAACATAGTGGCTTTGCCCGGCTTTAAAGAGCCGAATCTTAAAGCATTTTGCCACTAAAATCCTGATAATTCTATTTATTCAATTTTTTCCTTTTATTTATTAATAATGGCTTTCGACGTTTTTTTTACCTCGCATGAAAACGTAATGAGAATGTAATATCCGTTGTCCCATTTGCGTATGAAAATAAGTTTTATATAAAATACAGATTTTTTCATTGTTAATTTTTCATCTCCCATACTTTTCACGAGAATGAAAATGTATAATAAATTTTTACATTTTACATTTTAAAGTACTGTACTCAAAGTATTTAAGATACCTTTTACGAATTAATTAAATAATGTAAATGCATTATTTTTTTAAATATAATTATTTACTTGCGAGCATTGTTTTTAATTAAATTTTCTAGAAAACTTAATTCACTATCACCCTGTTTCAGAATAACAAGAGCAAATATCATACATAAATTAATAAATAGATAAACAAAGCCAATCGAAAACTTTATGTACTTCTCTGTTGACTAAAATGAATTATATAAACTTGCAATGTTTATACCAAGTAATAATGATCATATATAAATGAATGAAATTTCGCAGAAATCACAAGCCAGAGCTTGCACAACTTTGAAATTACTGCATATAAATTATTAAATAATTAACAGCTAAGCCTTAAAAGTGTAACAAGTTGCACGGTGGTTTCAAAATCGCCACAAAAATCGTTTGAAAAAAGGAGAAAATTTTCCATATTCATAGAGTTAGAATATGCAAACTTGTCGCTTTATGACTAGTAAAATTGCAGGTCTAAGTAGAAATATAAAAGGTATTGCCCCATACTAATTTGAATTTCAACATGGCATATTGTAACACTCACTCATAAAAGCTACGATTTTTATTGAAGTTTTGCAAATGTTGTTCGAAAGTGCCTTTAAGATGTCTGTAAGAAAAATACGAAGCATGCATTTGAAAAAAATTATATTCTATGTAGACAATAGTAATAACGATAATGAATTTCGTTGCAATGATAAATTATGAATCGTTTTTATTAATTACGAAATAAATCAGAAATCGAAGATAAAGTGTATAAAATAGTTCAAGAATGCGTCACTGGTCTTAGTCTGTTTTTATCTACTAATGCTTAATAGAAAGGCTGATCAAAACACATTTTATTTTGAAATTTTAAAACGAACTTTTTGCATTCTAGCAAAATGTTTGAATGTTTTGAAGTTCTAACAAATGATTAAATAACTCATTACTCAATGTTAGGCAAACATTTCTGTATGCTATATCTGAATAAAATAACTTAAAATAAACATCTTTATTTAAAAATTCTGTTTTTATTGTCTTTGCTATCTTCGGAATAACAAATTTTTATAGACTAAGAAGTTTTCACTACATTCATTTATTCGATCATATTTTTAAATATTTTTGTATATATTTATTTATCAAACAGTTTAATTTCACAAAAATTCTTTTTATTAATTAATAAAATATGTAGGTTTATAAAAACTTCCGTTTTACTGTTTAGAAATTACTGGGCTATATAAAAAATGTGTAATCAGGATCTTGTAAAAAATTATTGTTTAAACTACAATTAAAAATTAAGAAAATTCATGTTTTTTGCTTCAAATAACTCGCAAACAAAAGTTCCTGCTAGAATTTTTGCGAAAAACCAATAGAAAGTAAGGCTGACATAGAAGTTTAGGTTAATAGAGCCAAACTAACCAAGGTCCAACGAATCATTCTCTAAACCGTCGGAAGAAGTGCTCAGTACCTTAACGAATCGCAGTGTCGCTCACTACCGACAAAATCGATATGAACCTCCGGCATGAGGCGTCGAACGTTTCAGTGTCGCTCGCGCGCGTTTATCTCTCTCCGCTCTCGGCTCTTTACTCGTAGGAGCCAGTCCGAAGGTCGCCGATCTCGCCTTTTGTCGAAAAATATGCAAATTTATTCGCGCGCGTCCACCCGACTACACGCGTCTCCCCCCTCCCTCTCGTCTTTGTATTTTTTTACTATAAGAGTCCCCTACTCTTTGAGTCGGAGTTTTTTGCGCTGCACTAGTGTAGTACCTATTAACATTACGTATGCATGACGTGCTCGCTATTATGTAAAAATAAGAAAGATTTATTCGGGAGCTGCCTGTCTGCCTGCTTTTGTGCGCGGGCGTAGCGATTTGTACCTTTGATCGTTTACCCTTTTATCAGGACCTCGGATTTTTCTGACGTTGTGATCGGGGGCTGAAAGAAAGGAGATTTGAACCGCTGATGTTTCACTGTTGTTTAATTAATAATTAAAAATTGATTGAAGAGTAAAATAGCTGACATTTGTTTCAAATGTTGTATTTTTTATATTAAGAAAAAGTTCATAAACTGAAATTTACATTAAAACAAAGAATTTTCACTTGTAAAATGATATTTTCAGCTAAAATTTATTATTCTACGTGACAACAAACGAGAGAAGTAGTATTTTTGCTTTATTACTGATATTCGAATAATTGATTATTAACTGGGCACATTCATATGCGCATATAACGCTGTATGCACCTGCTAGAGCCTCCTATATGTTTGCCGATTCGTCCGCGTGTGAGGTCACGTGTGTGTACTCGCGTGCTGAGTTTGCAAATGCAACGGATCAATAATTTGGACACGGGACATGACTCTGATTCATCAACGAAAATTAAAATAAAAAGTATACATGCGACAATGAATTACAACGCATAAATTAACGAAAAACTCTCCCTCTTGTTAAACGCAGGCTAATTTTATATTTTTAAATGGATTAGTCGGCTTTTATGAACGCATTATTGCTATTGCATGACGAATTGCAATTTCAATTTTAAGCTTCCAATTTTTTGTTTTAAATTCAGCGATAAATGAATACGAACATATTTTTCATCTCAGAACTCGCCATTGTCTTCGTTATTCAGTCGATTGATGCTTAGTTATTTAAATTTTTTCTTAAGAAAAAATGAGTTTAAACATAAAATTTGACAAATTTGAAGTTTAAATTGATTTTCGAAAAACACTTAATAATCACTAATTTATGGTATTATTCTGCTTTAAAAAGCAATAAAATAATTATTGACCAGTAGTAGTAGACGCTGTTAAATTTAGTAACATGTAAATTCATTAATCCTAAATGCAAACTTATAATTACAAGCTTCCTCAAAAATACCCTTCCAATTACCACCTCAAAAGAAAATCAGCATAAATCCTCGCGCAAACCGCCACAATTTATTTCCTCTGCCTCCTCCTCATTGTATCCTCGCAAAGTAAAGTATGACGACAGGTGAAGCACACAGATTCGTAAGTGCGTGCAGCCGGACATCGAACGCAGACACATCGCCCGGAGCGATTTTGAGGTTAGGTGTCGCGACCCTGAAAGCACACACGCGACTCTTCCTCTCCTCGTCGTGTCCTTGATCGCTTCTGGTTTTCGAGGCTGAAAAGAGAAGAGGGGAAAAGGATCGCGTCTTATAGACACGTTGAATCTCAGTGTTTTTGACTGCTGCGAATCGCGTTCAACATTCAACCAACGGGTCGATGTACTGCTTTGTTTGCAAAATTCAAGGAATATCGTTTCTTTCGCTGACGAATTGTTGGAGATTGATTGGCTCTCTTCTGTTGCTTTTTTTCGAAGAGAGAATGAGATTATTTGAATGAGTATTGGAATGTGTCTTGTAATGTTTTTCGTGTTTATTGGAGATTTAGTTTGCTATTATAATATGTAATTTAAAAGTCAAGAAAACAGTATATCTATTATGACTGTACACACGATGTTAATAAACATTTGCGCAGTATTAAACTAAGAATGATGACTTGCATTATTTAATTTTTTATAAGTTTTTATAAATACTATGAATTTTTATTAAACCTGAACTTTTATTTAAAAATTTTAAATATCTAGTCAACTTAAATTCAGTTTTACACATAACTTAATTTCAGTTGTAAACATAATTAAATAAAGAATGTAAAATAAAATAAATGATAAATAAAATATTGTGATAATCGTTCTTTCTAAAATCACTAAATAATATCATAAGTTAACTGTCACCAATGAAATAACACTTACCTGTGCTGATATGTTTAAAAATTAAAAAAAAAGGTAATTTCGGTATGGTTAGTGGCAAGAATACCTGTGTCACTTGCATTTTTCTTCCCGACGATCATCATCAATTTCGCACAATTTGCACTGTTGAACCCCCATCCCATCTACTAAACTCACTAACAGCACCCTTCACCTCCAAATCCTACCTCCATCGACCTTCAAAAAAAAGCAGCATCCACCCGCCACAAAGCAAGATCCGACCCATTAATCAGACCCGAGCTCGTAGAAATGACGTACGAGCTCCGAAATTGAGTTGCTCGCGGCTCGGTCAATCTCCGCGCGAGCGCGTGTCTGCTGTGCCCACGTGCCGGCGGCACCTCTCTCTCTCACTCGCAAGCACGGTTAACTTCATTAGCTGCAATTAAGCGGCAATTAACCGGCTTGCGCGCCCGCGAGAGCTGCCGCGCGTTGACGTACGCGGAAACGCTGCTCTGACAAGTCGTGCATCATCTCAACTACGTTTGCAAGGGAAATGGAGGTGAGCTTGGAGGTTGGGAGGCGATAGCGGGGATGACATTGGGGGTTTTTAAAATTTTTTAGGAGAAGTGGGGATCGGGGTTAAAGTGCTTTAGAAAAGTCAAGATATTTTTTTCGTACTGAAAAATGTAATGCTTCATTTTTTTACATCTTCTTAATGACTAATTTCCCCAATCAAATTTGTGTATGACTTTTGCTATTTTAAATTTAACTAATTGGTGTAAATCATAAAATGTACCATATCTATCGACGTATCTTCTTAATTTCAATTATTAATTAGTGAATTATAATATGTTTTACGCGCAGGAAATACGATACTCTGTATGATCTAAATACATCTCAAACCGAATTTAGGTTCCGCTGAGAACTACTTAGATGGACATATAACTCAATTATTTACGCACATGACATAATTCAATACGTAATTCTGCATTATGCGTATGCAGTACACGGGAGATTAGACAGGGTACCAAGTGTCGAGAATTGCACCTGATATAGAGATAAATTCAGAAATTCTCTTGCTCGAGATAGAATTAAAATTTAAAAAATCACGTGGAACTAAGCTTATCAGGAGAGTATCACTTGTTTGGGTCCCGGATTTTGTTCAAACTTTGGGATATGTTTTCTAATGTTAAAATATGAAGGAAACTGCGTGCGTTCGGCCTAACCCTCGATTTTTCAAAAGTTACGAGCTTTTTTAGCGAAAAGCTAAGAAAAATCGATTTTTGTTTAATCACATATAATTTTTCAACGTTTAATTGTAGAGTATTTTAACTCCCAACATTTGAAAGGTGAGATCAAATCCTATCGATTAAAAAAAGACATCTAAAAATCTTTATTTGGTTAAAAGTTATAGCTAAATAAAAATTTGTAATGAAAGAAGCTAAAATTACACCAATGAATTTTTGTGGATTTTTTATGCTACTTTAATAGTCATTTTTTATTGGGCCATAACTTTTGAACAAATGAAGATTTTTGGATGTCTTTTTTTTTTTAATCGATAGGATTCATCTCACCTTTCAAATACCAGGAGTTAAAATACTCTACAATTAACAGTTGAAAAGTTATTTGTGATTTAACAAAAATCGATTTTTCTTAGCTTTTCGCTAAAAGAGCTCATAACTTTTGAAAAATCGAGAGTTAAGCCGATCGCACGCGGCTCCCTTCATATTTTAAACTTAAAAAAAATTTATCCCAATGTTTGAACAAAATTCGTGACCAAAACAAGTGATACTCTCCTGGTTAGTGAAATTGAGGCATTTATAGATATTTAGAAATATTACAAAACTGAATTATTAACAACTTACGTTTACAATTTTACAAATTTATAATTAAGCGCCTATTTATTGACCCGAATTGAGAACTAAGATGTAGCACTTAGCAATAATGCATTTTGGTTTTCTACATGAGTGATGCAGTAAATGCTATTCTCCGGCAATTATTTTAGGAAATAATTGCTATGTTTGAATAAGTTATAAGAATTGATAGATTTTGCCATCAATTTTAAAAAGAAATTACCGTTTATTATTCATAACGTTATACGTTATACCCTATTTCTGTATACAACATATTTTACGGTATTTACTTACCGACATATATATCTGTGTGTCAACTAGCATCTAATTTTGCAGAATAATTAAAGACAAATGATGCTTACCTGCAACAGAAAGGAAATAAATTATGAAAAATCTATTTTAAAAACTGTTTTCATAATCAAGTATTATTATTATACCAGAACATTTTTTATTAATATTAAATAAATGTTACATTACTTTGATTTGTGAAAATATGTAATAGACCTATATTAACAAGTTTAATTATCTATTTTAGAAGTTTTATCCCATTTTTAAAATTCTCCAAAACACGAATTAAAGATAATAAAGATGCTCGATATCTAAGAAATTCCAAGAAATTGTATGAACGAGAATCTGCACTGAACCAGAATCATATTCTTAAACAACCCTCATTGCATCTCTCGCACGCATAAGCTTTACAAATACGACGCAAACTAACGTCCAAAAAAATTTACGAGCGACACAACGCCGAAACGCAAAAACGCAAAGCTGCCCGCGAAATTTATACTCCATCCTCTTCGGAATTCCGTGTCAGTCAGCGACATTAAAGGCCGCGGTGCCGCCCGTAATTAATGATTTGCAAGGTGGCTGTACGTGCAAATGCACCGGAAAGATGCAAAGAGGAGAAAAGAAGACACGGACGAGTTCCGAAAGTAAAAGTATCATTTCTTTTAGAGGCTCTGATTTATTCGAGAGCTGGTTTGTTTATGTTGGTTGGGTAGGTCTGCGATGGTTATCTTAGTGGATTTTGTCATTTTATTTTGGTTGTCTGATTTTCAGAGACATAAATGAGTGTGAGAACTGGTACTGAGTGGAGAGTTTGTTTGTGATTACAATACTTACATTATTCTTCTAAATTTTCTTTATGTTTAGTATAGAATATAAATGGAATAGTCAAAATATTGTGTTTATTTCAAGAATGATTGAAAGTATAATATACTTTCCAAGAAATTCTAAAATCGACTCTTTAGTATAACCATCTGCGACAAGACGTTATTAATTTTTTTAATTTGTTAAGAAAAACAGGTCTTTCAGTTTTCATTAATAAATGTAAACCAAGTATTTAAAAAAATGCATTGATGCTAACGAATCATATAAAAATTCATTTTTTAAGTTTAAAACAGATTTCATAAAATTTCAAATATAAGATCTGGAGTAAAATATTAAATAAACTAATTATTTTTTATAGCTGTCAGTTATTAATCGTAGAGCCATAATTTTTCTTTATATATTCCTACAAATTTTTACTGCAAGTATACGATCGCCCGAAATCGACCAATAAATATTCAATTATACGATGTCTTCTTAACATTCCCATAAAATCAATAAGTACACTAATGATGTACATAAGTCCATAAAAGTATAAACTTACAAGATGTTAATCTCGCAAGTACTCCAAACCATCGACCAAACATTTCCCTGAAAAACACCGGTAACTCATCCCAATTAAGCTTCCGCGTCCTGTAACAGTAAACGCGTAGTCATCCAAAAGATTGAGCAAAAAGCAGCCAATTCGTCAAGGTTTCTCTCCGATCCGAATATCTCGGTCCCTCATTTGCCAAGCGAAAATCAATTCGTTCTTCTTCGTGTCACTGAACCTTCGCGCAATGTAAATAATCTAAATAAACGGAGCGCGGTACCGTTACATTTTTCACCAGGCTCCTGGCCCAATAAAAAAGACGAGTGCCTTTGCGTCGCGGTCTTACTCACGTGAGAACCGTAAAATGACAATTACCCGCGGTTTTACGTTTTGGGCGTGGCGATTATTTAAATGTAATGCGGTTGGAAGAGAGAAAAAGAGGAGTGTTGGCGGTTTTTGATAGCAATTACGACGTGAACTTTTATGCTTTGAGTTTTTTTATTGAATTGTAATTTATTTTTAATTATGAAAATGGCAAATAATTTTCTTGATGAACTTCGCCATTCGCGGTATTTATCAAAAGTTTGAAAAAAATCTTTAGTTCGTTAAGAATTTATAACTTTCGTTAAAGAATTGTTCTGATAAATTATATTTCTGAAATTTTTTAATTACTCAATCCATGTCAGATTTCTAAAATGAAATTAATTTGAGTCTACGCAAAAATTATTAAATTAGAAAAAGAGTTTAACAATCATAGTTTCATCGTATTTTCGTTTACTGTTGTAATTCTTTTAAATGGATATTAATTTGTATTTAATAGTAAATGCAGACTCTAATGCTCGTTTATAATATTCTTCTAATAAAAATAAGACTTTTATGATCTTTCCGAGCTAATACTTCTGATTGGAAACTTTGTCTCCACAAGTAATTTTCACGTTTTAATAGTATATTAGATTCACCGGTTTTTCTTAAATTTACAACCTTTATTTTATCTTTCTTGTACGAAAAGGGTTATCGATATCGTACTGAAGATGATCAGCCGACAATCTTTGAAATACTTTCATTCCCATCAATATCTTCCAGATGTGGTTTTTAAAAGTCTAGTTATTAGAATGCCTCACACGCTGAGGAAAGATGAGAGACATCAAAAATATTAGCCCGAAAAATATCATTAGTTTTATTTTTATTAAAAGAATAATGCACAATTTGATATCAGTCATCTTAAAACTAATAATACTATAAATCACAGTCACTCAACGAATAAAACCTAGTGATATCACTGAAGAAAACATAATAAAATATGCAGATTAGAAATACATAAAAATAAACAGTTAAAATACCTATTAGTATTCATAAATAAGACGATATATTCATTCTTATTGGCAATCGACTAATCATAAATATACATTCATTCCTTAAATACACTCTTTTGATAATATTGTTGTATATGGAACAGTACTTTAATAAATTGGAAACATAAAACTAAATGAAATAGAATTAATTAACTTTTAATAGCATTTTAAATAGCATTTTCTTTCACGAATCATATCTTTATTTACAACATCAAAGTTTTGACTTTTTAATTTTTTTTCCAGTTCATCAAATGTAACTTTATAATATATATAATCACCTACGTAATTAGATGTTGTTAGTTAAATGTATTAAAAAAATTTTTTTTAACAGATCCCATATTTTGGGTACAACTACCTTAAGCTTTTCCTTTCTTTGTATTTACCTATTATATTCTGTCCTTCAAGCAATTAACCAATAATTAGACTATTAAAAAATGTTACAAAATATACGTAACGTAAGCCGCGTGACTCATTAAAATATTTCAGTATTTATATTTAAGTTCTGCATTGTATGCGCATCACTTTCACAATAAAGAAAAAAAAGGATTTATCAGACGCAAATAACAATCCCCATTAAATATTCTATACATTACAAAACTTTACTGAAACACACGATTACATAAGCCCTAACGAGCAGAAAAAAATCGATGTTTTTAAAAATGATCCATTTCGTTACGTAACCCTTCGCATTACGCGGAACACTATAGGGTTTACCAAGGTTACCGTTACGAACCAAACTATCTCAATTCGTAAAAAGTCCTTTACGTAACGCTTTGACTTTCTCAAGACAGAAAAAAGCCCTCTCCTCGAGATTAAAAAGCGAAAAGTGCTCGAAACGGTAAAAAACGTCGGTCGGTAAATGGAATACGAGGAGATCATGGAAAAGTTTGGAGGTTCGATCGAGTGCCATTCCTAATCTCGCTACTCGTGCTGAATAATCGAGCGGGAATCGCGAGAGCAAGAGACAAATTGATAGGAGGACGCGCGAGAGTTTAAGAAAAAGCAAGATAAATAAAGAGCCTGGGGAGAGATTGGAGGATGAGGAAGATAAGGAGGAGGTGAAGAGAATTAGCGACGATAAGGTGGTGACAGGAATAAATTTGCAGTTCGGGAGGGAATTTAACGGGGAATTTTTGAATTACAAGGTAGAATTAGTTTCAATTAAATTTCAAGTTTTAATAATTTTTTAATTTAGGTTAATCAATATATATCAATTCTTACCATTATAAAAGGTTACTTGTTACATATATTTTCTAACGTAAAATTTCTTTTGGTTTAAAGGTCTGGTATGATATATATCGTATAACACATCGTATAATATATATCGTATAGCTTTAAGTAATATATATAAAATACGCTTCGATAATACAATTCTTATAGACAGAATAATTTCCTTTTTTTTATATTATTTTTATTTAATTAATCTATTTTAAACACTCAAGCTCAAAGAATCAATCTTAAAAATTCAAACTTTAAATTTCGGCGCCTATTCTATGCAGACCAATCAAATTAGTTAACAGCAACCAATCAAAATAGTCTTATTGTGATGACAGATTTCATCCATCATTTTAGGAGAGGAACACTAGCAAATAAATTCCAACAAAATTTAAGATAAATTTTGTTAATACAGCAGTTTTATTTATAATAACAGATTTTGTAATAGTTAGATATCATTTAAATACAAATTTTTCAATTTCAATTAAGAGCAATTTTTCGTACGGAAACAAGTATCTTGAAAACCTCTATAACAATTCTGTTATTTCCATCCCTACCATTTTTCAAAAGCTACGATTCATTTAAAAAAAGCGCACTGCCCGTAAATTAGATTTTATTTTAAAAAACCTCATTTTCCGCATTCACGATGCACCCCTTTTATTTTCGGAAATCCAACAAAAAGTCGTCCACTGCAGCCCCTGTTTGAAGAAACAAAAAGCGCGCCAAATTCAATTACCTCGCCCACTCGCCGGGTAAATCCCCACCCCGTGGCTAACTTCATTACCGTCCTCACTGAGCATAAAAAATTAGTTTATCATAAAAAAAAAAAAATTGTTCATCGCACATAAAAGCACTTTTTGCAGTTAACAAACGCGATCTAAACCGAGAGAGCAACAACGAGAGCCATCGAGGCTCCCCGTGTAAAAAAAAAGTTTGTCTCAAGTCTTTCTCAAGTCAGGCTCCAAAGATCTAGCAATAGTCTGGATCGATGAGACCATCCTAGACATTTACCTAGACTCCCTCTTTAGCTTCTCAGAAGACTTTATCCTAGACTTTTATCTAATAGATTTTTCTTCCGAATTCTAAAGTCTGGGAAAAAAAAAATTTCGAACCCACATTCGAACCCAGACTGTCCCGATTAGAAATAAAATGAGGTAGGCCATAGCGCCTCCCCGCGGCCCTTGTCAGATTGCCTCAAAAGGCCCATAGCAAGAGTGCAACGCTTATCTCGCGTGGCCGCCGGAGGGCGTGCCAAATATACGGCTGCCATCTTTGGTCCATAAGAGGTCCAGACAGTCAAAATTCATAAACTCCACCATATGGACTTCCAATGTGTACTAATAGCTGGAAAATTTCAGATAAACTTGCTTGAGCTCAAAAACTAAAACTTAAAACTAAATTAAAAACTATTTTATTCTTATTAAGTATTATTACAAAACGTGAGTATTACTAAAATAAAGAAATACCTATTTGTTAAATATGTTTAAAAGTTTCAATTTATTCTAAGCTAAAATCATAACCTAAAATTGCAATTAATACTAATATTTTTCATTTCAGAAATAAAAAATGGATCTTAGCAATTCATTAAATAAACTTGCTTTGCTTAGAGCAAATTTTAGCATCTTCTGAAGAATCTCTAACTGCGGAAAATTTCATGTTTTATTCTAAATTGAGTCGGATGATGAATAATGTTAAAGACTGGGAGGGATACCGAAAGCAAAGATAAAATAAAAATCAAGAATATAATCAATAATAATATATCATAAAAATAAATGTTGCGTATTTTTAAAATAAATGTTGCATGTATAGCATAATTATTTATTGAGAATAAATTTTTTAAAAATAAATAATATTGTATATTTTATTTCACGCATTAAATAAAATACAATCGGTAATGATTAATTAAAATAATTTATAATTAAAATAATTTATAATAATTGTCTGTGCCCCATGACCTGCAAAGGGCCTCATGGCGCACAGACACAGCAACCATAGCACTCTATAGCATTCTAAATGTTAAGGAGGTTCGATACCAAATCGCAAAATAAAGTTATTTTTTCTCTTAAAAAATTTTACTTATATTACCCTTTAATAGCTGTACAAATTTAAAGTATCGTTATAAATGTTATTTGTTAAATAACGAATTTCGAAGTTTGATATTTTAACATAGGCAGTAATGGCAAAGTGTAAAAATTTTACGTCTATGACAATTTTTCTTGTAGTTCTAATTATAAGATTTGAACAAAAAACCGATCAAATGAAAGGAAATTTAATATTCTTTCGATTAGTGTATTAAAAATTATACCTTTCTTAACTCGTTTAGCAGATATTAATATAAACGCAAAAGAACGTTCATATGCATTGAGCGCAACAGGACTTACAATAGACCGAAACCAGCCGGTACACGCGGCAACAAAACACGAGCACGCACGATCTTAGCGAAACGTACAAAATTACGTGGCCATTTTTTTCTACTGAATATTTTGACGTGATATTGTACACATACTTTCTTTGATACATTTGCAACAATATCATATTAAAAAATTTTCAATTTTCGAAAGTTCATAACAGACTTTTTTCAATAGAAGAAAAAAAATTGCCGTATTCGAAAGTGTATTTTGTTTATAATTTATTTTACAATTATTTTTATTTTTCATAAGCTTTTTAATAATTCTGGAAGTAACTAGATGTATTGAAGTACATACTGTAAAATTTTGATAATGTTTCATAAAGAATTCGCTGAGATCCATCGAGTTGAAGTTAACTTAATTTATTTTAATTCAGTTGCGAAGCCGTGGGTCAATATATTTTTGCGGGTTCATAGATTACGAATTTTCGTGTATCATACTCCCATCAGGCTAAGACGTGACATTTACCCATCGCACCGCATACGTCCCGCGGCCGGTATCGCACCTCCTTAAGGAGGCAAATGTTACAGTCCTTGTTGGGGCCTCGCGTGATTGCCTCAGGAGGGCCAGATCGGAGTTTTGGCAACCCACAAGAGGCCCTCGTGAGGCATCTATCAAAATTTCTAATCGGGCTGTTATTTCTATAGAAATAACAGCCCGATTGCCTATAGGCAAGCTCTTGACATAAATAAAAGAATAGCTCAGTGATAAAGAGCTTGCCTAGAAAGAACAGGGTCTGGGTTCGAATACGAGTTCGAAATTTTTTTTTCCCCAGACTTTAGAATTTGGAAGAAAAATCTATTAGATAAAAGTTTAGGATAAAGTCTTCTGAGAAGCTAAAGAGGAAGTCTAGGTAATGTCTCAGATCGCCTCATCGATTCAGACTATTGCTAGTCCTTTGGAGCCTGACTTGAGAAAGACCTGAGCCTGATTTTATTTTACACGGGTCGGGATCGTTTGCGCCGACGCATGAATGGCTAAGTGGCGAGCACGTGTGTGTACAAGTTACACCTGATTGTAGGTGCTCCGGAGGCTGACGCCTGGTGCTTGAAAGAAGAGAAGAACGACGGCTTTCAGCGCTACGCGCGAGAGGAACGGGGGAGATATATCTCGGGTAGGAGGTGTCGGATTCGCGGTGCTTGATTAGTTTGAGCGGAAACGAAGTAATTGGAAACATGAAGGATTTGGTGAATTATAGATACGTTAAGGAAATATTTTTGTTGGATAGTCAAAATGAGATTTCTGATTACTTGTTTGAAATAAACTTATTTTCAAATTCCATGTTGCAAATCCGCTTACGAATACATTCGAAAAAGATTTAATGTTCAAATACTATAATTTACTTTAGTAAGAACGAAAGATTCTAAAAATTTGTTTAATAAAAATGTAAAAATATCTTTTTAATGAAACGAGAAAGCATATTTTGTAAAATCTGTACATTAAATGAGAGTGAAAAATAGTGTTAATTATGAAATAGGTTTCGATTCACGAAATATCGATAAGATTATTGCCGTGTCATTCAATAACTGTTGGCAGAGTAACACCATGTGTGTTTGATCACTAACGCCCATCCACTAGTTTTCGGCTCTGGTATCCTTTGTCAGCTTTGAGAAAATTCGTTTGATGCTTCAGCTACAGAGGAGTGTATCAATTTTCTTGAGTGGTTCGATGCACGTGCGAAACTTTCGCTTGTTTTAAGAGAATTTTCGGCCTTTCAAAGGGACTCGATTCTACCGATAACATTCTTTTTTCGCGCATGGGCTTTTCTGGCAAAAATTATAAATTCAGTACCGTTTAAGGACAATAAGTGGAAGAAAAATTTTTTTAGGTAAAATAAGGCACTTTAATTTCTACTAATTCTCGTATTAGTACTTAAATCTTACTCTAGGAAGACGAATGCATTTACGTACCACAGAGTAAAGAAATTCTAATAAAAATTGTAATGCTTAAATAATTTAAAAAACCTTTCTGATACCCACTAGATGAGTATCAAAATTACAATTTAGAACATATTAAAATACAAGCGCCTAATAGAAATCGAGTCCTCATATTACGTTACTGCGCATCATCCAAGTACCGCCTCACCGCGCGAGGGAAGCCCCGAACGTTTCAGGAGCAGCATCGCCAACGATCGGCAGCAGCAGCAGAAGCCTCTCCTCAGTGGCGCGATTTGAAGGCTCGCGCTGCACGAGCCCGGGAGTCAAACGCGAAGGGGCTCTTGCCCTCTCTCTCTCTCTCTCGGCGCGCGCTGCCAAGATATAGCGGCCGCGAGGGAGTGGGGTTAGTTCGTGACCCGACCACCTGTGGAGGCGGCGAACGGCTCCTTCTTCTTCCTCCTTGTCGGCGGCGCGTCTTGTTTGCTCCGCACACGTCGACCGTTAGCCAGGTTTGCATCCCGAGGATCGATCGGAAGATCGTCCTGGCTGGAGGCTCATCTCCGAGGTGGTGCGCCTCTGCTTGGCTCAGCAGGTTTCCGGGATTAAAACACGGAAGGAGCCAAGGAGAACCGGGAGCTGCACTTGCCGAATCAGCGGAAAGTTGTTTGGTTGGGAAAAATATTTGGGGTCTTACCGTAACTTTGCGATATTTGCGGTTGCAGAAATTTTTACTTGGGATAGTTATTGGAAGAAATTTGGGAAATAGATCGCTCAGTCAAAATTTGATGGTTGAAACTACTGAACTTTGGGAATACAGATGAAATTTCTTATTCAATAAAACGTATTTTCTATTTTTTTTAGAAATCTAAGAGAAAATTCATTTATAAAATCACTAAGTCCGAAAAATAAGATGTGGATCAAAAAATTTTAAAAACAGATTAACTTTTTAATGTCTGGATACTCCCTTTCATTCATTTTCAATTGACAAAAATAAAAAAGAAATTAAGATTATAAGCGACATAATTCCATCGCATCATAATTAATTCTAAGTAATTGATTGTACTACTCAACTGTCAACTTCGAATGAAATAGTAATTTTGCATGATGGGCTCAGCCGTCGATAATATGCATAATATCATTAATTTTAGTTCAATTTTAAATTATATATAATGATTTAAATAAAATTTACATGAAAATAAATAGACAAGAGATTCATTTAAAAATAAATGTCTTGAATACTTAAAATAGAATACTTTTATTTACAATGAACTCTGCGCATAATACGTAACAATTCGTCAATGACCAAAGAATTTCGCATAAAAAGCCTCTCCCCTTAGCTTATAATTTCACTTTACAATCATTACACCAATGTGGAAAACGAGAAAGTAGCGCCATCGCTTTTTTCCTCTCGCATTCCACTCTGTGGTTTTCATTAAATTAGAGCCACATCCGACGACATTTGCATTTTTCAGCGCTTCTCGTTCATTCGTTCGCTCTTGCATAGATTGAATGAGAGAGAGAGAAGGAGGGGGCGGCAGAAAAATGAGTGTAGGCAAACGGATAAGTAAATGAAAATGAGATAAAGGCCGAATGAGCAAGTGGAGAAAGGTATGACGAATGCAGAGGAGCTGGAACAATGGAAAATAGAGGGACGAGGGAGAGAGGGCAAATAGGGAATGCGGTAAATTTATGAAAATACCTTTTTAATGCATTTTGTATGTTGGTTTTACTTCATTGCTCTTTGTCTTTACTTCTTCATTTGAAGTACTAAAGACAATGCATTATATAGACATCAAACAAGAGCGGTTTCTGAAGTTTTACCCTCATGTGTGAATATGCTTTATTCGAGATGGAAATAATTAATGACTCATCATTAACTACAGTTATTTTTTGAAAATGCACGACTAAATTTTAAAATAAAGTGATATTTTCGTATTTGCAAAGATAACGTTTTTAAAAGTAAATATGGAAGTATATCTATCAGATTTCATACTCGAAACATCAAGCGCAATTTCCAACTACAGTACGAACTTCAGAGATGTCAAGATCTCTGACAGACAAGACTTATAATTTCAAGTAAAATTACCAGCTGCACTGAAATCACTCAGACTGCAAATTATAATTACAATACTTCGCTTAGTTTAGAAATACTTCACGAAAAATTATAATTGTATTTTCGAACAATGAAATGCGTTTAAAAAATTTTACAGGTGAAATATTTAATTATTATTTGCTGCGAGCAGCGTAATTAATAGTTCTAGTACCATCTGTAAAAAAGGCAATACAGAGAATTCTCATTACTTTTCATGGTTCTTTACCCTTTCCAATTTCATTCATAGAATTTTTTTTCTCTGTCTTGTAATTTTTATTAAATGTAAATTCAAATGACTATTTTTTATAAATAATTGAAAACTTTTTATGAATAATTGAAAATTGAAAACACCAGGCTGTAACCAGCCTTAAATATTGATTCGGTTCCGGCTTTACTTTTCGACCGAACCTTCCACTGTAACCCCTTCAAAGAGCTAAAGATTAATTGAGTTACACCATTCGTAGCGAACGACGCGTAGAACTAAGTTTCAGCTAAAAATAAGTTACGCTACATAGAGAAAGCGAAAGAAAAAGATACTAAAAAAGCTCGAGCAAGCTCAAGCTCGAGCTCTAGCGAGAGGCAGGAACAGCTCCTCTCCTCTCTCGAAAAGAGAGTGAGTAAGAGAGAGAGAGAGAGAGAGAGAAGTCGGTTGCGCCGCTCGGTTGCGTCGGTTGCGTCGGTCTGTAGGAGACTGAAGGTACTGCGGTTGCCATGGGAACCCATCACCACCACCACCGCCGCAGCCCGATGTAATTATTTGAAAAACGCCCGCCGCAGCTCCATCCTCCGTTCTATACACCGGCTCGAACGAAGCCCCTGACTCCCCACCACCTACAGTGCCGCCCTCTGCCGCTGCCTGCCTCCCCCGCGACGAGCCCCCTCGTACGCCCTCTTCGCCCCTTCTGCCGACAACTGCGGGGGTGCTCGTCTCTCTCTCCCTCTCGAGTACAGGGCCACTCAAAAGTACCGGCTGCCAGGGCTGCAACTACTGAGATGATTCTTATCTTGCAGGTTAGATGATTAGATTTGGGGATCCGAGGGTTTGGATGGTGAATTTTTTTGAAGAAGGCTGTAATTCGCGCTAATTTGCGAGGATGATTCGATTCAGGGTAATGGGGTGAACCATTCCTGCATCTGCTCCATGAAATCATTTTTGGCTGAGATTGCATCATTCATCAGCATTATTCATAAGCGCACTCCTACACAACTGGATATGACCAATATAGGTACCTTTTAACTTCATGTAAACATACGATTGCTATACGTATTAGCTCGATTGACCAAATAAACATGTGTATCCTGGTGCACAGTTACACTTTTATTTGGAGTTCATTTGCAACAATACACTGAGAAATTTTTTTTTGAAAAATTACTATTTTAATAGCACTCGTGGTAATTTGTAAAATTTGGAAATTATTTTTAAAATTTACAAATATTAAAATTTACGAAATACATAGTAAAAATTATTAAAATATAAGTGTGTCCTACAAGTACCATTAAAATAGTAATTTTTTAAAAAAAAATCTTAATTTTTAAAAAAAATTTTTCTTAGTGTAGTTAAAAATCCAGTTACTAAATAATATAACATAAATCAAAAAATTTGTGATCATCTCATTTAGCCACTTTACTTTCCATTATAAAGCTTTTACAATGTTACATATAAGTTAAGAATTTCATAACGTATTTTCTGAAATAACGTAGGGTCCCAAAACCAGATCACTCTTCAGAATTAAATAAAAATGATAAGCAGCCGATAATTTACCCCCCTCCCCCCCTTAACTACTTACTAAACTCAAGAGTGAAAAAGGAAGACACCAGAAGAGCAGACAGCCAACAAGGAAAAAAGAAGCAGCCCACTACCAAGAAGAGCACGCGTCGCGAAAGCAGAGCCGTGTAAAACGAAGCTCAAGAACAGCTCGCATCCCGGCCATCCCGGCAAGGGGTGAAAAAAGCGAGCCCAGAAACTAGGCAACGCGCTCGTTACAAAACGAGTAAGAAGACAGCGGAGCGGCGGCGGACGCGACAAGGCGAAACAGGAGTGGGATGGGGAAAGGGAGGGAGGGGATGTTGCACTCTTGTCGAGGAGTGTACCCTCCGGCGCAACACCCAACCCCCTCGACCGGCAAATCGCTGGCCCCGTGTACGCAGGCTGCGTGCACGCACGTACGCTGCTGCCGCTGGTGGCCCACCTGAACGCGCATGCACTGGTCAGAGATCGCAGCGGCTGCGTAAATATGTGCGCCGTCGAGCGGAGGGGGCTGCTGCTCGATCTCGCAACCCCCTTTCGCAAGCGCTGCGGTCCAGGCGTTGATGCGGCCTTGCCAAGAATCTTGAAATTTATGGCGCCCCCCACTGATGCTTTCTTCCGCGGCCTTGGCTGACCATGAGCGATTTTTGCACCGACGGGGTTGAAAAGGGGTTAGTTTGGGCGCCGAGGCTTATCGCATTCTTCGGGGGTGAAACTAACTTTTTGAATTATCTTTTCGAAGTAGTTTTAGCTTCTTTGTAACGATCTAAAGTTGGATTAAAACTTTCTAAACAATTAAATTAACATTTGTTTTTATTATATAGTACTATCAAGTCTGTGATGATGACATGTCCTGTATTGACATTTTGAAGAATCATATTTAATTTACTCTATCGAATCTTTTGCACCAAGCAATCAAGAAATATGGAATAATAGTTCCACTATTGGTGTCACTTTTGTCACTTCTATTTTCAATTCTCAATCTATTACGACGACGCAAAAGTACAATTTAACTCAATAATTATTAAAGCACTGAAAATATCTGCACTAATCGGATTTTATTTGAAATTGAAGATGTTGATTTGGTAGAATCATCACACTTTCCCTCTTTCAACTCTCATCCTTTACAGTGAACGCCCTCTGCAGAAAGCGCAGAAAAGTAGGCGAGTCTCTTTTCTCAGCCCGCGAAAGAAGGAAGTGGCGGACAAGGTACGAAAAAAGCGGATAAAAGACGGCCGTCCGAGAGCGAAGGGGTTGCTCGACAGAGGTCGCAGCCTCTGAACCCCTTTGACAAGAGGCCGCGCAAAGAAAGGAGAACAGCGCCGCGAGGAGGCGCGTGGGCGACTTGGGCGGAGGAGGAGGTGGTGGCGGCGGAGAGGTTGCGGCTGCTCGATGCTCACTTGTTGCTCTTTCTCTCTGCGCTCGACTAATTGCCAAGTAATTGGCCTCTCCCTCCTCCTCGGCCGTATAAAGTTTGCTTCATTGTCTTTAATAACGCCATGACCTGCGCTAATAGCCTCACGTCTCGTCGACGGCCACGTGTTTTCCGAGGAAGGGCCACCGCCGCCGCAGCAGCCGCCGCCGCCACTGCCGCTGAGGAGGAGGACGACGACGACGTGCTCGACCGAGATTCCAAAGTTACTGCGCGAGTTTACAACTAGTGCTACAGCCATCCGGGGACACCGGCACTGTTTGACCGGCCTCGTTTTATCGCAGGCTGATAATAACGCAAGCGGGATTTTCGCCGCGGTTTTCGAATAGCCCCACCAGACCAATGAGCGCCTGACGGCTGTTAAAGTTGATAGGCCGGAAATTGATGGCTTGGTGATGCCCCGAGTCGATGCTTTTGATGGAGTGATGAATAGTGGTTAAGGTTCAAGGTGGATTACCGACTGAGCTTTGTTTTCGAGCTGCTGAAGCTTTTTTTTGTCAGGCGATATTGGAAGTTGGTAAAGTTTGTATTTGAAAACTTTTCTAGAGTCACTGTATTTGAAGAAAAGGAAGGATGAAAGGTGATTTTTACACATTTATTCATTGTTTTGTTTTAAAATAAAATCTCCATTCTTTTTTAAAGTATTACTTTATGGAGTATACTTTCTGTATAATATACTTCGAGCATTTAAAATAAAACCATTTACTAGAAAATTATTATCCAATTATAGCCAATTCGTAGAAAAAAATAAGGCAGGGTATTTAGCACGGGATCGATAAATTCCATCATACATATAGTAAAAATCGATTTTATAAAACTGTACGTAGCAAAAGAGCAATTTTATCACTTTTATTTCATTAAAAGTCAATCAATATCTCTGCACCCTTTCACAAAGGAACCAATAAAACTAAATTAAACCATCACCCATCGTCTGCCAATTCGCAAACCATTCCAAAGCAGCTGAAAATTTTTCCACTTCCGTTTCCATGCCAACTGCCGTGTAATCCCGATTCCGCGTAAACCCTTTCCTTTCCTCGGAGCTTGGGAAGAATGCCGAAAAATTAAAATAGCTGGCGCATTCTTCCGGCGCGATAATGCCCGCACTAATTGCCCCCCGTCCGCGGCTGATGATGCGCTGGCACCTGTATGACGCGCAGCGGAGAGCCGCTCTTTGGCCGGTCGCCAATAAACGGCTGCATCGCCTTCGAGCGCTCTTCCGTTTTGCCGGCTAGAACTGTTTTTCGTCTTTTTTCGAAGAGAGCTAAACGCCTAGCTGCTGATGCTGTATTGCGGCGAGGTTAGAGCGGCTTGGGAGTGTAAGTTTCAAGGCGGCGGGGTTTTTTGTGGAGTTTAGTGCTTTTTGAATTTCGCTTCCATTCGGATTTTAAGAAAGAGATGTCAGAATATTTATGACTACTGTTACGTATTATTATACAAACATATACTTTTAGCGCATCAATCTGCGTTAATGCAAGTTTTTGTACGCTGATTAGTAATTCAAATTTATAAATCGTGAGTAAATGAAATTCACCTTTTCAATCATTAATTATTTAAAAGCAAATACGAGTACAGTACTTATTGGTCAATAGCTCTCAAATTATCAAAATTGATTAATGTATATGTGTAAATAATGAAAATACTGTTTTAAAATGTCTTATTCTAAAAACGAATGTATCTTTGCACTGAGAGAATTTTTCCTGAAAATTTACAATTAAATTTACAGGAAAAATTACCATTACGAATCGCAAACGTGGG
>JAWWEM010000001.1:12870348-12910373 GCA_035582935.1 Ormyrus thymus
TTTATGATTTACATGCGAAAAATTACTATAGTACCTAGTAAAATTTGTTAAAAATCTTGTAAAAAGTCCACTTTGGGTAGTCTGTCAGAAAATTACAATAGACTCTAGTAATTTTTAATAGGTAATTTCTCTCCGTGTATACATATATATATTTTGTTTTTAAGGAAAACTATTTTTTAACACAGCTTTAATATACATTCTCTAATTTATTTATTCAATTAACTGAAACTTTAATGTTATCTAATTGAGTATACACATTGTTTACATGCCAGTCAATAGATGGCTGTATTCGTCTCACTTTCAAAATATGTCTCAGATTTTATAAAAGGGAACGTCAGTATAAAAATATTGTAGTCTAGTGTTGCAAAAGTTTCTTGCCCAATGTTACATAATGTATCTGTATTTAATATCTACATTCCACTTGAAAGTATTGTTGATTACAATATACTTTTTTTACATATTTTATTTCACTTTCCAACTTTCATTCTTGACATTCAGTAAGGTTTATTTTGAATAAATTCCATAAATATGGAATATGTTGTAAAGAATCATAAACGTTGATTATATTACAATTATTATGAAAAATAAGCTGGATAACTAATAGACAAATGTTGATCAAACATGCCCTTTTTCTCGATCTCAAGATACAGAATAATGACTTATCATTTGCAAAAGACTAACAATTTAATGCTATTATACATTTTATCATAATTTGTAATAAAAAAATCACCATCCCTTGTAACTTTTGGTCGAACATTAACCATTTATTAAAGCTACTGCTTTAACAATATTTATTATTACTATTATCTTAACATGCTGTGGAAATGTAGCAAACGATTATGATTTCTTAAGTACCATTTTTTGATAAGTTCATTCAATTTAAAAGTTGCTACATAATAAGTAAGTCGACAATGCTTTTAATATTGCTTTCAACGCGAGTCATCAATTTACGCAAGAGAAAATTTAGTGAAATTCAAACTTCACGAAGCACCATAACCTCAAAAGCGTAGAACCATCAGCGCCCACTTAACCTCAAAAACTTGAAATCGAACCGCCCTCGACTTGTCAAGCAACGAAAGAGAGAAATAAATCAGGGGAAAATCCCGGAAAAGATCAAACGACAGGGACGCCGTCGTCGTCAGCGGTGCCGAAATAATTCGGCGTGCTCGCGCGGTTTCAAGCCGCGCGATGAAGAATTAATATACGGGAAAACATGAGAACCGTCGCACTCTTCTTCCCCCCTCGGCCCCGCGCTCGCGCTCGGGCTCGCGTTCTTCTCCCCCTGATGCCCCCCTCCTCGCCCCCCCGTAATACGGGGTGGCTAGGAGGGTTTAGGGAGAAACGAAGAGAGAGAGATAGAACGAGAGAGAGGGGCAGAGGGGGGAGGTGGGTCGCGTACAATCCCGCGCAAAAGCACGCGACACCCCCCTCGGTACAATCCGCGCTGGAATTTTCGCGCGGATACTTTGTTTTAATCTAATTATTTGGGTAATTATCGGTGGATTTGAAATTTTTTTTTACCAAAAATAATTGGACATAATTCTTAATTGAAAGAATTAAATGGGAAAGTGAAATTAGAATTTTAATAGTGCAATTACTGCTAAAATTTTAATTAAGTTTGAAATAAGATGAATCAAATGGATTTTATTTATTTATTAATTAATTAAAACATACGTTTTTTAATTTTTTGCAGTTAAATAAAAATTTAAAGTAACTTTGAATGTATTTTTATATTGCTTATTTACATGTATAAAAAAACTGTTCATTTTATTGACATATATTTTATTAACATGTAATTTTGTTAAATTTTAATATTGGTTTAAAGTTTTAAGTTATTTTTGTGTTTCATCATTTATTTTTTTGACCTGATATCTGCATGAACTTATGATCTTTTAAGTCCGTCGTCAATAATAAATTCTGTTTAGTAATTTTAAAAGAAAAACGACATTTTTGAACATTAAATTGACATTTCGTTGAAAAAAATGTTGTATTTATATTATTTTTCAAAAGTACCTGCGATGTATTCTATACAACAACAAAAGTGTTTTCGCTACATATAATTTTTTGTAAAATATCCTACTTTTTTCAAATACATATGTCTTCATTGCTCATGAACATTATTTTTCTTCTAAAAAAAGTTTTAAAAACCAAAATCAGTCCGGCGGCATGGATTAATTTAAAAATTGGCGCGCAAAACGAACGGAAGGTTAGGTGCAAAGCAGAGCACGAGCGAAAGAGTGAGCGAGAGCACATCGTCACCTGGGGAAATGTCGATAGGAGAGACGCGAAGGGAGCCGCGGACACGAGTGGGCTAACGATTTTTTCCACGCAGCTCGCTCTCTCTCTCTCTCTCTATCTCTCTCTTTCTCTCTCTTCCTCTTCCTCTCTCTCTCTTTTTCTCTCTCTCTTTCAGAGTCGAGCGGGCTGAAGCGAAGGGGTCAATCCGCGAGCGGGCGAGGAAAAAAAGAAATGTCTGTCCCGTGGAAAAGCGCGGCGACGGCTGCGACGGCGGCGACCGACAGTCCCGTGGAAAAACTTCAAAGAGCTCATTTCATCCTACTACCGGCAAGACTGACCTCTGCCTTCGACCCCCACCTCCTTCCCGCTCTTACCTTTCCTCCCCATGTAACCTTAACAAAGCCTAATTAATCTCGTTGCGCGACGAGATAGAGAAGAACTTATTATATTATATTGCAATGCGCCCTGTCGAAATCCGTTCTAATTCGTTTTTTAACGAATGAAGGCGCATGAATTTTTTGTTAATTGCTTTGTGCATTAATATTATGAGGACAGAGGCTTAAATTTTTTTAATCATGAATTAACAAATAGTTTATTTTTGAAATTGGCATAGCTGTGACAACGAACATGTGCTTAAATAAATCATTTTTATATGGCATCTGTATTTAATAAATTCTTTACTTTTAAAAGAAGCTCTGTTGATACTGTACAAAAGCTGCAAGATTTTTTGTTACGTAAGAAATTTTTTAAGTAAAATTAAATTTAAGTCAGTTTATGGAATTTTTATTTATTCTTAAATGGAACATGAAAGAGCCAAGAATACGAAAAGTGTACTAATTAGAAATTAATCGAGCAAACAAATAACTATCTAACAAAGAAAAGGTCACATTTGTGGATAGCAGACTTATTTAAAATCGTACAAGATGATTTTTTAATCAAAATTATGTACAGCACGTCTTATAATCATAGTTAAAAAAAAAGTTAAAGTTTAAAGTAAATTCCTTAATTGGAGACTAACTGTACCTAAATATTTTTACTTGTAAGCAAGTAAGATTTCAAATTTCAATTGATTATGACTGATCAAAAAGCATGAAAATCTCCAAAAAAAACTCACCCTTGATCCATGCGGTCGACCGGCCCACCAGGACCCATCATCGCGGGATGCCCAGGGCCCATGGGCCCAGCCATGGGGTGACCTCCGGGACCGAAGGGGCTGCCGGGCGGCATGCCGTACTGGGGCCCGCCGAAGGGCTGTCCGGGCGACGGAAAGTGCGGGTTCCCTGCGCCGGGGGGCACGAAGGGGGGCCCCGACGAGCCGGGCCTGCCGACGAATTGCCCGGGCCCACCCGACGGCGATCCGAACGGGCTTGGACCTATTAAAGCAATGATGGTTGTTAGATTCTAGTTTGCTTTTTATGCCCAACCATTTTATAAGTTTGTAAGAGCAAACGTAATAATTATTAAAAAATAAATAAATAAAATAATCTTTGAGATAGTGGTTTTGTAGTTTTTTTAAATGTTTTAAATGTATGTATTAAGTATTGCACTATTTACAGTAGTAAAAAGGTGATTAATTTCAATTCTATCATTGTTTATAAAATAACTAAATGATTAATAAAATACCATATTCTTTGAATAAATGTTATTATCTAAAAAAATCTAAGAATACTTTTCAAAGTAATTTTAGAAATCTTTTTTTGCAAATCAAAATATTTGATTTTTCAATCAAAGGAAAAGTGTTTTTTTCAAAAGACAAATATTAACGTTTACGTAGATACATTGTGCGTGCTTTTGCTTATTTACTGCGGATACTGATATCTGTATACGTGCTATGTGTACTATATATATAAATATATACATATATATATACACACATTCACGATAGATACTTAAGCGCGCGAACTACGAAACGTACGTCTCATTTAAATATTGTTTTTGATTTTATTATTCACTTAGTTTGTAAAAAGAAGTTGCGATATATTTTTAAAACATAATTACATTTTATTTTCAATTTTTTTGTAATTGAAGTTTTTTAATTTTTAAAGTCTAATATAGATACAAGAATGTTTTCCATTCGGTTTTAAGAACCGTTTAGTGTAAAAGAACAAAATTAAAAAAAAAATAAATTTTTGCTTTGATGAGCACTTTGCTCTCTACTTTATCGACTTTTTATCTTAAGAATATTTAAAATATCTTTACCTTGGACTGCTTTTCATAATATTTTTGTCTTATTAATAATGTTTAAGCACTGGTTATTGCTACTTTACAACAAAATTTCCAGTCAAAATGGTTAGTAATTAACTAAAAAAAATATTGAAAGAATGCTCTATAAAAATCCACAAAATACTTATTATCTGTAAAAAAAATTAAATCTGAACATTGAAATTTTGAAATAGATTTATAATACATAATAATAATTTTGTACGGGGCTTTTATAATTCCTTTTTTAATTTTCAACATATTCTTACAACATACTTTTGAAAAAAAATTATTTACCATTATAAGGAGGTCCAGAATTATTAGGCGGAGGTGGGAAACCACCAGCATTGGGTGGTGGTCCAGGTCCAGGTGTCGAAGATCCACTAGGTGCTGGGGATGCTGTATACTGTGGCGTATTAGACCCTGGTGGTGGTCCTTGGTAAGGAGGTGCTCCTGCAGGACTTCCTGCACCACCAGGGAATGGACTTGGGCCCTGGAAGCCACCTGCATTGCTTGGTGGACCACCAGTGCTATTGTACGGGCCAGAGTTTGGGCCTCCACCCTGGTTCACAGAGTTTGGAGTGAACGGCGAGGCCTCAGAGCCTGGTGGTGGCCCCTTCCACGAGGCCGGAGTCCCTGGATCCTCCAGCGTGGTTGTGGCTGCCAATGGCGTGTTCAGACGGCTACAGCCTGTGTAGTAAACAAACATATAGGTTAGATTTAGTTGGAAGTGTGACTATCATAAAAGATAACTATAGAGAAACTATAATATTCATTAATGAATGTGGAATTGCTTTTTCTATTTATTAAATTACTTTTGTTCATAAATTATTTTTAATTTTTAAAACCTTTAAAGTGCAATAATTGCAAAATTTAAGCTTAAGGTTTTTTTATCTTAAAATGAATTTAAAAATAGCTAAAAAATAGCTACAAATAATCCAAAATGAGTTAAATATTTTTTATTGGAATTGATACAAATGATTGCATTGATCGCTTGCAGACAAGTGTACTATCTTGTTTTCAATTATTGAAAGTTAAGTTTAATAAGTTTTAAAATCAAGTCTAATAAGTTTTAAATCATAAAAGAAATAGTTAGCACATCAAGCATGAAAAGTATTTTCTTTTAAAAAGACTATTATCATTTGACTTTTTCTTATACTTTTGATTACAAAATTATCTAAATTTATAAAATTATATGACTTTTTTAGAATAATTATTATTGCTATTATTAAACCTTACAGCAAAAAATTAAAGGTTTCAAAACTGTGAAAAATATGAACATGTAAATAAATAAAGGCTTAAGATTTTAAAAAATGTTTGTTGATCAACAAAGACAATTTCAAAATTTAATGCAATAAAATAAAGTCACAAATTCAAGCTCATTTGACAGCTTGATCACAACAAACAATCTCCTTCCAAAAGTAAACATTCAAAACTAGGCCAACACAAATTCCAAATCACAGCTGATTCGCCATCCCTGGGCTTTCCTTCTCCCGAAATCATTCACAAAATCACTCGAATCTCGAAACAAAAACAACAATCACCATTGTTCGTCCCATTCGCCTTCATTGTCTCGTCAGGGACGAGCACATCCTCGTCTTCTGCTTCCTCGAAAAGCGGACCTCTGACTCTCCTCTGGTTCTCCACCTTCCTCTCGAAATTGAAAAAAACCACTCTCCTCTTGTATACGTCGAAAAAAAGCAGCAAAAGCGAAAAACTCGACCCGCTCGGAGGTTATGGTTATGGATCTCGCACCGGCGACCTAACCTCCAAGCGCTCCAGGAGCTGGGCTTGAGGCTGCCGACACGCTTTTACAGGCTGGCGGTGCGGGGGGGCCGCGGGACCCTCAGGAGTCGCGGGACGCGGCGGGCAGCTGCTGCTGATACTCTTCCTCGCCGCCGCCGATCGCTGTCAGCACCGCAGGCGTCTTCGCCGGCATTCTCCGCTTAACCTCGTCCTCGAGCTCGAAATTCTCTGCCTCTCGCGACTGTTGGATAGGTACGGAAAAATTAAAAAAAACTGGGGGAAACTCGCGGATTTTCGGGCGACTAAACTCGCGGTCGGCTTCTCTCTCTCTCGCGCGAGAGACTCGAAAACTCGGCGAAACACTCGTACATACACGCACACAAAGGCGCGCTGCACTCGCTGTCGTTGCACACTTACGGAGAGAGAGAGAGAGAGAGAGAGAGAGACAGAGAATCGCGTGAGTGTGTGTGCGCGGCAGAGGAGGAGAAAACGTTTTGCGGAGAGTAGTCGCAGGTACGGAGGGTTGAGGGAGGGAGAGTAAACTTAGGTCAGGAAGGCTGCGTCGAGAGTGCAAGAATACCGGAGAAAGTTTCGCTCGCTAGTTGGCGCTCGACGTTGAAATTCAATCTTGCGGAGCAGCAACAATTGCACTTTGCACCAGCGCAGAAAAAACGCGGAAGAATTAAAAAGTATCAGATTCGTTCCTTTGCGGTTTAAATATTAGGTGCAAATCGTTATAAAACGCGGATTTCTAAAGTTTTTATTTTAATCTAACTTATTATAATGCGAATGCATTTAATTGGACTGATTCTAGGAAAAGTTTGTAAAATTTTATAACGCGAAGTGTCGTTTTGTCGAGTCGAATTAAAATGTTTTAGTTCCGAGTTTGTAATTCGTATAATTTTAAAGAATTTAAAAATCCACATTAAAATTAAAATTTCGAATTTTAATATTTTATAGACCCTCAGCTTTAGCAAAGCATATAATAAACTAACCAAAAGTTTGAAACCAAAAGTTCCTTATTTTCCTTACAGTTCGCCAAATCTATTCAATATCGAGAATAAACAGCTGCGGCTATTCGAACTTTTTACTTCCGCCGAAGTCCAACAGTTTCTTTTTTTTTCGAACAATCTTAAAAACTTCGGCGAAGCAGGTTCGCAACAATTGGAACTGCTAACGGCAGCGCCACCGCGCGGAATCGGCAGGCGTCGCACAAAATTATCAATTGTAACGCCGCAGCCCACATACCAGCCTTGGCGAAGTTTACTTTCCTTCTCCCGAGCCCTGCGCGCGCGTACAGTCGTGCGGGAATCGCGCGCGCAGGAAGAGCCCGCGACAGAGACAGACAGAGGTTAGGTCATTGTCGTGGAGAGAGAGAGAGAGAGAGTGCGAGAGCGGCCGGAGAGGGGCGGGAGAGCCGAAAGAGAGAAAGAGACAGCGCGGGCGCGAATAAACAGTGCCGAAGTCAACGCGCCGCGGCTACTGCCTCTGTCTCTTTCTCTATTGCGCTCTCTCGAGCAGCTCCTCGCGAACTGATGGCCCTGCAGCGCGCGCGAACACGCAGTGACGTACCGCGCCAAGCGAGGACCTTGGCTCTTTTTTTTTCAATTGTTCCTCGCCGAACAAAATTGTGCTTTCGTTTTTTTTTGCATTTAGTGCTTGTTTTATTTTGAGAATTTAAATGATTTATGAAGTTTAGTAGAGGTTGTTTATTTTTAGTTGAATTTAAGAAATTTATTGCGGAAATCAAATTATAATATCGAATCTAAAAAAAATTTGAAAAGCAAGTTTAGGCATTTCATTTTAAAAATAGAACTATGGTCGATGCTTCTTTGCACGAGATTTTTTTAATATTTACTTCGACGTTAAAAAACGTTTACTTCAATTTTTCAATTTAAAAAATTGGAAAAATAAATTTATAACAATTCAACTTTACAAAAGCTTGTCGGTCACTCGGAACCATGCAACGAACCAAACTAATGACTTTGCTTAAAAATTATCGCTTCGAATGAAAATCCACCAGAATTTTACCTTGCGTAAATCCTAAAAATCCAACCCGCAACCCGGCGTAAAAGTGAGCGATCACGGAGCGGTTAAAAAAATCCACCCCAAGACGGCGCACGGCAGCATCGCTCGCGATGCATCGAGCGAGAGGGAGAGAGAGAGACAGAGAGAGAGAGAGAGAGAGAGAGAGAGAAAAGGCGAGCTCCTACTCAGTGACAAAAGAAAAGCCAAGTGCGCCGCTCGCGAGAGAAAGAAGGCTGCAGCTCTTCGTTCGGAGTCGTAGCACACCAATACAATCGCACACTCGCCGCGACGTTCGGGGGAGGTACACACGTGGGCCAGTGCCGTAGGCGACAGGTGGGGGTTCGCGGAGCCCCGTTCCACGTGTTCTCTCTCGCCGGCGACGTCGCGCGCATGTGTTATGTGGGGCTATCCGGGTGTATCCACGCCCGAGTGTCAACTGGACGCGATCGCTGCCGCCGCCGCCACCGGAGGACGCCCTGCCATTATATTCGACTTTTCCTCCTCCTCTCTCTCTCTCCCTTTACCGCTCTTTTTCTCTCCCTCCCCCATTCGGCACCCTTATACCCCCCCGCCCGACTCTCTCACCTATCGCGGCTTTAAGGGCTGCTTACAGTTGCGCAACTTCCCGGCGAAGGCAGATACTGCAGCGCGCGCTGCTTTTTTCGTCTTGAAGCGGCGGCTTTTTTCTTGCCTCTTTCGGTTTCGGCTCTTTTGATGGAAATTTTTAAAAACTCACTGAATAATTTCGCGAACAATTAACAAAGCCGAAAATTGTATTAAAGTTTCTGCTTCGACCCAATCAATTATTTTTACAATGTTTTCGCGCAAACCTTACCGAGTATGCCAAAGAAGTCAAAGTCATTTAAACTTTGCAAACTATCTTAAAATTACTAAACTTTAACATCATTTGTAAGTTCGAAAACAGTTTAGTTTATGAAAAGTTTTGCAGTTATAACCAAAGCGCACCGAACCCACCGAAACTCTCCCAACTTATTACTTTTTTGAAGCAGCAATTCGAAGGAACCTCTAAATTAACGAGAACGCGCGTGAAACGCACCCGAGTACCAAAAATTCCAACCGCGAAAACCAAAGCCGGCGCGAAGCGCCAGCAGCAGCCGCAAAAAGCGCAAACCGCAGCGAAGCTCGAAAGTGTGCCCTACCCTTAAAACTTTTTTTCCCTCGGCTCGCTCGCTAAACCTTTCTCTCCTCGCTCCTATCTCTATCTCTCATTCACCTTCTTCCTTTTTGCCGCCCCTCGCTCTCCCTCCCAGTTTCCTCGTCCTTTTTCCGCTTCTGCCTCCCCCTCGCGCCGTTCGTTCTTTTATCGCTCGACGCCCTCGACGCCAGTGACGCGATGCACGGCGGCAGCAGCCACCCTTGCGGCTTCTTCCTCCCTCTGTTTCCGTTTTTTCGCTGCTGCTGCTGCCGCCGCCTCTCTCTTTCTCCGAGAGAGAGACACTTTTCGCCTTTTTTTGCCCTTCCGCCCGAGAGCTGAAATGCACTTTTTTGGCAACTGCCTACGCGCGACGTTTCGCTTTTTTTCTCCTTTTTTAAACGACGCTCCGTTCGAGAATTTCGCCGAGATTTTGGGATTTTATTCGGGAGAAGATTTTTTACGTAATACCGTCGAGGCTTCCTTTCTGTTTTCTCTTGGACTGGAAAATTTTTGAAGAAGTGGCGTGGAAATCAAAGTTTTTTACGTGTAGAGGCTGGAACGCTTTCAACTTTTACGTGAAAGGCTTCTGTTTTATTGTTATAGATTCCGTACATTCTTGGAACAAAGTATTGTTTTGAAAATCCATATTCTAAAGTTGTTGAGCAACATAGTTTTTAAAATTTACTTTTCTCAATTTTTATAATATCATTAACAAGATATTTAAATCAATTAATTTTAAGAAAACTGGCAACGTGCTTTTGTATGGCCTGTTGAATACTGTCAATTCTTTTTGAAGCGTAGCACTTTTTATAAGTATAACCACGGAATCCGTTGCAATACTGAAGCTTCCGAAAAAACGATTTTACTTTAGCATGTTCTATAAATATCTTACATAAAAGCTTAAAAATATGCGCCATCTAATAAATAATTAACGAATCGATAAAGGGTAACGTATTCTACATTTTACGTTGCCTTCATTTTAAACCGAAAAGTCAAGGCCAAAAATTTATTTTAAAACCTCCGTTTTATTATTGAAACAATTGCGTTTTGCAAAATCCTTGAAGCCCAGAAAAGCGGAAATCGATATGACATCGTTACTTTGCCTTTTACCTCTTTAAAAAAAAACTCTTAAAATGTAATTTCATGTCAAACATTTCTTATAACGAAACTATGGTTTTTTAAATACAATTTAGTCCAATTAATTGATTATAATTATTAAAAATAACACTTATTATTTTAAATTTGAATAAATGTTTTTCACAAAATATAAGAAACAAATAGAAAGAATAGGAAACCCACTTTTTGAATAATTCATTAATTAAAAATACTTTTAAAGAATTATTCGTGCAAAGAAAGAACGCGAAGAGCTTTCGAGAAGCACTTGAACTTTTGCGTAATTAATTAAGTGAAAGAGAACGCGCAACATATTTCAAGCAATTAACACCGAAATCGCTCAAGCTCCACCTCCACTCATTCAACTGCACACCTTCCAGTTTCGCCTCCTGTCAAAAGGATCCAATCCAAAAGAACTAATCCAACAATACATTCCGCCAATAGCCCCCGACTCGGGCCGAACACCTGGAAGCAGCTAAAAAGCCTCCGCCGTCGTCGCCGAGCAGGCAGCGTAGCCCGTCGAACTAATAAAGCCCGCGTCAGAAATCAATCTCAATCCCCTCGCCGTAAGGCCTCCGCCGGCACTTTTTCTCGCTCATATTCCCGGTGGCTTTTATTTGCGCCGCGGCCCTCCGTTGGTCGGCCGGCCATTGCGCGCCGCGCAATAGTCCTCGATTTAACGAGTTTAACGTCGCGCAAACCGCGCCTCGCCGCGTTGATAGTAAAGCTCTCCGCAGCCTCGCCTCCCGCCGCTTCTTGTCTCCGACTATTTTTTCCGGGGAGAGGATCGAGCGTCCTGCGGGTTTTCTCTTTGCCTCTTTTACGGGTATAGTCGGTTAGTCGGCGTGCTTCGTTCGGACGGGGTTTCGTGCGCGCGAGGTAATTACGTTTGAGCTTTTGCATTTCTAGTTTGCGCGGAGGATGAGGCTCGATTGTTTAATCGATCGGATTGAAAATTATGTTGAGTCCAGCGGAGGATGCAGGGATGTGGTGATTTAAATTAAAAGAAAGTAAATGAATGCACTAAAATTAATGAAAAACTAAAATTAAGTTTTCGACAGGACAAACTAAAATGTAGTAAGTTTTTACACGTTTGCTTTTTGCAGTAACATTTTTTACGCAATTTAAACTGTTTAACAACTTAAAATCATTCCATTTTGGACGAACCCTTTTTATTAATGTTAACTTACCCATCAATCACCGTTAAGTTATTAAAATATTATCAAAAAAGTACATCAAGCTATTTACGACATAAAGTTTAAAATATTGTAGAAACTGATCCATTAATTTTAAATACAGCAATTTTTACGAACATAAAATTAAACATTATAATTTATTCAATTTTTATAACGCTAAATTATTCTTTCAAACTTTATTAATTAAATTTTCCCGTTATTCAGAATACATAATATGAAACTTGCCGTGGGGCGCGACGTTACTTTAGATTATATATCCTTTTAAAATATATATTTTCACGTACCTTGTCTGCATTGTTCGAAAATTATAAGGATTTTTAAAATAAAATATTACTTATATATTTGGTGATTGAGTTATGATTGATAATGAAAATAACTTTAACTTAATACTTAATAAAGATAATATTATTTTACTGATTTAAATTTTTTGATGGTTCAAAGCGGTAATTGGTGACAAAAATTATTGTAAAATTAATCAAAATATACTTAATATAATTAATCATTGCAGAAATTTGTTAACAAAAATTTGCATAATAATTTACGCCTTCATAATGAACGAAAATGTTTTACGTCCATCGACTGCCTAATACATCTAATAACGTGTAATTACTGCTTTAATAAAGCAAATTACTTGGCACGCGGACCCTTTTATTAATTCATTAAGTCACGTGCTTCGAGCAAGTAAGAAAGTATAAACGTTCCTTCGAGACAGTATTGATTAATAATAGAAGGCAGTTGTGATAAAAGTGTAATTTAAAAGAAAATTACGAAAAAAATAAAAATTAAAAGTTAGATAACTACACGATTAAATATTTTTTTTATCTACGTTACTTTATAACTTGTACTTTATAACTTATCTTGCCGAAGCCAAGCCATTTTTATAATTTATTTTAAGAATTTAAAACTAATTTTAAAACTAATTTTGCTTAAATTTAGAGTTAAATAAAGACACAAAAAGCCTTCCCAAAGCTATTTGAATTAAGCAATTCGCAGACAGCTGAAATTTTCGAAAAAAAACTTTAAAAAAAAGGTAACGTTTAAGGCTGGAAGGGTAGAGAGCAATGAGAGTGGGAGAAAGATAAGCGCAATATCGGGGAGGAGAAAAGTTAGCGAGTGGGGTAGACAGAACTTTTCCTCCCTATCGTCCACCCCCTTCCTTCCTCTTCCTCTCGAGCTTCCACTCTCCTTTTTTTTTATGTTCGCCACTTCCGGTGTAAGACTTGAGCGAAGAACTTGTGACGCTTGTCTAACTGATTTCGACCTCCTAACACGAATTTTATACAACCCGAAGAACTATTTTTAACATTTGTTGACTACATTCCTTTATAATTCGTACGATTTCTTTGTACATTTCGTTCATAAGGGTTTTCTTTGTAAGGTTTACAGTGTGTTATATTTGCGTAAGCTGCATGTAACTTTAATTGTACATCATTTTAATTATTAATAATTTTTTAAACACTTTTTGCTTAGAAAAAATTTTAAAATCAATATACGTTTACGCAGAATTGTATAAGTTTTATACTCATTCTTCTATATTTATTCTTACAAATGATTACATTATTATTTATCATTTTATAAGAATTGTGACATGAAATCGCAGCTACATTCATTGAAAAATATTATTTTATACCCGAAGTTAAAAGCTCTTTCAACCTTTCTAAAATACACCCTCACATTATTACATGAATAAGTTCATTTAATCAAAAGCACTAATTATTCCTACACACAATTATCATAACTCATCACTCAAATAAAAATCGCACACGACAATATTGCAAGAACCCCCGAATTTCAAGACAAAAAGGCCTGCACCCCTCGAATCAGCCTCTCTCGAAAACCCCGCTCTGCCCCCGGCCTCATCCTCGCCTCGGCAGGTGCACCCCTGATTTTTGCAGCGGCTCTTTACGTCCTCCCCCTCCCGGTCCTCTCTCTCTCTCTCTCTCTCTACCCCCGCAGCTCGACGACAGCGCCGCGCGGTTGACACTGTCACCCTAAAAATCAATAAGGCTCTCCTGCGCTGCTCGTCCGACGTGTACCCCCGCGGCGAGCGCGACTCATCATTCTGTTAGGCGACGACGCGGCCGGGACACCCCCGCATACTGCAGCGGATCGGCTCCTGGGCGCTGCTCGGGAGCCGCTGCGGAATCTTGCCCCCAGGGAGGGGGGGGATTGTCTCTAGTGGTTTTTTGGTCTATGGGTTCTTTTGATTGATAAATAAATTGTTATTGAACTGCTTGAGAATGAAATTTAAATTATTTATTTAGATACAAGAACTTGAGCACGATTTTTATTTTTTCTTGCATCAGTGCAAAAAATGCATTTTCGGAGCTTAGAAATGAGAACTGTATATGCGAGCTTTTTTCTCCGTACATTCTTAGAAATTGCTTCATTTTCTGAAACATATAAAAGTACTCCTCTTCCAGTAAGATAACACGACGCAGTATAAAGAAAATTTCTGCTTTTACAGTGCGATAGTCTCAGTGATGCCAGTTTATTGTTAAAAAAAAACTGCAGGAACATTGTGAACTTACTCAGAATATCATCATTATTTGTTAATTTTTAGTTTTCCTACAATACCAAATTTGATGTAAAATAACTAAATCTAAAATTTATTTCCATTTTCATTTTTCCTGATAAAAAGCAAATTACTCTTAATTCTGGGTAAAAGTGAGAATAATACGAGAATATCGGAAGATAAATAAATTCTCGAATGTCACATTAAAGTTGATAATAATCCTAGTCATAGCAATTTTCATCGCGATATGGATATTTGAATATAGGGTATCGCGTAAAGTAATCGCATTACCGCTTCATTAAAATAAAATCCAGCCCAGCTATATCCCGCCTGTTATTAAACCTAAATGGACAAAATTCAGCGACCATATAGGATTACCAAAATCAATTTTAAATGCATTAAAATTATAATCAGATCCTCGCGTATACTTGTATCAACACCGACCATAATACATACGTTTACGGTTTCTTCCATTTATTTTTAATATCAAACGTAAATAAATTAATTTTCCCAACTCAGACATGAAATAGCCCTCATTTCACGCCAAAAAGTAGGGTAGAAAAGCTATATCGGACTAAAAAATCACTTTTCTGTATTTTTTACTTAAAAAGAATTTTTTTTTTTAATTTTTTTTTCTGGTTTTAAACTATTTTTTTACGATTTTTGTGCACGATTTGAAATGCACGATCATCTATCCAAATTTCTAACACCAAAAAAGGGCTTTTCGTGCCTTCGTTGAAAAAGCACTGTGTGTAACACGGAAAGAAAAGCTATTTCAGACTCGGGTGAGGTCTCACCCTGGCAAGAAATATCTTACTTTTTCCCCTTATTGCACAATGTACTATTCTGGTGTTAGAGTTTTTGAAGTTGATTTTTGTTGAAAAATAAGAATTAGTATTCTTACCAAAATCTTTCTTTAGTTGTAATCGATTCTATCAAAAGCATGAAAATTTTATTAAAAGATGTATTTCTGAAACAAATAAACAAGTAATTATTGCAGTTTATTTAGGAGATTATCGATACTTTAAAAACAACCAAATTAAAATACTTGTCCTGCAAGTCTTGACCTGATGGATCAAACACGTTTTTGCGACCTGAACCTACAGCAATGTGAAACAGAAATGTTTGCAAAAATTGTCGAAAGAAAAAATGGAAGCATGCTTCACTTTCTTACACTTGAATCCGTCCTTCAAATTCAAAAAAAGATCCTTCCTAATATCCTTCTAACAATAAAATAAGAACTTGTTAACCCAAATTAAAAAGTTCTCCTTAAAAACTGCTGCAGTTACCACACACTTTTTTCAAATCATTCATCAATTTACGCGCGAATCGAAAAGTCCGAACGAGCCGCGAGAATATATCGTCCCGAATAAAAGAAAACGAATCCTCCTCCGAGTAAACATCGCATTTGACGGACAACGGCGACGCCCGCGAGCGGCTGTTGCGAGGGAGAGACACTCGCTTGATCCGTTAAACTTCGACGGCCTTCGATGCTTATCGGCTCGCGCGCGGCTGTCCTTTTTTCTCGTCTCCTTTTGCGCGAAGGTTCCCGACAGGCCGCGATCCGGGACCGGCCTTTTGTTTGCCCGGATTCGGCGCTCTTTCGCAACCTTCTCTTTCCTTGATCTTGCCGTTGTCGTTCTTCTTGTAATTCTGATTTCAATCCAGTGATAAAAAGGATTGTTTTTTGGATTTTCTTTTTTGCCATGTATATAAGAATGTAAACATTTTTCTAATTTAACTCATTTAAACAACGTAATTGTTTAGTTAATCGTTACCGAACATTTGTCTGCGGAGAAAAAACCCATAAAAAAATAACAGCATTAGTTTCAATAGACATAATTGCACAAAATAGTAAAAGAACTGGTTCTTTATACAAAGGAAGAAAAATCAAAGCAGTACAGTTCAATGTATTCTTTGCTCATTTTTTCATGATTAAAATCATACTGGTTTAAGAATTAAGAATTAACAAGCGAGCAGGATTCTCTCCACTTAAAAAGCCAGCCATCCTCCCTACAAAAAGATGAAACACAAAGAAGATTTCGAAGTTGTTTGCGTATATGCACTCGAATCATAAAAACACCTGCGGCAAGCCGAACGGAGCTGGTAATTATTTCGGAGACCGCACAAAGCGACATCAATCTCCCAAAGCGCATTTGGTAATTAGATGCTAATTAGCATCACAATAAGGAACCAAGGGATGAGGGGTCGGATCCCTAACCAGTCGGTTTTTGCGGCGGTTCAGCTGAGTATTACCGTCGAAATTTGACGTGAGCTTTACGGTTTTTGTCAGGATAATTATGGTGAATTAAAGAATGTCTTTGTACTTTTTAGTGGTATGAATTTAATGAAAGTTTTAGATATACAAGTAAATTTTTAGTAAACTTAATAACTATACACGCAGAAAAATTTTGGTCAACAATTGCCTCTAAATTTGAGTGTAACTCGGGCGATTTTGACAGTAAGGTGAACTTTATCCGCATTTACATGAAATATTTAATAGATCATGCTTTAACTTTTTATATTTCTGTGTAAAAAAATTACACATCTCTATTGTAATTTGTTCTTCCTTCACATTTATAATAAAAGAAATTCAATGTTTTAATTTTACATTATTTAAAAATTTACAATACCCTTGTAATCTTTTACAAATCCGTATGGGTCATTTTTTCCCTTCCTCATTGTAAAATAGTTCAATCTGACGTAAAAAAATATTCAATAACAAGAAAAAATCATACAAACGGATAGGTTAAAAAATCATATTTCTTAGTTTATTTTTGGAATAAAGAATGTCAGTAACATAACCTTATAATAATATATAAACAAAAAGTATAGAAAGTTTTACCATACCGTCATCTTAAAAATTTACTCAAATGTGAGGATGGTCCTGGATTAACATTCGTAGATGCAATTTTTGCCTGAATTTTATTTATAATTTTTGTCCAAAATTTTTCTCCGTGTACATGTACAAATGCAATTACTACAGTACTTAATTACAATAATATTTTAAGCCGTTTAACATAATTTCTTTGATAAAAATAGCGTTATCTTCACAATATTAGTATTAAAATCTTTACTTCTCAGTTCTATTTTCGCCTCCATTATACTAATTCACCCACCTGAATCTATATTCATCAAGATTCTATTTTCGTAAATTATTAACAGATTAGCAGTGTAAGTCACCGAAATAGAATTCGCCCATTCATAAGTCCCTGGACTTGGAGACAATGAAAACAGTTCCTCTCGTCTTTTCCAATTGGCACTTGACCAGGACGGCTGTTGGCTGCTCTATAAGGGATAACTTTCATTCATGCGAACTTCGAAACAAACTTTGGCCTTCCGGAGTCGCGGGAAGTGATGAACTTGTGCTGAGTATAAACGTAAATAATCTGCACAGAAACAAGCTAATCCCAATTATTTTTAGATTCTTTAACTGGTTGCAATTTTTGTGATTTCCCTAAAATACTTGAAAAAGTTTTCAGAACATCTTGCGCGATTTTAATCAATTGTTTCTGTTCATATATATCCGTCATTTTATCATGATATTAGGAAATAACACTAATCAAACGCTTATAAAGCAAGCATTGTGAATGGTAAATGAATGGTAATACACTGCAAAGGAGAAAATGTATGCGGTGGACAAGTGTCTCCCAATGGTAAGATTCTTTCAGAGGAAGGCTTTAAATAAAGTAGGAAAGTTCTTTGAGGCAGGTAATTTATTCACAGGAGGTGGCTGCTTCGTGTGTTGCCATTTACAACAACTTACTTTAAAATTCTGCGTTTGAAGAAGTAACTGCAAAGCAAAATTTTAAACGTATTTTTCGGTATTAGGGCAGCTGCTGCAATTAAAGTGTGCTTATAAATTAGAAATGAATGAATGATTAGTTTTCTTGTTGGTTGCTTTTGAACAATTTATTCATGTTCTATAAACAATATATCTTAAATATGTGTGCAGAGAGTTTGTAATTGGTTTATAAAAAACACTATTTATCATTTCCTGGAATGCTTTTTAACTACCAAATTTTTAAATAAAAACCATCTCTTCCCTGAATTATTTACATTACTTACAATATTCGACCAGTATTTGGCCAATATTTTACAAATATTCGATCAATATTCAACCATTATTCAGCCAATATTCGCTCATTCAGTCCATATTCGGCCAATAGTCGATCAGTGTTCGTCCATTATTCAGCCAATATTCGGCCAATAGTTGACCAGTATTTGGCTATTATTTAATCAATATTTCACCAGTATTCGATCATTTGGCCAATAGTCGACCAGTGTCGAGCCAATATTCAACCATTATTCAGCCAATATCCGATCATTAGTTTGATTACAGTACTTTCTTTTAATTTTTATAAAAATTGTATACCTTTCTGAGAGGTCATTTAATTACCGCTGTCAAGTAAATAATACTTTTGATATTTGTATTACCAAAAATGAAATTTTAAAAATAAGTCATACTTGCCTTATTTTATACTTTCGTAGAAAGTAGTTTTAAAGATAAATTTTTCTTCTGAAAAATGTGCATGAATTTATATTCGTTCTAGATCTCGTAAAGTATAAAATAAAAAGAAAAATACGTGCATAACAAAATGATACTTTTCCAAGCAGTAGCAATCTAAACATAAAATTCATGAACATAATTTCCTTAAAAATTCGATAAACTAAAATTCGAAGAAGCCCGAGTTTAAAAATCGAATTAATACAAATCTCCCAAAGCTCGGATCAAAGCATCAACGTCCCAGCAGGCGCCACAACTTCCTCCAGCCCTCGCCCAACTTCGGCAAACTTCTCGGCGCGCGAAAACTTCGAACCGGAAGGGACGCGGGAAAGCGAGGCGCGGGAATGCAAACGAACGCTGAATGGACGTACGCAGCGAGGGGAAGTCGATACGCCGGCATTGTCAGGATGCGTCGACTTCTTTGCACCTTCTTGCGGAGCGGGAGAATGGGATTTTGGAACGGGAGTTCTTTTTTGGGAAGCAGATAATCTGCGGATAAATTTTGGATACTAAAAGTATAGAGAAACGAGTGATGTAGAGCTTTTATGAAAAAAAATTTAAATTTAGCTTAGTTTATATGTCATTTGTAAGTGTATGTTAGTATTAAGCAATATGCAATGTCGCGTAGGCAAATAAATCATAATGTTTTGCAAGATTTAATGTCTTTTGTTATATTAAAACTTATTAGATGATTATCCAATAAATAATGTAGGTTGTTTCTAATGCAAATTTCGCATTGAACGCCGTACAACATACATGCTTGTAATATTCTTAGTTTTTTTGGAATATCAATCAACCAGCTTTATTTGTATTAATACAGGAAATAATTAATAAAGACTAAACTGCGAATTTAAACATCGAACATATTTCAGAGAATAAATATTGCACCATACAAAGAGACTACTATTCCACTTTACAATTCTTAAGATTACTTAATAATAACAAATATTATCAATCTTATATTTTTCTACGCATTAACAATTGGACTTTCATTTCGCATTAGTCTGTTAAATTATGCTACAAAAGAAGTCATAATATTTCCAGTAAATCGTTAGAGCACATTAATGCCTTATACATCATTTATGTGGCAAACCAGTTTCCTTACCGTAAAAAATTAGTAGGAGTAGAAAGCAATATATATTCACGTGGGAGGCTTTAAAAGGCGATGTCAATTCTGAATTATGCATGTTTTAAATAGATTTATTAGCTAGAATAAACTCACCAGAAAAATTTTAATTTTACAGATAATTTCAAATCTTTCTATAGTTTACTTTATCAAGCCTACTAAAATATAATTTTTTAATCCACCCAGTAACTCTTGAAAAATTGCATTTTCGAGATCGGAATTAGAAAGGCCGCTCTCTCAATAAGAAAACTTGAATACCGATCGAAGACAGGAAGAGGATATTGCTCGCTCACTTCGCCGCGCGTCGATGCGCAACAATGCATCGCTCAAAAGGGCGCACATTTGTTGCTGCTCGCGCTTCTTGAAATCCTTCTCCTCCGAAACCTGTATCGGTGTTCTTTACCTTTTAGGAAATAAATCACGAAAATTGTGCTGCCTAATGTAATTTGCAGTGTAGGAGCACATTTTGTGGAAAAACACGTTTTTATAAAATTAATGTTTTATAATTCATTCTTGTTTTTCAAGGAAACTTATACTAGTTTGAGGTATAAACATTTTAATTATTGATGATGAAATTTATGAGTACAAGTGAGTTTTACTTTTTTCACGATATCCTTGAGAACCAAATCTTTCTTTTAAAACTGGACTCATATTTTTTATGATTCAAGATCTGGAAACTTGATGGAGATAACAAACGATCGGCATATCTTCTTATTAGTTTATCAAAGCTCAATTATAAAACTCCCTGGCCAGGAAGTGAAATTTGCCATAACTGTTTTTTTTTTAAAGTAAAATTATACTGGTTTACTTTTAATATTAAATTATTATAATTATTCTGAATTCTGGTCAAAAGAAAATTTTAAAATCTTATTGAAAAAGATGGCTATCGGCACATAATCGATGGGTAGTTTCTTTGCAGATGTATATTTGATGCAAATTGGTTGTACAGTGCGGAATTTTAATTATAAAATTAAATGGCATTTTAATAAATCAAGGCGTTTGAAGGCGGCCGTATGCGATTGTATCTACATAAAATAGGTTTCTATTAGATAATCTTGAACTGAAATTTTTATTTCAAGTTCTGAATTTTTCTGCGAATGAAATGCAGTAAGAACTACTTTACGTAAGAATCAATGCGTGAGATAAGACTGTTATAAAATGATTTTTCCTTCTCCTGAATCGTAACAGTCTTTTCGTTTTCTTTGTGGTGCAATAGAACATCTAAAAGTTTAATAGCTATTGGAGCAAAATTTGTCTAGTCGATGAAATTTAGTGAATTGACAGAGCATTGTTTACTTACTAAAAAAGATAACTTATATGGTTCATATTTAAATTAAATTTAGCAAAAAGGAAGAAAAAGGTTACTTAGACATCTACATTAAGTTTCCAAGGGCTTTACAGTTTCCATTTTCTTATTATTAGTTTTAAATCTAATTAACGAAATTCATCAAACTACTTTTAACCGAAACAAAAGCCCAAGTCAGCTAAACAGAAGTGCGCCTCAAAAAAGCGAAGCCCCCGTAATTTTCCACGGCCAATCAGCGGCAGTTTTCAAAAACTTCTCCGAAAAAACTCTCACCGTTCCTACAAACCTCAACTCGGGAGAGCAAAAAGATCGACAGCAGCCGGGCAGTCGAAAAAAGTCGAGGGAGAGAGAAAGAGAGAGAGAGAGAGAGAGAAGGGGGTGAAAAAAGGAGGAACGATTTTGCAAGGCAAAACGCTCCCGTCGGACTGGTTAAACAGGTTATCAGTTTATAGCCGCCGTAAAGCGATTTTAAATTTCGCGGCACATGCTCGTGCATTCCAGAAGAGAGAGAGAGGAGCCGGTTGCCTCTCGGAGCGTCGTGCTGCTTGTCTTGGAGAGCGAGAGATCTTCTTATTTCAGGCTTAATTTGTTATACGCTAATAAATCCTTATTGTTGCCTGCTTTTTCATGGGGATTCTAGGTAGATTTTTCAAATTTCGTGGGGGATTTGTTTTTTAAACTTATTTTCAAATTTTGATTTAGAAATGTGAGTGGTTGTGATGTGCGTTAGGTTTTTGACGAATTAGATTAGAAGGGTAAGGATTTGTTTTAAGGAAATAAAATAAATTTATGAGTAATCGATGAAAAATACACATTTTGTAATATTTGCTATACGTAAAAAACGTAAATCCTTTTTTTTTTTTTAAAGAAAATTGTTCAATTTCAACGATGAAAATGAATTAAGTAATTAATCCGTTTTACGCTATCAAACGATTTAAAATGTAGATATTTTTTAAAGTTAATGTAATTGAGAAAGATTTAATTAAAGAAAATTCATGTTACATTTTGTTCGTTTTATGAAGTAGCTTTCATAATTGAAGTCAAAATGAAAAATAATTTTTTCTCGGATAATAGAACTCTCAAATAAAGTATATCGCTATACTTTAAAAAAATTTAAAATTTTTGAAAAGAAAAATGTTTCCTTTCACGATGAAGTCATATTTTTACCTAGGATTCTATTTTCGAGAAAAGAAGTAATCTTTTAAAAACTTAAATTCTGTTTTCAAATGATTTAAATTTTATAGATCTTGAAATTTCTAGCTAAAATAAATAAATTTGATATTCCTACCCGTTTTATTTTATATACTCTGTACTGTCTACACAATTACCTTTTGCTAGTGAAAATGGTCTCACATTTCATAAATAATTCCAAACTTGATTGTTTTGATCAATCAAATCAAGTACGAAGGTCTTGTACCGAAGAGTAGCAGTGTAGCGAAAACTACTGCTGAATCCGCGAAACCGTTGCGATCAATGATGAAAGCCTAGCAATATTTATGATATATATCAAGTAACTCTGATAGGAAATAAGAATAACGTTTCCCTTCTTTTCAAACTTGTACTAGTAAAATATTTTCTAAATATTGCTGCTCTCAAGCAACAAATTTTACCAAAAGTAAACTGAACTCATTATGAACGTCATCTGAAAATTGGGTTTCTGAAACAAGATTTTCAACTTTGCACTTCGTTTTCACAAGTTCAGCTAGCAAGACTACGTACAAAACCACCCGTTTTGAAACTCGAAAACCTGCAGCCTCCGTCCAGTGGCAACGTCTAAATTATCTCAGAGTTCAATTCGGGGCGCTGTCGAATCTCCTTACGCGCGAGAATGCAGCCAGTCGATCGTCGCAGGTAAGCAGAGGGGCCCGGCTAATTTATTGGGCCGCACGTTCAATTATCAGAAGATCAGCTGACGCGATTGAATTATTTCTGCGAAATCAATTATGTGCCAGGTCGATCGGAACGAAGCTTTGATTTACGGCCATCGTTTCGAGAAGTAATTTGGATAGAATTTCTTATTTTTTGGTTTAGGTGCAATTTTTGTTTTGTGATGTCTTGTTTTAGGGTGATTAATTGGGCTTATATTTTTGGGAGGTTCGTTTGACTGTTAGAAACTCATGATATTTAAGGGCTTTTGAAAACTGAACGTTTTTGAGAGGCAGAATTTGAAACTAGAAAAACATTTTTAAAATAAATGCATACGTTAAATATCGATAGGATATTAAAATGAATTGAATCTTGCGTCAAATTAGTTAACAGTTTACAATGAAATTTGTAATTTAATTTTAACTTATTTTATTATTTGGTAGCTGATTCTCGGTATAAGATTTTAAAATATATTACTGTACGGAAACAATTAATCATTTTAGAGTGCAGCAACAAGTAGTGATAAATATGAATTTGGCTTTTTATTATTATATACGACGTACCCCAAAGCAAATGAAAATTTATTTGATGCTTTAGGGCACATCTATTTAAGCTTTAAAACCTTCTTATGTATATTTTCAATATAAAAACATAAATAATATACATTTTTTTAAAACTAAAATAGTCTCGTTTAATAAACTAAACTTTTATTAGCCATTTAAAAATCAAAATACGTTAATTTTATATGATGATATTAAAAAGCATTTATATACAATATAGTATAAGAATTATTTACAAGCTATTTTTGAAATAGAAAACTAATAGCATCACATAAAAACTAGCTGCAATTCAAAAATAGTTTAAAGCTAAAAAAGGTAGCAGCATGGAAGACTATCCGCGAAAGTCCACAGCGTTGTCACAGCAATTTGCGCGCCTCGCGCACAATTAAGACCGAATACAATCTCATTGCAGTCCAGTGGCAATTATAACGTAATTGTGATTCTCTTTCTGCGTCTCCTGCGTGCATCTGCGACTTAAGGGAAAAAAGCTCCTCATTCTTTTAAGTTTGATTTAAACTAATTTTAGAAACTAAACACAATTATTTAATAAAATTAGATGAACCATTTGAATTATTAAATCAAAAAAATTCTTATTATAGCTATTGTAGAATATTTGAATTTGTTTTATACGGAAACGTTAGACTTTAGCAAAATATTTTTAATTAAAACTAAAAAATAAAACTTGAAATAACTTGATATTGCAAAACAGAATGCAGTATGTTTATATTTTTCATTTAAATTTAAATTTTTTTAATGATATTTATATGATTTACTTGTGTTCAGTATTAATTTAATATCACTTTGTTTATTGATTTAGATTTTCATCGTGAAGGCTAAAAATTATTATATGCTTCATAACGAAGATGAATTATACATATTTTATTTCTTAATTTAGGAACTAAAACATGTACTGAAAGCGTGAACAGAACGAAAGATATCTATTAATACTAAAGTCATTTGATAAAAAAAGAAAGAATGCTTAAAACTTTGTTTGTTTGTTTTCATTATTTTTTAAGAAATAAAGTACTGTACAAAAGAAAGTTTGCCGGAGGACATTGAGAATGAATAAAGACTAAACAAAGGACGAAAAAAACGAACATAAACTTTTTTTACTTTCTTTCATTCTAATGAAAATTATCAGTCGTCGCAAATTTTCGCATCATCATTTGCGCTCAGAAAAACAATGTATAATCGCACTTAAAAATTAAAAAAGGACGTAAAGGGCTGAATGAAAGTAAATGAACGTTACAAACGTCCGTCTTAATTTTTTGTTGCCCTTCTGGTGAAAAAAAATTATTTACGCACTCATTCGCTTTTATTCGCTTGAACATACTTATAGATGTAAATAAAAAGAAACTTCACGCTAAAAAATGAAATACAAGGTATTGCTAAGAAGGAAGAAAGAAATTTTTTAATATATGATACATAAAACTTTCCTCGCGGAACTTGCACTTTTCATTTATTATTATTAATATTATTATTAAGAGTGTTATTGTTTATTATCATTAATAATAATCGTCATTAATAATGATGAATCGTTATCGTGCGAGACTTTTTCGAGGGAAAAGAAATGCCAACGAAGATGGCGATCGGTGCGTTTGCGATTACGTCGTTTTTAATTCGCATAATTCGCTAGATTTGCACACTTTACATTAATTATTTAATCCCTCGTATGGCACACGCATCTCTTACATTTTTTTTTCGATGATCCGAAGAAAAAATAATCGAAAAGAATGGTGTTTTACGTTTTCTTCCCTCGAACGCTTTTAAACATGAATTCGTCGTCCAGCGCTTTTCTCGACGTATACATTTTCATTATTCTTATCTTTTTCCTTATTTTGTTAACATCACTTTCGATGCGTAGTTCAATCACTTAGTGTCCGTCTTCGCGTGTTTCTTTACAATATTTCTCTACAATATTTTTAAAAAATTCGAACGCACGTATATAACAAACCACAAGAATTGTAAAACTTTGAAAACGCAGGTAACAAAGTTTTTGAAACATCTATATGTCACACACGTTTATTTATTCATATTCCTTCTGACTTTATTATCTGCTCTTTCTTTATGGGTGGACGTTTTCTCTCCACTGGCAAAGTACGTTGCCAAAAGAAAAATTTCTTTAGAATTGACTTACAATTTGAACCTACAAAATGCGCAAAAATTAAACTTACAATACATCATAGGATGCCAATGCGGAATCTCTTTTTACAAAATTGTACGTATGAGATACGTTTTAAACATCGACATCTAAAATTTTGAATTTGCTAAGTTTGAATCCGCTTATTACTGGATTTTTTTTAGTTATCTCTGCTTTTATTTATTGACGTCCCCTCAAAAAACAGATAAACTCTCTGCGTTTTCTTTTCCATCTCACAATCCTAAAACGAGCATATTCTAGTAATATAGCTACGGTTAACATGGATATATCGAGATTGAGTCGACAATTCTTCGAATTCTTACTTTTAATACAACACTAACAATATTCTTCAGCTGATTTTTTGTTTTTATTTTACATTTGGAGCCAAATAATGTAAATCACGATAAACTATCATTGATAGTATTACAATAAATTATCATTAAACAAAATGTTAAAATTATTGTAATATATACAATATCATTTTTTTTTTTTTTAAGTAAATTTTGTCAACAAAATTTAATTTATCTAATATTTTTTCATACGTAAACAGAATTTTCAAATAAACTTTTTTAAATTATATTCAAGAGTTTTATGTTCACTGTTTCTTAGTTTAATTTTTTATTTATGCTTAATTGCGAGAATCTCGAAGAAATTGCAGGTGGTGTTTTGCTCCTCTCAAATCCCACACATTTTTACAGTGAACAATTTGATAAAACGTTCAAAAAGCGAAGGCCGACTCTTAATCATTCAAAAAAGTCGTGCGCGATCGCGATTCTTAGTTGCTTACTTCTTCTTTCGTAACCGCGAGGATCTCTCGGCTCATCCATTTTTTATATGCACTTAGCATTTCTAAAATTAATTCAAATAATAAAAACGCAAGTGCATACTCATATAACGATGTTCTCGACTTTTATTTGTTGCATTTTTAAATTAAATAATCTTGCGCTCTACATAACTATAGAAAAAATTCTTTACCTTTCGATAAAAATATTGTAAAGTAACATTCGAGGTAAAAGTAATTTACTCTAATCACTTTATCTAACATCTTTTGCAAAATTATCACGTTTGGTATGTATCATCTATAATATTTCCTATCTAACGCAAATACACTTAAGCCTAAAATTATTTAAGATAAAAAATTATACAAATTTATATTACAAAACTTAATCCAAACTAAGACAATTTTACAAAACATCAGACCTCGAAACCAGCGAATATTTTTATCTTTGTAAAACTTGGACCTTTTTCTAATAGATATGGCAGAACAGAACGATTACAATCGTCGTTTATAAAAAGCATTTAGTACATAAAAAATCTAAAAGAACCCATTCGTTCAACATCTGCAACAAAAACTAGTCGAAAGTTCGCTATAAATACGAGACTCGCGAGCCACGAGGGACGGCCTGTATACACATACCTAAAACCTTAATCATAATTTCTTATTACAGGTATTACATAATATTTAAAGACGATGCTGGATTTGTCAACTAGATTATTCGTCGCGACTTACAAGCGAGCTTACATTTTAAAAGTATGTACACTATGTACAAAGTCCACAGTCTGGCGTTCTTACATTTGACAATTATTTTTTTTCTTTATTCTGGTAATACGAATTACTTCGTTTTTCTACTTGACCGAAAAAAATTGTCTTTTTTGAATTGTTTATCTCCACTGAGTCTGATTACTTCGTGTTTTTTTTCATAATTAAGTTTATTATTTAGAATCTACGACTGTTATACGTGTACATGTGTGTGAATTTACTTTGTCATCTTCAGTGAAAATTTACTAACTTCAGCGAAGTCCGCGGGATTTTTGTGCGAGTTTTGTAGCGAAGAGAACATATTAATTACTGCTGCACAGTTAAATCGCGTAATTATTTTTCTTAATTATTCTTTACTCGAATCTCCCGTGATACTCACACTATACGAATACATAATATTATCACATCGCGCATGTAGAAGGTGTTGGAAGGAAATAATATGCGCTCTAAAGTACGATTAGCCGTAAATTGCGTTTAAATCGTCTTTCTTTCTTTCAGTGTCCCATTGTTAAGACTTATGCCTTCGAAAATTTACATTCTCTTAGAATCTTTTTCTATAAACTTTTAATTACACAAATTAAAAGCTTTGAATTCTACTTTTTTTGCTTTACATATCAACGGAACGTATATGCAGTCAGATAGACTTTAACTACAATCCTACAATAACATTTTTTTGTTTTTTTAACAAAAATATTCATTGAAAATAAGATACAATTTTGAAATACAAATCGTTCATTTTTTCATTCCAAGATTCAAAATATAAATGTACTTTAATCAAGATAAAAGGAATTCACTTGCAATTGCTCGTCTACACAGATCGTTAACAACTGAAAATGTACATCTTTTTAATTTAGAATTTTTAGTTTTGTAATTTAATGTAATTTACATTTTTTAAAGCAAAAGTATAAAACTTTTAATTTTAAATTAGCTTAAATTAGAATTAAACTATTATGCAATTCTAAATTTTAAAACAATATCGTTAAAGAAGACGAGCAATTCGAATAAATCTAAAACAAAGAACTATTATCGCAATCGCAAAATATTAAAAAAACTTTGTCTAAAAAAACGTACAATCCATTCTTTGTACTCCTCCGCACTGTTCAATAAAAATCCTCTTCATCAACCACCGAAATACTTAAACAAGAAACTGAGTCGCTCAGGACGTAAATAAAAAGTAAAACACATACAACTACATATCTTACAGCTGTGCTCACTAACAAACATCCACAAAACAGAAGATACGATCGTTCACCGAGTCGCTCTGAGATCGCAGCCTATTTCAAAGCTAGTCTACTTAGACGTGGGAGCGGCAGGCTGATGCTGCTGGCTGGCGGCCATAGCGAGAATGGCCTGCTGCTGCTGCTGTTGGGCCGAGGACGAGGCAAGCAGTTCCTTGTAGTAAGCTTGCAGCTCGGGAGACATGAGGTGGCCAGCCGCTGCCGCTGCAGCTACAGGAGGTGGAATTGGTCCTGGGAAGAGGCCGTTGTAGAAGGCCGAGTAATACATCGGATCCAGGATCGGCAGGTACTTGCTGCTGGCTGCTGCCGCCGCCGCTGCGGCAGCTAACTGCGAGTTATTACTGTTCCCGGCTAGCTGGTGGGGATAGAAACCCGGAGGTGGTCTCGTTGACGGTATTGCTGGGATATAGCCAGTTGGGACATTTGGCATGCTATGCCGCCTCGACGAAGTCTCAGATTCTCTGTAAAATTGAATTTTTTTTTTTAGTTTAAATGTAAATACAATCACAGAAAATTGTTTTTAACTAGAAATTAAGTTTAAGACACGATTCAAAGGATCCTAAATACTTGATACAAACCTCGCTTGTTTCGATTCTAGTCTTTGTTGTTGCTGCTGCTGCAATGATGCTTTATCACCCTCGCTTATTCTACGTTGCTCGTTGCTAGCTGCTTCCGCCGCAGCTTTTCTCTTCTCTATCGCCATTTGTTGATAATTTGTAATTTGGCTAGACTTGCCATAACCAGCATTGGCGTTTAGGTGACTCAGATTCGGTACATTCGGTATCACTGGATGATGGTGATTGCTACTCGAAGTCGGTGCTTTTCTAGGAGTATAAGGAGACACTGGTTCAGGTGGCATCCTTGTCGGGAATTTGCCGTTCAAGTGATGTTGCTGATGCGGCGGCGTATGCTGCCGATGAGGAGAGTGCTGATGTCTCCTTTGTTGAGGTGATGGTATCTAGAATATTAAAAATAATGAGTACAAGTTTTCCCAGTATAAGAAAAATAATTTTAATTCAAGATCCTTATTATAAATTTAGTTCCTTCAATTTTTTCCCCTTTGCTTTTGATTGAAAAAGGAAATAATTTTTAAAGATTAAAAAGCTAAACATTTTGTACAGCTTGCTAAAAAAAATTTTAAAAAGTTATTGTAAATGTTCTTCTAGATACATTTAAATCCTATATTATTTTTAAAAATATTAGTTTTTTTTACTTATAATATGCACTCAAAGACGTAGTACCGTATGATTATTTCTATTAGTAGGGGTAGGACTAAGTTGTGGTCCTCCAACACCTCCTCCCGACGTCTTCCTAGGACTAACAAGCGTAATCTCCAGATTATTCGTCGCCATCGTCCGACTATCCAGCACATTAGCATATCCAGCTCCAGGGCTAGACTGTATACTGCCAGTAACAAAGTGATTCTTTCTCGGCGTAGACGCTCCCTCAGACATTGGCTGTTGTTGTTGTTGTTGTTGTTGTTGTTGCTGTTGTTGCTGTTGTTGTTGTTGATGATGATGATGAGGTGACGGTGATGGTTTACTACTATTCACGTTCCCGGTCATTCCTATGACGCTGCGGTACGGTGACTCGAGGTTCCGCGCCTCCGAGTGATTTCGAGTCTCGAGGTTCAATGGTGTCGGTCTAGGGACCACTGGGACTTTGACGATCTCCAGATTGGGCCTGCCGTAGCTGGCGCGCTCGATGGCGGGGGTGGCCTTTTGGCTGAGATCGACCACCGCCGCGCCCGGCGTTGGCTCGTTGCTGCTACTACTGCCGCATCGCATGCTTGGAGCTTGAACACTGAAGTAAAAATGAAATATTAGTTTTTCAGTTTTATGTGCGAACAAAGTTTCATAAAAAATTTTAAAGTTAAAAGAAAATCAGTCAATAATATATCCAGACGTTAATTTTATCTTCTGATAAAGTAAATATATACCTCGGAGTTCTAGGTGTGTGAGGCTGCGTAACAATTGATGGCACATACTTAGGCTGTGCAAGAATATCCTTCGGGTTCCCGTACACCATTTTCTCACTACTGTCAAACATTGACTTGGACTGCGTAACTCCCGGCTGTATAAATAACCTTCCGTTGGACACCTGCGGAGGTCCAAAACGTTGGTTCTGCAGCAACGACTGCGGCGCCGCGATATTTGCATTCGCGTACAGCTGCAACAACGCACTATTATTTGAATTATTCCCTAAGTTGATAACGCGGCTATTAATTGGCGAGGTCGAAGGTCCATTGCTGTGTTGGCTGCTCTGTGGCTGCTTAATCGGCGTGGTGGGGTATTGCTGTCGACTGCCATCCTCGTGTGGCAGCATGTGGCTGATATCTGGCGTGACGGTTACATTGATCAACTTGGGAATCACTGTCGTTGGAGTTATGTTGAAGGTCGATGACATCGTAGAGTCTTCTTCGTGGTCCGGTGTCGTGTTTAACATGCCTGAGACTATCGAGGAGGCAGTTGAATTGAATGACTCGTTTAATGCTTGCGTTGGAGCTGCCTGAGGTGAAGCCCCTGTTGTCGATGTGGTCGTTGTTGTTGGCTGGATAACGCTCGGTCGTGTTTCTGCATTGTAAAGAAAAAGGACTAGATTAAGTTTTGTGAATGGGAGAAGTTTTAAATGTGTATATACTGTCTACAAAACGCATAGTTTAGCAGATCCTGATTTTTATTTGTCTAAATTCACAATTCTAAATCATTACTATGATCTTCTTTTTATTAACACAAATTACGATACAGATAAAGTAAATGCAGTTAAAGTCTTTTTACCAAATACCATTCAAAATTCTTGCTTTTTAGTTCTAGTAAACTCTAGAAAGCATTTGATTAAATTATCCAACATAAATATTTTGCATTTGCAAGTATGATTTTGTCACAATCAGTTTTGTTTTACGTTATTCAGTTCCATGCCAAATCTCTGGTTCTACGTCTTGCTAAATATATACCTAAATCAACAGGTGTAACTTCCAAACCTCCTTCGCGTAAAATCTCCAACTTCCGTTTCTTGAAGCTCGGAATAATGAGTTTATCCCTGGTGCCGGATTCGTTTTCCGTCTCGAGGTCAATCACTTCGGGGGAGTGAGGTGCTATCGTCTTCTCTCCGAAAATGGCACCTTTCTCCTCGAACAGAGGTATGTTTTCCTTGCCCTGAGCCAACAAGCTTGTCTGCTTCGAGTCGAGTTTGATCTCTTTCATGTCCTTCTCCGGTGGCGGAGTCAATGTCACCACTGTTGTTGCATTTGTTGCGACTGTACTCACTGGCAGTCCCGGTGGTGAACACGATGGTGGTACCTAAATAAAGTAATATTTATTTAGTAATTGTTATTGTTCGAGAAATTATTGTGTAAGTTTTTGAAAGGTAAATGTAGTGTTTAATGATTTTGAAGTAAGAAAAATGTTGCAGATGGGAGTAAAGAAAAAAAACCACATTTGTTGTAGAAGAGTGGTGGAAGCTGATAATTGGAAACGGAAAAATTCTTCAATAGACTAACATGGGGTGAAAAATAAGAAATGTTAAACGACAATCTTATTACCCGAAATAAAAAATAATTTTGACAATGGTCCCAAAAACAGAATTTGAGAAACCAGACGGTTAAAAATTTCGAAAACAAAAGACGCGCACGCGCTGAAAGAAAACATTGTTGGGAGGCAAATAAAGTAAAAATTCTCTGAGAAACAGCTGGCTCGGCTAGAGGTATAGATACCTGTTGCGTAATTAACGGACTATTGAGCTGTCTCTCGAGTACACTGTGATCGGGGTTGATCGGCGTGGAGGTCGCGGTTGGCGAGCCGCTTGGCGAGGATGCGGTCGAAAGGGGAGTAACGACGCTCGACCCGCTGCTCATCGTCAGCGAGGTCGGCGAGCTCGGTGGCAGTTGTTGCTGGCTGGCAGGTTGCGACGCGATCATCGAGTTCAGAGACTTCAAGCGCTCGGGCTTAACTCTTACGCTACGCAGTGACGACGTCTTGCCGCTACTGCTCTCCGTACGGGGCTTCTCCCCTGGCAGGAATGCCTGTAAGGGAGATTTCAGAGGTCAGGCGCCGTGTCGTGTTTATGTGTGTCAGCTGTCCTGTTTACGTCTTTTGTTTTGGAAACATTCGTCTGCCTTTTAGGTATACTCAGCGGGGATTGTCAAAATTATTTTCGAGCGGTTGAGACGAGGTTTCCAAGATGGGGGGCTTTTGCAGGACTTACCGAAGTTGAAAGTATTGACTGTAGTGGGGGAGGTGTATTTGTTGTGGAGTTGGGTGTTTCGGTTGTAGGTGGAGGACTTTCAGTCTCTCGTTTCACTTCGACTGAGTCCTCTGATACGTCTGATATACTCGGCGTCTTGATGCGCCTACCTGCACCTTGATTTGGTTTTAGGTTTACTTTAGAATCGTCGCTTTTCTGACATCTTTCGTATGGTAGGAGTAGCCTGAAAAACACAGATTAAAGTAAATACCATGTTCGCGGGATAAAAGTTGTTTTTTACCTTTCGTAGTGCCTTCTTGTTATTGTCGCGGCACTTGTTGAGCCCGTATTGCCTCCCATTTCGTCGTAGATTGATTTCCACAAACGGTTTGCACTAACTTTGTCGTATCCACCCAAATCCTGAACTTTTGTGTAAAACAGGAATAGGTCAACTGAAAAGATATTATAAATTAATTATATTATATGCAAGTGTATAAATCAAATGTGATAACGACTTTGTTCAAGATTAACGTACTAAAATTATCAATTTTTATTAATTTTACACTCTTTAAAAAAGAAAAAAGTCATTAATAAAAAGATTTGTTATTAAAAAATCTTGACAATATTCCTACCAAATTCCCTTTATCTTGTAAGAACAATTTATGCAATTTTCATAATTATCATCCCTATTTCCTAAATCTTGAATTCTGAGCCACAATTATTTATAACTCTGTACGAGAAACCTCGGCAACAACTTACTCTGCCTGTATCCAAGCAGCGGCATCTTTCCAAGCGGCGTGTTGCGCGAGGTCATGAAGCTCTGCACGTCGCTGACGAATTTCTTCTCCTCGGCACTGATCTTACGTTCGCTGCGCCTGGCAGCGCCACTTCCGGGCGGCCTGCCCACCGGGGCCGGGCCCGTCGGCAAGATCGCGGAACTCGACTGACCCGAGCTCGAGGTCGAGCCCTTCGAAGTCGATGCCGCTGCTGAGGATGCCACCGACGCCTCGCTCTCGTTACTGGACTCGCCCGGCGAGACGCTGCGCTTTTTGCGCTTCCTCCGAGGCCGACCTTTTAGTTTCGGTGCTGAAAATTGAGGAAGGATCTTAGCTTTTTTCGTGCGTAGATGGAATTAGCGGATTAAAGTGTTTGTGGAAGATTAAGTTGTCATTTTTGTTTTTGAAAATATTTGAATAAAACTGTTATCGTGATAATTAATTTTTTGACATGTTTACATTTGTTTAGGACAATAGAATTAATTTTAATGTAAGTTGGGTTTTAGAAAATTTTCGAGGCAAAGTTTGTAAAATAAATGACGTTTTTGTTTTCGTATACAAATATAATTATTATTAATTATATTTGTATATATTGTATCCTGGGCATAGTTTATTTATTTATATCATTTAAAAATATTAACATTTTTTTTTATTAATCAATAATTGAATTTTCATGTTAAGGCCAAGAAATTAATTAAAGCAAAAAAGTAATATTCTACTGTTATCAATTATAATTAACTAGAATTTATCGATAAATAATAAAAAAAGTGTAGAAATTTAAAGATTATTCAATTATCTCGAGAATTTGAGGTCAACTGCCACGAAAACTTCAATTTCTTGTGACAAGAATATCGGCTTGATGGAAGTTAATTTTCTTTTTGACCTCTGAATTAAAAGCGATTCCTTTTATCGCTTGATTAATTCCAATAGAAATTAAATTGACTAAACGAAAAACGTTGATTAATATATTTTTATCACTAAAATAAATGCAGGCAGTTAAAACAAATACAGCTCTAAACTTTTGTTGTGAAACGATTTAAAGCTCCGCTAAATTCAAATATTTAAGATACAAATTGCTATCCAACAAGTAAAATAGCCGAATATCCGAGTTTCGCAGTCATATTTATAAAAGTACTTAATTCAAAGCCGAACCGATATTTATACGGGAAAGTTCAGTGCATTCCGCGAAATTCAGTTAAACTCGCTGCGTAAACAGCCGAGCATCGACTGTATTTGCTACATCCGCGGCTGAACATTTCAATGGGAATGTTGACAAATGTAAATATTTAGTCAACTTGGAGCGGATCTTCGAAATAATGCAGTCGAGCGTTAGACATGAGAGTCGTTGAAAAATCAATGGGTTCGTGCGATTAATTATTGGACGAAGAGGCTTTTAAAGAGTTATGAGAAATAAATTAATAGAAATTAATGAGTAATTTTTATCTTTTAGTTTAAATTAGAGTTAGAAGTAAGAATTTGTATAATATAAAAAATATAAATATAAAAAAGTATTGCACTTTCAGATTAATATTGCACTTTCACATTACAATTGATAAAAAACAATCGATTAATTATTATACAAACCAGCCCAATTAAAAATAAAGAAAGAGAACTATTCTATTAGAGTTATTTATTTTATTCGGAATCTTTTACTAGACTACATAAATAAACAAAGGTTGGATAAACACTGGAGAAAACCAACGTTTATATCAAACTTATTTTACAAGAAATAATATTGCAATTTTTGCAAAAAAAAGTTAAAAGTTGCAGAAACCATGTAACCATATACCGAGAAATGTGCAGCATCCGAGTCTCTTTTTCTCGCGAAACGTAGTCTCGATTCGCGCAATCGCGCGGACTGTTTGTTTACATTGTAGACACCGCCACCTTCTCGATATTTTTTCAGTGGGTTCATTAGCATCTACTTGTCGATTTAAAAAAAAAGCAGGTACTCTTGGGTTGTAGGAATGATTTAATAATCGGTTTTGCGGTGTACGTGTTGCAGCCGTAGATTACTGAGTCATAAATGGGAATACATACGTAACAGCGATGTTAAAGGGTGTAAGAGTGCTGGAATTTTAATATTAAATAAAATTTTTAATTTTGAGTATTCGACTTTTAAAAATATTACGTAATTTATTTTAAATTTTGTATTGACTTTTATTAATATGAATTTTTTTACTTATAATTTCAAAACGTTCTAATATTGTATTTATAGTGAGTTACGTTGAACAATTAAATATGTTAAATATGTTTAAAAAATTTATATTTGATAATGGCTTGACAAACAATATAGAGATTTTAGAATAAAAAAAAGAAATATTTTGATGACAACCAAACGTAACGCAAAAATTATTCGAAATATTTAAAAACGTTTGATAAAATTATTTAGTTAGAAGTGTCTTAACCTCTATAAATTATAGCTAAATCATTGATTTACAACAAATTATTCCAACGTCGCTGTTAAAAAAAAATAAAATCCATACCAAAATCATCTTTGCACTCGCGTTCGTTAATTATCAGCTTAACGACCTTCTTCTTGACAATCCTCATAATAATCGCCATCTTCCCGGAAGACATAAACTCTCTTCTTTAAAAAAAACTGGCGAAACCGCGGCAAAAAAAAAAGCACAAGCTCCGCGCGACAAGTCCAGCGGCCGGCGAAGTAGTAAGCGGAGCCGGCTAGCACGTGTTGCCGACGCTGCAGCCGGCCGCGGAGGGGGGAGGGAGGGGACGAGTCACGTGACGCGCGGGAAAGCGGCGCCGATTCGAACGACGCGAGGAACACGTGCTGCGAGGGCGCGCGCCGACGCGGTTGGCGGCGCGGGTCTTTTTTGAGGCGGTGATTTTGTTGTCTTTTTTTTTAGGGAACAGGTATGCTTAAGGTTCGAGAATAGTTGTTTTTATTAGAAAATTTTATTTTCGTGCTTGTCTTTAGAGGTGTAATATTTCATTGCTTTTTAGGCGCAATAAATAGTATGAATTTATTATACTTAAAAAGTAATGAATTTACTAAGTTTAAAATTTTTTGTTTTTGTAATTTACTTGAATTAAAAGTAGCGCGTAGTAAGTATTACGTTTGTATAACTATAAAGGTTTTTAAAAGTTTTGTGATTTAGTTTATTAAATAATTTTTAAACTTTGAGGGTACAAAATCGTGAATAGTTACTGCCGACTAGATTTGGATGTTTATAGTTTTATTTTTGCAACTCGAGTTTTTAAAGAGCAAAATTTTGTAGTAAAATGAAGCAAACTACTTTTACTTAAGTATGTAAATTTATAAAGCTTGGGTCACGAAAATTTCTTATCTCGAAATTCCGAGCTTTTAGATCTAAATTACTTTATTTAAAATATTGCTGCGAAATTTAGGTCACAGAGAAATGGAATCTAAAAAATTCAACTCCCTTCGCATGCATAAAATATGCACACCTATATTTTACCTACGAAATATTAACGGTACAATTTGCGAACTTAAAACTGTGCTTCAACATTCAAGCAAATGCCACGAAGGTTATAAGGAACTTTCTAAAAGTAAGATTTGATTATTTAAAATTTTCAATTCGAATCAAGGATAAGATTTGGTTAAAAAAATTCTGTTGCATAAAAGTAAACATCGCGTAATATAAGAAAAGTCCAGCCTTTGTTTATTTTCACTTCATTTACTTGGAAAATCGAACAGTTCCTACGGAAACTTTGACAATTTATAAAACTCTTTTCAAATTCGCCAAGTTTTCGCCGAAGAAAGTTTTCCTTCGGCTTTTATTATAATCCACTTCGCCGACTCCGCGAAACGACTCGATATGCGCCATTCGCCAATAAACAGTTGTAACGAGAAGAAAAAAACTCACCTAAATGATTGCAGAGCAGCTCGTGAGTCTCCAAGTCCGGATAGTCGAAGGTGTCCCTGCAGAAGAGCACCCTGGTGCCGGGCACGGCGGTGAATCCCCCGAGGGCGGCGGCGATCGAGGAGCAGAGCCACCGGGGCTCGGAGCCCTCCAGCCTCCTCAGCAGCGACCTGTACCGGCAGTACCTCGCGTACGAGAGCACGACGACCTTCGCCTGGCACTGGGCGGGCAGCTCGCCCCGTCGCGTCGTCGCCGACTCCAGGTCCTTCTGGTGGCGCTCGACGTCCGAGAAGTCGAGGCCCGGATCCGAGAGGGTCTGCGGCTGCGGACTGCTGTCCGGCGAGGAGGACGGCGTCGACGGGTAGGAGACCTCGCGGCCGCACGACCACTCCAGCGACGGGGACAGCCAGGTGACCAGGTCGTGGACGCGGACCACCACCTTCTCCGAGATGGTCAGCACTTCATCCTGAGGGCAGACATCGGGGATGGATTCTTATTGATTGTGCAATTGGAAGCGTTGCTCTATTAATTATTAAGGTGCCGCGTGGGTATTTTTACGCCGAAGAAAATTATTCTTATGTCCAGATAGTCGGGTAAGAAAATGATCCGTAATCGGTCATGCCTGGCATCTTTGTATAAATGCAATTCCTCTTTATGTATATAATATTTAAAACTAAAGCTTCTTAGAATAGTGTACTATCTGATTATTTTCTTCGCGCAACTTAATCATCATAATTCTCCAGCAAATTATTGCCAATTACATTTATCTCCCAGCTGGAAAAACTACGATAATTCCCTTGAACTACTTACAATTAAAGTCTCGTTTGAAACATTGCTTACCGTAAAGCCAAAACGAAAACGTGTAATCCGACATGAAATTTCAGGGTCTTTTATTTTTAAGCCCGCCTTATCGATCGCGCCGCCCTCGCTTTGGCGTGCCTCCCTATCCTAATCACAGATTGTATTACGCTAAGAATCAACTCAATTAAGTGCATGCAGATTATCCCAAGGAATGCTAGAGCGCGGTTTCGCTTTTTCGCCTTTTCGTTTGCCGCATTTTAAGTTTCTTGCGAGGCTTATTTCAACATCTAGTTTTAGCTGCTCTGCCAATCCAATTGGTCGAATAAAATTACGATCCTCGCTCCACTTTGTAAACAACAATGCTGACACAATAAAAAGCGAGTCACACTCCGCCGCAGTGCCCCTCTACTCTTTCCCAGCGAAGTTTTACAAGACCCCCCGGCAATAAAAAAAAACAACAAACGGTAATGGGTTATACGTGGTCGCTTTATCGCGTTGCGTCAATGTCTTCGCCACGAGCAACAATGAATACGTGCATATATATATATAAGCTTCGAGAGGCGCGGTTGAAGAATCAAGCGATCAAAACGTCGGAGGAGAGAGATAACGCAAATACGCGCGATATTGTTATTAGCGGCGTGGGAGATTTGCCTACTGAATGCAAGACTGCAATTGAAAAGTTTTCAGGGAGGGGGGTTCGTTGATTGTAAAAAAACAAATGTAGACCTGAAAAATGACTTTATAAGCTTCTATTTATGTACGAAAAAGCATTACTAACCCAATAGAAATAAATCATTACTCTTCCAGTCAAAAATCGACTCGGAATTCGTTTCGAAAACCCACCTTCGGAAATAAAGGAGCTATCTAAGTGAAACTTGAATCCCCCCCCCCCCCCTCGTTGGCGACGCTGGTAATCTCCCCCGAACGCCTGTGTACGTATCTAACGTTCCGTACACTCGGCTTGGGAGCCGCTGTTGTCGAGGATTCCCTCCCGTGGGATTCTGCACTTCCAGCTCTCCCCCCCCCCCACCACTCCGCACTCGCACACGACTCCCTCGAATGTTCATTAAGATGCGTACTCGTACGCTTCTGCGCATAAGGCTGTTTCTTCCTTTTTCAAGCAAGGCGTACGTCTTCCTTCCTCGCGAATTTCTATCCTGAGCTTTGCGTGCTTTGTTTGCTGCCTTTTGTTTCCTTTTTTGGGGAATTTTTCAGCGTGCTCACCGACGCGAATTGGGATTTGCTTCGCGACAATTGTCGCAATTATGTGTTTAAGGAAAAATTAGTTAAATAAAATGTTGTCATTTAACTGCGATTATTAAATTTGAAATATTATCTGATTTCCTTCAAAGGGGGAAAATCGATTACTTCGCTTCAATAAAAATTCATCGTTTTTGCATCTTGGAAATACAGATAATTCATCATCCTCAAGGATAATTCCGCCTGCATCCGATCCCTTCCTTCTCAGTTAAATTTTCCGCTTTAAATCGCTCTCCTTTTCTTTTGCCTCTCTTTGTCTACCGCCCTCTCCTCCTTTTTCCTATTCCCGTTTAATATTGCTGCTCGATGTGCAGATTCAGTTGCGCTGATTGTAAGAAAAGAAAACTTTAAAGGTTTCTCAACGAAAATGAATCTTTTTGTATTCCCGTGTAAACATGAGTTTAAGAGAGGAAGATACTGAACATTATTGAAGCTTCTTTACATGGTATTGATTGTTTAACAATGTACAGAGCATTAGCTTATTTTCTCGTCCAGAATAAGAAATTTGATTTAATGTTATTAATCGCATTAACATCTTTAAATCTCAAGATTACATATATTACTTGGATTCTACTTTTATTTACTGCTAATCCATTAATTATTTCTCTGTCTACACTGAGAAAAATTTTTTTTAATAATTAAGATTTTTTTTTTAAAAATTACTATTTTAATGGTACTTGTGGGACA
>JAWWEM010000001.1:12910473-12931898 GCA_035582935.1 Ormyrus thymus
ACATACACTTTGTCACAAAATATAGTAAATTTTAGTAAATTTATAGTAAATTTTGATATAACATTTTTCTCAGTGTAAGCGTTGCGATGCTCTCTCCTCGTCTCTCAGTACCGAACTTGTATTTAAAAAAGCGAGCGTGCGTTTAAATATGTAATATGTTCTATGTATACTGAAATAATTGTTGTAATACTATTTCTCAGTCTTTGCGTTGTGGCTGATATATACTTGTGTACCAAAGGCCAATAAACGATTAAAGTTTTTTTTTCCAATAGCTAAACCACCCATTACTAAAATGAAATTAAAATTTATAAAGTGTTCTATAAATGATATTACAAAAACTTATTAAAAAAATATAATTAAGAAACTAATTTGCGCTACATATTTCGTAAAAGCTCAAAGATATGAAATCTGGCCAGTCGCTCGAAAGTTACAAATTTTCCTTCTCGAGGCAGTCTTTAAAAGGAAATCATCCAATCAAAACTCAAACAAAACTTGGCGTTCCTCTATTTTTCTAGTACCTATCAACTCTTCCGCATTCTCCCCCTCCACCTCGCCGCTCCGAACGGCAGTGTTTCTCCGGCAAAACTTGCAAGAGCATCCGCGGAGAATTCGAAATCTCGCGCATTTCCTTCGACACAAAGCCGCCCTCGACGACGGCGAGCGGCAATAGATCGGAGTAAATTCACTTTATTACTTGCCGGCGTCCTCGCTTGGGGTTGGCTTTAGAGAGAAGGAGGCAGAGCGAGGGGTTGTGTCTACAGAGACTCATTTTAGTCCGCGCGTTTAGTAGCGCGATTTTCATGCTCCCAACGTCAATTTGACGAACAAATTTATTTGTCTTTCGAAACTTATTACTTGTGTTGCTGTTTCTTAATTAAATGACTTTTCTTGATGAAAAAGTCTTTTACTCTATTGATGCACTCTATTGATTTTTCTTCTATCTAGTTTATGCTAGGAGAAAAGTATTATTTACATACAAATTGGATAGTTTACGCACTACCAATTTACTTCGTGATACATTTTAAGAATGGGAAGATTATATAGAGTAGTAAAATTTAAGAACAAAGTTACAGTTTTTATGTAATTCCATTAAACCGCTAAAGGCGTTCGTGCATAAAAACGGTTAAGATTATTAAAAAAGCAACTTTTAGAAGTATATTTCCATTTCATTCCTTTTCTCCTTTCATACAAACTAGTATTTATTGCACCTTCGCTTAAAGCGCAAAATAACGATGAATAAAAATGAACATTAATATACTTGAATTGGTGCGGAGAAATTCTTGCCAGACATAAGAGGAAGTATGGTATCCAAGCGCCCGTCAAACTCATTTATGTAGACACGGCCAGTTGAATCAGGGTAGTCGGGGTTTATGTAGCCAGTGTATGTTTGCGTACGTGTTGGTGGTAAATGTGTACGAGGGAGCTTGTATTTGGGAAGAAGATGGAGGAGCGTACGTGGCGCGGCGAAGAAAAGAGACGGCGATTAGAAAGAGAAAAACGCGCTGGAGGGGAAAAACTGATATGAAAGAGAAAACTCAAATAAAAGCTGGTCTGATAAGTTGAAAAAAAAGGAGCAAGTTTTCCGGTTGGAACTTTAATTATTATTTCAAAATACATCTGCTCCTTTAGATAGCAGGATAGTTTTTCTTTTAAAACTTCCAAGTTTACTTTTAAGTAAAATTTATTTCTCTAATTATTAGATACGAGAGCGAAAAGTGGTTTTTCTAAATATATATCTTAAAAACAATTGCATTATTAAAAGTGAATTTAAGTTTTAAAATCGTACATTAATAAGATTAAACAATTTTTTACAAGTCAACATAAAAAAACATTTTCCTAAAATATGTATTTACATAGAAGCTGATATTTCCATTATAATATTTATTACACGACGAAAGGAAGATTCTGCCATGAAAAAAGTGGATAGTTCAAAGGGAGGGTGGGAAAGAGATACTTTATCGAATGAAAGGAGGATGCCTTAGGGCTATAAGTGGTTTTTGCTCCAAGAGTCCAATCTGGGAAATCCATACCGCCGTTGCGCCACAAAAGAACATGAATTATTAGAATAATTTGATTTCTTAAAGTTTCGATGGAAAATGGTGGGAAAAATTCACTCGCGCCAATGGTATAATTAAAAAATCTGCCTTAAATGTCTGACCTATTTAAGCTTTCACTACTAATTCAAAAGCTTCTTTTCAACTTTGAAAAATTGTTTTTATTTAAGTTCTAAGTGAATTTATTATGATGAATGGGCATATCTAAAGTTTTAAATATAGACTTATTTCAATTTGTAGCTTAAATAAGATATTCCTTTTGGTATAGAACCTTCTTTTATTTAAAGATTTTTCATTAAAAACTCCCTCTAATCTTTCCTTACAAAGTTTTATTACGTCTGCCCCCGCTTTAAAATATTTGCTTTGCTCAGCTTTTGATTAATACCCAGTTTTCGCAGACACTAAAGCCAGAAACACAATTAAAAAAAGCGTAATTAATCTCCGCTGAAAAAAACTATCATAAAGAAGGCGCAGCGCAATCAATTGCAGAAAACAGGCGAGCTCCGGCGCATTTCTCCCAAGAACACAGCGACTTTCTGCATCATGAAAATTTCGGTTCTCTCCCATACACGCGCTCACCCAGCCGCCCACACACACAGACGCACGAGTCGGCAGGGGGTGGAGAAAGAGCGGCGGGCTTGTGTTTGACTTGCTCGAGCATGCTCTCGTGCTCGTGCGAGCGAACAGAAGTGAGATATAGCTCGTGGGGCGGCGGAAGGGGACGAGGAAAATGGAAGAAAATAGCGGAGGCTCAAAGTAAGAAGAGAGAGAGAGAGATAAGGAGGAAAACGGCGAACCGACGAATTGAGCGAGGGTGCGATAAACTGGAAGTTGAAAAAAAAGTCGAGATGAGGGAGGACAGAAATTACTCGATGATGAAAAAGGATGACGAAAATTAGAAGTTAGTTAAGAGCTGTTTCGGCTTTAGTAGCTTGCTTGTCTATCGTTTTTTTGTTTGTTTTAACGAAGGCTGATTTATGTACTCGGGGACGGTAAAAATGTGGAAATTCTTGTTTTAGCAGAGTCGTAAATTAAAAACGAGAGCGCAAGGATATCTTTTGCTTCTGTTTTTAATCTCTGCAGAGCTTCTTTTCCCCCAGTGTTTTGCTCCGTAACTAAATAATAATTATTAATATTTAATTTAATAATTTTATTAAGTATGCAAGTCTGACATGAATAAACTATTACTACTTAAAATGAGTTTCACTCAACATGCATATATTAACATTATCAACATATTCTACGAACCATATTTATGAAAATCTATTTTGTAAGGTTTCATAAAAGTACAAGTAAATCTTATTGAAGTAAAAGTAGATGTATTTCTACTTCGTATATATAACTTCTTTTATACAAAAGCTTTTCCCAGCTAAATAAAATAAAAAAAAACAAGATAGTAAAACGTATATTGGAATTTGACATTATGGGTGACGAAAAATGGAATTACTCCAAGCTTAACTGTAAGAATATCTGTATATCGGAAAAATGGCGGCTTTAAGCTTGATTTTAACATAGGATGTTATAATAAGAGAAAGGCAGTGATAAGACAACAAAAAGTGCAGTATGTAAACAGAGGAAAGGATACAGTAAGATAAAACCTCCGGCGAACAAGAGCATAAGTCTCTCTAGTATATAAAAATCTCAGGAAAAGCAAAATGTTTGACGACAGTAAATAACAGCGCAAAGGGCGTGCAGATTATGCACGAGTTTGTACGTACAGTGCACGCGATTGCGGGCAAAAACAGTCCGAGATTAAAGTGGTTTTACCGCAAAACCACTTTTCCCTACAGTCGCCTAAAATTTTAAGTGCACGTAAATAACGGCGAAAGATTATTTCAAAGCAACAAGGATAATACGCGGCTGAGGCCAAATTATTAATATCAATCTAGCATTTCGTAACAATTTACCATTGATTGTAAATTAACGTGTCAATGTTCAAGTTAACAGTAGAATCCAATAAATCTAGCATTAAATGCCAGAAAATTTCATTTTCAATTATTAATGTCTTCATTTTTGTATTACATTTTTCTAATAATAATCTTTTCTTACAAAATAGTAGATATATTGAAGTTTATACTTGTACATTGGTGTATAATTATAGTTAAAAGCCCTCTATCAACTACATTAATACTTCTATATTCATCACAAATAACTAAATATCAATTTCTCTTTCCGAAAATGATTAAATGAAAGAATCTCGTGATTCCCAAGGCATTTGCACGAACGAACGTCAACATTTCAGATTCAAAATCGCGGCGGAGTTGTAATTCCTTCAAAGGTCGCAAGCGATTAACTTTCGAGCGGTACTACACCCAGGACAAGCACGTCAGATTCGGCGCATGCTCGGAGCGTCACGACGCTCGGCGTCGACGTCCTCTTCCTCCCCTTCCCTCCCCTCCCCTCGCTCCCTCCCTCCTCCTTCCTTCCTGCGAAATTGCCAGAGCACATGTTGGTCGTCGCCCGTTTTCCAACGCGGTTTTTTCGCGACGGAATCTTCTGGTCTTAATATGTTCACTCTCGGTTACTTTCTGCCTTTTTCTTTGTTGGAAACTTGCGACAAATGCGGATCGCGCCGAATTTCATTAATAGTTTCAACTTTCGGAACTGTATTGATTATACACGTTTTGTAGTGTATATAATTTTATATTGTTATTACATTATACTAAGACTGGAAAAATTAACGAAACGCAATTAAAATATTTGATATCTTTTCTACCTTGTCATAATCATGGTTAAAACTTAAGTTAAAATATCAAATGAATTGTTTTAATGTTTTATGAATTAAAGCGCTGAACTGAATAATCAGATTCAAATGTAATTTCGTTTCCAAGCATATACCATACTGTTACATTTTCGCATTCATTATACGTTTCATCCCATTAATTTTTGAAACTTTAATCGAGTTTATGGTGAGTGCTGCTAGTTTGCTAAAGCACACCATTACGTGATTATTACTCGATCATAAATGCATGATAGAGTTGAGAATTCTGCGCTTTCTTGTAATACTTGAGCTAGGTAAACATGCCTGATAATTAATTAAAAACGAATTTCCTGATTACTTTCATGCTGATCGTTTGCCTTCACTTTTTCAAAAAATATTTTCAGCGTGAGACGAACTCTAGCAAAGTTTAATACTCAATAATTTGTGCTTTACAGATCAGCAAAATAAATGCATATAACTTTTCCGGGAAGTAAATTGAGGATTAAAAATTCGGTAAAATTAAACGATACATATAGAAAAAGTCTATTACGCTATAAGGCAATTTCTAGTAAATTTAATACACTTTAAAAGTACGGCGCAAAAGGAAAATCAATATTTGAAAAGTTTTAGTTGACCCAGTTTAGTTGAAGTATACTTTAAAAATTATGCTAACGGTTTATGGCATACGATCGGATATGATGCTCAAAAACGGAATTTGCTCTGTAATTTATTTATGAGCATAAAGATAAATAATGGAATTAAAAGTTACTAAAATTACCGAACAAGTTTCTGGGTTTTGCTGTTGTCGGTGGGAATAAAGTAACGATGTAAATATTTTAATACCATAAATTATTGTTATTGAATTTTCTTTCTTTGTTCTATAAATATATCTAATTTTTAATATTTATTAAAAATTAAATAACGTAAATAATAATATAATAATATAATAATAAATTATAATATCTATAATTATTTAACTTTTAACATATTTTCATGAAAAGTAAAACAAAGAGCTGCAGAAACAAAATAAACATTGTGTGTATAGTGATAGATAAGTATGGCAACTTCCAAGTATCTAAAAATACCAGAATTTTAAGCGACGAAACGGATACGAGCGGAGTTAATTTCAGAATCGATGAGTCAAAAGTGAGGCAGATGGTCTGTTCATTTATCAACTATCAAAAGAGATTGACATCGTATTTCAAACATTATATGCTACGCTTTCTAGAGTAGCAGTCAGCGGCAACTGAATTCGAGTTAATTGATTTTTAAACATCGTTAAAACATCTGCTGCACACCGAAATCGGGCATTTAAAAAAATAATAGACCTGAAAGTTCGAGATAGAATCACGAGAGCAGATCGCATTCGAAAGGGATGTGCTCTTTTGATCGATTTTCGTAAACCATGTTGTTTGACAACTCCAAACGTGGAATAAAATTTAAAAAAACTGAACTTCAAATGGAATTTCCTGTTTCTATATTAAAATTTTTGATCCACTTAGTGGACAACTAAGACAAGCATTTAATGCAATGTTAATTGAAGAAACATCAACGCGTCTGCATAACGAAACGTAATCAAAGCAATTTAGTTCATCTACTCTTGCTAATGAATGTCTTGCTACAAAGTCGAGCGAATAAACGTGCAAAGAAGAAGATAAAAGAGGAAGCATCAAGTGGAAACGTAGCATACTCAATTAATAGATAATTACACGACAATAATTAGTCCTCCAGGAGCGAAAGGAGAGCTTACAATTTCGTCCCTCGCGTAATACACGAAGGCATTAATCGAGAGAGTTTTTCGAATGTGCAGAAACGACTTTTCGACTTTTCATCGTTGATTGAGTCATTTTTCAGCTTTGCTGCTGGATTGAAACGAATTTGTTTTTCTCATACGTTCGAGTTCGACTTTTATTTTTTACAGGATCGAACTAATTTTTTTATTGTTACCTTTCGTTACAGTCAATCAAGATTATGGATTTTTTAAAAAAAACTTTTTCGAAAGTTTTTTATTTCGTTTGCACATGTAGAAACGTATAAATTTTTTGTTAACCTAATTGAAGTGCAATGATAATAATGTAGTCTGAAGCTTTTAATAAAAATACTGTCGATGCATTACATATTTTATACCTTATTTATTTTCATAAAAAAGTAAAAGACGAAAATTTGCTCATCAAATAATTGTTTATAATGCAATATACCAATAATTTATATATGCATTTTAGATTATTTATTAATTAATGATAAGATTAATTATTCGTACATATTAAACACACACGAATGCAAATTTAACGCTGCAGAAGGATTCGTTTAATTACTGGTAAACTCAATACACTGAAATATTATTCCCGCAAAAAATAATGCATTTTATTGGGCAATTGATTAAAAGTAAACTCTCAGTACACGTACCGCGAACTTTATTTATTTTATCAAATACAGCAATGCATACGAAACTCGGCAGAGGAGAAACTTGTATGAATTTATAACATGTGCAATTCCTAGAATGACCTCAATTTAAATAAACGTAAAATCGCAAAAACGAGTAGAGACGTCTCTCCCGACTCGTTTGCTGACTCATGCAGAAGCTCCTCTTTTTCCCTCGAAATGTTTTAAAAATAATATTTAATTTAAAAATTCCATCTGCATTGTTCTTTTAACAATAGTAGATTAATTAGACAGTTCGACGTAAAAAATCTGTCAAATTATATATTGTTTAATGTTTGATTTGAAATTTCTTAACTTTTTCAAATCAATAGTTAATTGTACAATACTTATAATGATGCATTAATGAAGTTTCTATTTAAAGAAACGCTTTTAATTAAACCAATCAAATTTACGTAACGCTCAACTGGATTCCGAAAAAAATTTGATGGCTCTCATTTGCTTTCAACGAGACGCACTCGACGCAATTTCATATTCTAGAGGAGGAAAGTATTTTGCATAATTTATTTCATACTAGAACTCCACTTTATCCGATGCTCTTGCCTTTTTTCCTTCCTCTCTTTCGTCTCGCTCTCGCCTCCATTCTTGTATATAACTTTTGTCTCGGTCCTCCTCCGTGGATTCGAAGCATATTTTCTCAATGCCTACATTCCAGTTTTATAGAAAAAACGCTCTCGTATGTTTCCCTGGTTTTCTGCTTTTCTTTTTGCCAATGTACAAGTTGCCCCGAGTTAAATTGGATTGGGTTTCGATAAATAATGAGGATACGTTTTGGGAAAATATTTCTCCGCGTAATTATCGTAAGGAAATCATTAACAGTGTAAATGTAATCATTATGCATACACTGATTATTACAGGGTGGAATTTGTACAGGATTTGGAATTTAATTAAAATTTTAATTAGCTGAATTGAATGCCGCTGTAGATTTGTAATTAATAATTTCAATTCAAATTTCTGGACATAATATACATTTCAGATATCGACATTTTATTGCGACTATGATGATTATCAAAATTATTATATATCTATTATTCGATTCATAAATTTCATTAATTAATTGTGTTTATTTAGTAACATATAAAAAAAAAAGTTAAAACTTTTCTTTCTATTGAAATGCATTCGTTAACCCAAACTAGGCACGAAAAGTGCAGAAAAATGCAATTTTAATCACGATGAACATACAACATACAAGACCCACACTTGAAGTCAGCTTCTAACCTCTCAAGCGCAGCTCTTTTTTAATACATATTTAAAATAATACCAGAGTACTTTTTTTAAAGATGATCACACCATTTCTTTCGAATTCGCAATACATTCGACTCACTAATTTTCGCACAGCCGGTATATCCGCCACATATGGGCCTCCAAAGCCCGAGTTTAAACACCGGTCGTGAGCAACTCTCTTTGATACCTGGATTCCACTGAACTGTACGGATAGGGCTCGTGGGTGTAGTTTATATAACGGTTGGACGCTTGGCTTTTGTGAATTTACAGTGGTTTTGAGAGCTTTCGTTTGCTTTGATTGCGCAATTGTCTTCGAATGCCTTCGATTGTCGATAATTGCGGGTTTAATGAAGTTGCTTCAAAGTGGAAGGATTAAAATTGTAAGTCACGAGATAAAGTTCTTTACTTACTAATGCGGTAGGCGAGATTTTTTTGGATTACTGTCCGAAATTGTAATTTGATAAAAAACAATTTCTATTTCAATAAGCAGATAAATTTGAAAATTGGATATATCCACTACTTAGAGTAAAGTGAGATAGAAGTAAGAGAAAGAAGTATATATTATCATTTAGTATATTATTTATACTCTAGAATCCTCTGCGAATTTTATTACTAAGGAAACTGCTCGTGAATAAAACGTAAAAGAAGAAAAATACTCGAAGCGGAAGATGAAATACATTGCAAATTCTCCGAGAGCAAAAGAAGATTCGCAAAAAGATGTGTAAATATCGCGAGAGTGCGTGTATTCCGTTAGAAATAGAAATGCGGGCAAGGAGGAGAGAATACGAGCGGAAGGCGGGGTGGGGTAGAGGGGAGGGGTGGGAGAAAAGAGAGGATCAAAAGTGTCGTGCTGACGCTAACGACGCGAGGGGGTCTATTCCGAGATTGAATTTTCTCTCTCTCTCTCTCTCTCTCTCTCTCTCTCTCTTTCCACTCCCTGCAGCTTTTCTTTCCCGATTTCTCATCGTTCTGCCGAGGTATTTTTGCGCGATTTGTCATTTTTAGTTGATGTGTTTTAGAATTTCCGTGTCTCTTTATTACGGATCTTGTACTTGATGGCGGGTTTTCGAGTTAATACATTGGGAAAACAGTTTTCTTATAAGGGATTTCGCGTATGTCATTTATTAGGGCGAAAAATTTGTTTTATCTTTTAATTTAGTTGAGTGAGAAGGTAAAGAAAAAAAGAGAGAACTTATAATTTGCGCAAGGAAAAAATAGGGAAAATTTCATTTTTTTTAATTAATGGTGTTACTATGGTCTTGTAAGAACATCAGTTTAATCATATTTTAGTTTTTATGTAACTATTGCGCAGCGACATGTGTTATTATTACGTGTACTTTATAATATTAAAGTCAATTACTTTGTTCCATGAAGTTTCTCGTGTGCGCTTATTAGAAACTAAAATTAAATACAAAAATAGGATGCTTTGTTAACGTCAATTATTTTCTTTTTGTAATATCGTAATGAAATTTTGCAAAAAATATCATATTTTCTTTTAATTTCGTTATAAAATTGTTGTCCGCAGAATCTGCTCAAAAGCACACTAAATTTACGATTATTGAAAAGCACATTTAAAGAAATCTTTATACCTTTCATTATATTTATACTCCACATTACATAGAATAATAAAATATATCATACAGCACCATTCCTCCCGAAAATTCGCCGAAACATCAAAACATACCCAGAGTCCATTCGACGCAAGAACTAAAAGGCGACAATATCCCCAGCGACGTCCCGATTCTTTGTCGGCTCGTCGCTAATCCGCGCTCGTTTTCCCTTTTCACTCTCGTCCTCTCGGCAGTCGGCCCGTGAAAAGTAAACGCCCTGATGAGATTCCCCGGGCTCGCTCGAGAACGGGCGCTATTATTTAGCCGCTGATTGGCCGGCCGGAATTAACTCGCGATAGACACTCGTCCCGCAGACGCAACGACGAGGAGCGCGGGGAGGGAAATAATGCATCGAAGAGACGTTCATTTTTCCGCGCTGCTCGCTCCTTTCATTTTGACTGCGTTAGCTGGCGAGCTTCGGCGCAGGCTGATAGTTCATACGGGGCTTCGTTGGAATAACAATTTTAGCTGTGTTTGTGTATACTTGTACTTGTACAGAAATACAGAATATTTATTGTTATCGGAAAAAGTAAAGCGAAGGAGTAACGACAATTATTAGCAATATCGCGAAACACGACCGCTGGATCAAAAAAAAAAGCAAAACCACGCACCCCGTAAGGCTCTGAAAAAGCAGCGGGTTAAACAAAGCGTCGGCGGGGAAGGGATCGATTTTTCCAAAAAAAGCCAGAGAAAGCCCCGCGGACACGCGGCACTGCTGCTGGAAGGCGCGTGCATTTTCATCGACAATGGGGCGAGTGGCGAAACGGAGGAGAGCCGCCGCGAAAATAATGGCCGTCGCGACGAATCCGAAATTGAATCGCGCGCGTGTGTGTTTGCGTGTACGTTAGTGCGCGGATCCAAGTTCAATTGCGTGACCGACGTGCACGCGACCGAAAATACGAAAATACGCCCGCGCGGAAATTCGCTCGCGTGCGCCCGAGTGGACGAAGAATCCTTGGAGGAGAAACGAGTGTAATGCTGCTTTGGGTTATTGGGTGGACTTTTTTTTTTAGGTGGCCTGGTCGCTGCGAGGGGAAAGGGGTTAGTGCTGTTTGTTATTAGGATTGGAGTTGAGAAAAAGCAATTTTGGCAGAGTTGCCTTATGATTTTTTACTCGAAAAGTAAAATGACTCGTTCATCGTAATCGAATTTTAGAGTATAATATATTTTTATGTCATTAAATCGATGTTTAAGCTATTTCTCTGAAGTTGAGCGACTTTACAATGTTCCTAATTGGAATTCGATTAATTTAAAAGAAGAATTTAAATCTAGCTATCGAATCTGCGCTCTATTTATATAGGAGAATTAGACTCAATCGGAAGTGCTTTGGCAAAATTGACTAAATGTTAATCAACTTAATTAAGGTTGTCGTTTAGGTCGCCAAATTAATTCAAATAGAGAACTAAAATGCATTCAATCATGTAGAACAAATTATGACCGCATGACGCAACGTTAAGACGATTGTAGGTCACATATTAATTAGTTTAATAGCGAGTGTAATAAAACTTTTTTAGCAATTATTGTTCGAGTTCGTAAAAATAATAATTCACGTTTTATTATAGATATAAAATTTATTAAATAATCAAGTTTAATGAATCCAGAATAATTAAAAATTACCTCAAACATTTTACGCCTGAACACAAAATTATATGAAGTATTTAACTGACCTAATAACCCAAAAACTTTAATAAAACTTTGATTAAATTAAAATAAAATAAATTTTAATCAGTTATAAAAGTATTTCATTTTACAAGATTTGAATAAAAGTTAATTTTGTCTGGAAAATAAAACGACTTTTAGTTTTAAATTGATGCTACTTCACTAGAAGTAAATTCAATTGTACAACTTTAGAGAAAGATTCATTTCAGTAATTACAGTCTCGCAGTATGTTATCCAGGAGAGACAAAATTAGATATAACAAATAAATTAAATGTAAGCTTCATTGTTCGCTCGAATTTAATCAAATTGTTGATACAAACAGCTATTGTTGTCTGTTTTCATTACAAATAATGGATACTGATTTTCAAATATGATGAAACGTATTTTACTTTATTATTCAGAATGGTAGTTTAAAATTTAGTTTTATAATAAAACGTAAATTTTGAAATTTCAAAGTATTTACTTCGTTATCCATTCATTTCAAAAATATTACGGGATTATAAAACTTTTAATTATTCTTAATGGAAGTACTGTAATCGGATTACTGTCTTTATGAAGCAATTATTTTAAAAAGCTTTCATGAAAATTTTATGAATATTGAAAACAAATGTATTAAATCACTTACAAAATTCATAATACACGAGCAAATAAAACTGATGAAATATCTTTTCTGCTTCCTTCTAAGTAATTACTAAAATAATATCTGAAAAAGTTTCACTTAAATCCAAGGCTTCATCCTCTGGAAATATTTTGAAAGCGACCTTATTTTCAGAGTCTTTTAAAACCGTCTGATTCAGGAAAAATAAAGTTTAAAACTTTCTCTTTTTTAGGTATTATCAGAAATTCTCGAAGTTTCTAAATAATATATGTAATACGTTTTCTAGTTACAAATAGGACTATTTTTTAACCGATTTTATCAAAAAATTTCATTGTAAAACTCAATAACACTCTTTGTTATCGTTTCAAACATTATAAAAAAATATTTATAAAAGCAGAAAAATTAATCTATTCAATTTTCTCAAAATTCAAAAAAATATTTTCATTTCAAACATTTAAACTTAAAATTCATTATAATTGATATATTCATTTTAATACATTTTAATATTTATATTTAAAAATGACGCTTCGAACCTTGACAAATTATTAATCGAATATTTCGGAATTGCGAACAATATGGAGCTTTCATTGGGTGTTTGCGAAAGAGTTCAAAGTGTCAGTGACTTATTGATCGTAAAGCGGACTACATAACCGGTACGACACATAGACGGGAAGGTCTCGTACTTACCGGCTTTTACGACCTACGACAACTTTTCATTTTCCCAAGCTACTTTTCTGCTTATGAAATTCGTTTCTATTAAGAATTTATGAGAATCTTGTTCCTTTTTGCCGCTGCGAAATATTTCAAATTCCCAAGGGATGAAAAGACCGAGAACTTTTGCATTCTTTTCGAGGCTCCTATTATTTACATAAACAAATTTTTCATTTCCAATGATTTAATTTTAAAAATTTTCGAAAAATTTTAGTCGAACAAACGGGAACCTAGTTTTTGATTCTGAAATTCATTTTTAGGCAATATCGACTTTTTTACGACACTATTTTTTATCTTGCAAAGAAATGTTGGTACGAAATTGAAGAGTATTAAAAGTGAATATAATAGAATATTCAATAAAGCCATGAAAATTCATAACCTTTGAGTTTTTTACATCAAAAATAAACGTTAGAGACAAAATATGCGTTTATTTCCATTTCAGTTGTAGGATTAAGATGAAATTGGAAATAAAAGGAATAATATTGTGAACAGAATAGTTTTAGTCGGAAAAGAATTTATGAAATTTATAAAAGAAAGTAAAACACTTTGGTTTTTTTAAACTAATTATATTTTACGTAAAACGTTATGTTTCATACGGAAATGCTTTCTTACGCTGCTTACTTTCCTACTTCCTCACATAGTTTTGTTTAACTTTGTTTAAGTTTCGCTATTTGCAAATGATTTAAGATTATCGTTATGTGTGTAGTCTATAAAACTACTAAGAATTTACTAAAAATTAGTTTAGTTAATATTCTTGAATTTTAATCATAATTCTGAAACATGTTTTTCGTATTTTTCCGAAACATTAAATCCTCTTCCATTTATTTCAAAATATTGTTGATTTATCATGTTTGAAATTCAATGATGGAGGTTTATTATTCATTTAAATTGAGTGTAAAATAAAATGTGTGCACAACCAGTGATAATATATTTATTTGCAGATTGCTTTTTACCAGCGTAACATAATTCATTCTTTAATCAATACCAGAATATTCCCATCCATTATTCCCTCTCCTTCCTTTTTTTAAATATTTCCATCAATTTTATTCGAAAATTTAATATTTTATAAACTAAAATCAATACTTTTATAATATTTTTATAAAGAAATTGAAAAGATTTACAACGTTAACCTCAAAATTAGCTAAAAGCTAGCGAAACTCTCGTCAATATTTCAACCACCGAAAACTGCACCGCGACTAACGAATCCCATTCACTAAACGACACAAGAACAGCTTAAAAAAAAGGTAAACAGATCGCGATAAACAGCGAGCAACTACGTGCCTCGGCGCAAAGTAAAATAGTAGAGAAGTACCTGCCGTCAAAAGAGAACGAAAGAAAAAAAGCAAAGAGGGTGGAGAACCGAGGGGTAGAGGGAGGGTTTCCGACACGGTCTTGTTCATTTGAAGTTTAATTTGATTCGCGCGCCGCGACCGTCGGCGCGGAAGTTGTGTGTGCGCTCGTTGCGTGTCTCTTTCTCCCACCCTTCTCCCCCCCCCCTGCCGCTGCTCCCACTCTTCTGTCTGCTGCATTACGCTGTAAGTACGAGATAACAAAAGCTCGAGACGCTTTTTAAGAGGCGACTTAATGACGAGGATTTCTGTTTTATCGGTAATGTTGATCGTGTAATTAAGGACTGGGTATAATGTACCGTTTGATGTTTAAATAGGCGTTTGTTAACTGTATTCAATTATAATTTTTGCATGTTTATTTTGCGAAAAATTAATTAATTTAATAGTTAAGTGAAATGATAATTTTAGTAAAAATGTATAGAATCCAAATGATTGATTTTATATATAAATCTTTTTTACCTGTACACTGAGAGAAGAAAAATAGTAAAAATTACAAATAATCTTGTGAAAATTACCATACTGTCTAATAAAGCCACCACAGACTGTCAAAACCCAAAAAATTACTTTATTGTTTCGTAAATTTTCTTATATTTACAGTAAAATTTCCTATATATGTAAGAAATTTTACTACACTGTTTGGTAAATTTTCCTATAAAGTATGGTAATTTTTTGGTTTTGACAGACTGTGGCGGCTTTACTAGGCAGTATGGTACTTTTTACAAAACTTTTTTCTCAGTGTATATATTCTACGTTCTAAGGAATATATAAAATTAAATAAGTGCGGAAATTTTATTGTGATAAAATTGTATTCTAATAAAAATTTAAATGTCAGAAATAAGCTTTTAAAGTTCATTTTCATAAAAAAAATTTCATATAACTAAATATCTGTTTTTCAAGCGTAGACGAAAATTAGATGTAACTATTTCTGAGATGCTTTCAGTAAAATTCCCGCGAGGAAGAAAAAGATAAATATATATCAAAAGAGTTTTTGCTTTAATTCTAGAGAAAGTTCATTACAAAATTTTCAGAGAAAAATGTTCCAAATAGAAGTTAAATGAATATATATTTTTTATTCAAATATTTTTATTCAAATATTTGAAATTCGAATTCGAGAATTATTATTATTATTATAAAATGTGTAAAATTAGAAGAAAAATATGCTTTCATTAAATCTTCCAGTTTAATTACATTTTAAGTACATCAAATAAGAATGTTTTTGCACAATAGTCATTCCATTACCAATAATCAATATTTCTAATTTTAACCTAGTTTATTCAATAGCAATACTGAAGTTTCAGTAGAAGTATTGGCCCGGAACTGAACAGATATTGGTTCGACAAAGTCAAGCTAACAACACCGTACCTATGTCATTCGCTATTCGATCGTTTATAAATTCAAACCCTTTAATTAATTTGAAAAGTTATCTTAAAAAACACTAAATTAAACTGTCTGTGGAATTTTGCAAAAACAATAGAAATATTAAATTTTATAGTAATATCTCGTTATTTAAATCATTATTTAAATTTCCTAAAAGTAACGTGATATCAATACTTTCGAACGAAGGCAAGGATTTAATTACGCCGGGGGTAGAAAAAAAAGCGCAGGGAAAATAAAAATAATTAACGCAGGGCGTAAAACTAAGAGCGGAGTTTTTATATGTGTAATTATTTTCAAGAAAGCGTCTACGTTTTGCTTTTATTGCGCGCGGGCAAACTTTTTAGTTTTAGTAACGAAGACTCGGTCGTTACATTGTATGCATGTGCACGACCAGCTCTTTACTTGTTGGAAGCTAAAACTTTGCCGGCCGCTGCGAAAACTTTTGACTATCAAACTAAAGGGGTTATATTATCGCGAATAAAATCTCTAGTTATATTATTTTCGCTTCTTTCGTTTTATTCTTAATCATTTTAGCATTAATATTTATTGAAAATTTGCATTCCTTTCGATTAAACTATATTTTAATCCTATAATTAATAAGAAACCCAACACACTACTAGCTATAGTTGCAACTAGCGATAGCCAGTAAATTTGTTACTATTTAAATCCAATTACATAAAAAAGTAATAAAATCAAGGTTCCGCAGTACGAGAGAGCGATCGACCTTGTTAGAAAAAAGCTCCAAGAGGAGAATAAGGTGAAGGGAAGGAAGGGGGAAGGAAGGGGGAAGGAAGGGAGAGAGGAGGGGGAGGGGGAAAGCGCGCGTGCACTGCAAGTACAACGCGAGAAAAAGAGAGTTCTATAGCGCGAGTGTGCGAGCGACTTGATAAAGCTGCCGGCTCATAAATGGAATTTCGAGGCTCGGAAACTCGGAAAGCAAATCGTCGCGTAATGGATGAATGGAAAAGCGAACTGTCGGCCATATAGATTGGAAAAAGACGTCGGAAGGAACGGCCGTCGTCGCTTAGCAACCGCTCAAAACCAGTAAAATATTGTAGGGGTGTAGCTCGACATGCGTGGGTGTCTGGACGCGAGGAGGGCTTGAAAAAAAAGGAAGTAAGTTAGAGTCGTTAGGCGATAAAGAACTGAGAAAATTAGGAAAGAAAAACAGACGCGACGCAGTCGAGAAGTGGAGTGGGGGGTGGGAGGGGAAGAAGGAAGGCGGAGGATGAAAGCGTTTAATAATGAAGATGTAATTATGCGCAATTTGTCTTGCGCTCTCTCGTTTTTGAGGAGAAATTACTTTGCTCGTATGGAGGGAATAAACAATTTTGCCAGGAAACGAGGGATTATAATAAATAATTTGAATATATAATAATGAATTTTGTTATTATATTTTAATTGATGAATCAGAAATTCAATTAATTTTGTTATAAATTTATTTACACATAATATTTAATTAAAAAAAAGAATCCGTTAACAAAGAATATATTTAAACTTGTGATTAATTATATTACTAAATATATCAATAAAATCCATTAGGACTAACATGTATTAAAGTCTATTAAGTATAAGCAATACATTTCATTTGCTGTTTGGCCGGTAAAATAATAAATGATGAAAAGTATAAATCATAAATCTCTACTGAAGTTTAGATTGCATTCGAACATTAGCGGAAAGAAACTTAATATGAACTTTCGTCTTTTTATCCTCGGAGTATTGGAAGTACATAAGCATTTTCAAAATTGCCTAGGAATTACGCACCAATAAAATTTAAGTGATACTAATTTGAATTAAAACTCAATGATAACTTAAACGCTCTATTGCACTTCCAGCAGGCGTTTTATAAATTACGAGATCAGCGTAATAAAATCATAATTCAAAAGAAACGAGGCATCCTTACAAAGGTTAACTATTATCCTGCCGTCCTCGTGGACTTGCGATATTATGCATTCAGTTAAGCGTCGGTGTAGTCGGTCGGCTTATATACGTAATTGTGCGGAGAGCTGATTGGGCTACTTTCGCGCAGTTAAAGAGAAATTATTACAGCGTAATGGTTCATTATGTCCGAGCGGATTCCGGCGGGGCTGCTGCATTCTTCATTGATTTCCGAAATTTCATCGCTTCCCATCGCTGGATGCATCCAAGTTGAATGAAGCAGATTAATCCGAGCCGATTTGCAATGCAATTATTATTTTTATAACCGATTTGTTATTACCCTGGTAGAATTTTCAGCATTGAAAATGGCCAGGAAAATAGTTAAAAAGATAAAACGCTTTTTTTCACATGATTTCCCTATTAAATGAATTGATATATTTCTTTCTAATTAACATTGACTCGTAAATAGCTAAGAAAGTTATTGCTGTAATGTGAAATATATCCTAACATAATACGACAAGTTTTACTTTGTAAATACGTAAGAAAAAATTCCCAATTTTTAATTGCCAAAAAATTTGATTTTAATAGCTAAAGAATAGAATTATCAGATTTCAAAACTTTAATTGTAAATCTTTCTTTATGTTCCATTATAGAACATTAAACGTAAATAAACTAATATAAAAGGTTTTCTTATGTAGACGGACGATCGGTAAAATTATCTTTTAGTGTGACATTGAGGTTCTATTTCTACCAGGGTATTACAGCTGAAAATGACTTTTACAGTAACGACAGCTTTAAGGTCTAGTAAGACTCTTCGAAAATAAATTCTTTAAAATTTTCATAAAGTTATTCATAAAAGATATTTCCTTTTTCAATGAAAAAGATTTTGATTAAAACATAGTGGACAGAAGTAACTAAAGTAAAATAAGCATAGTATAATATATGCATTAATGCGATAGTGACCTACAAGCTTTCTTACAAGCCTTAAACTGTAATATTTTTCCAGTAACTTAAAATCGATAAAACGTTATTATATTGAACATATTGAAATAGTAAAATACCCAATAAAGTAGTATATCCGCCATTAATATTCATAGCCTTGATAATTACTTTTTCAATAAATTGAGAAGAATATATATTTCTATCTTCCATTTATTATAAACCTTTCATGTAACTGTAATTAGTAACTGTAATTAGTAATTATTTAATTTTACTTTTTTAATAAAATTATATATCTTATGAAGTATACATTTTTTTTATTTTTGTATAATATAAAAATCTTTTTTTACGTTAGTTTCTTTTAATACGTTCCATCCACATTTTGAATACAGAATCGCACAATAAACCACGTAGAGCTAACACTGCCCGAGAAATTTCAATTCGTCTAGGACGTACCGGCCAGTGAGAGTTTTCATTGCTCGTTAACAGCGGAAATAAAGTTTCGTGCTCCTTGCGGAAGGTTGGCTCTCGTCTCGTTCCCGCTTTTGATTTAATTAAAAAAAAAAAGAAGGCGGAAGGGTTTCTAAGACGACTTTAATTCGCTGTAATCGATTTTTCTGTAACGAATGAATTAAATTATGGCCCGTAAATGTAAACATCAATCACTCGCATTTCAATTGATTATTTTATTTAAGATTAAAAACGGCGTCGAAGAGACGCTCAAAGAAGATCAATGAGATCGGTAATGAGGTAGCGAGTAACCTGAATCGTTCGATTTCAGAAAACACAAACATCATCTCGGAAAATTGAATTTTTATAGGTCCTCGAGTGGGCGGCAGATCCGAGCGGATTTTAACGGAAGCCTCGTCGGCCTGAAAAATGTTATCGACCGGGCCGATGGCAAAACTTCGCAAACGTTATAACGGGTGGCGCTCCATATTGATCGAACGGTTATATTCCCTTGGTAGACTCGGCTTGAGGGGTCGGAAAGAAAACGGGGACGTTGATTAATCTTTTTGCCTCCCTCCAGGCTTTTCCGCGCGAGACTGTTGAGTAATTTTCAAAACTTTCGCTTTTCTTCGCGAGCTTCTTTATTATTTTCCGAAGCGAGCTTTTTTCTGTTTCTGTTTGTGTCGAGCTGTCGACGAGTTGCCGTGTTATTAAATTATAATAAATGCCGCGCGAACCTGCGGGGGCCGGATTTCCGTAATACATTATGGTAATTTGCGAGAATAATTAAATTGAATTTATGTAGACGTATTAAGTTTCAAATTATCGTATTCTATTTTATTTGTACGGTTATTGTAAAGAAATTTTAGCGCTACTTTTGATTAGCTAACTTTTTAAAAAACAAGTTTGTAAAATATTTAATATTATTTTCGAATATTTCGCTTATATAATGTTATGCCTCGTGAAAGCATTCCGTGCTACGTAACAATATGTAAGTAAAAATATTTTCATACATAGCCGACTTTACAAAGATTTAAGCGAATTCTAAAAATTATTTCGCTAAAGGTGAAAAACAATGACGTTGTTTATTAAGCTGAATTCTTAAAAGGTTTAATCACGCAACTAAATTGCATTTAACTTAATTACAAAAGCGGACTCCCGGCGCACTTGAAAAGAAATAAACTCGAAAGCTCGCCAAGAAAGCTCGAAATTAAAATTCAGCGGCAAAGCAGACTGGCTGGCCAAAATGAATTTTGTTTACCGAAAAGCTATCGAGTCAGAGAGACCGACGAGTTTCATTCCGACCGCACGAAGTAGAAATCACGGGATCGACTCGGATATATACGAATGCAGCAGCCTAAAACCGCAAAAAAACGAAGGAAGTAAGGCCGCGCACGAAAGAGGAGAAGGAGAAGAGGAGAGGACGAAACAAGTGCCAACGACCGGATACACTCGCTCAAGTATTCGTCCTATCCTTCCTTTTTCATCTTGTTACCTCCTCCCTCCCTTTCTCTCTCCCTTTAATTTTCCCTCCTTTTCTCGCGTCTAGTTTGCACTTCTTTCTTCGTTTCTCACACTCGCCTGCGCACACGTGTCGAGTATCGGTGGCCGTCATCTCGTGTGCGTGCGAAAGCCGACAAAATCTGAGAGAGTCGCCGGCCGAGAAAACGAAAGTGTGTTGAGGAGGGAAAAAGAGTGCGGAGGCTCGAGAGAGCGAAGAAGAAAGGGGAGATAATGGCGGAGAATCTACACGGGAGATTCCTTTGATAATTTTCGGCTACGAGGACTTGGTCTACTTAACCTGTTCGGCCGAATTTTTAACCGATATTGTTATGCAGCCAAAAATGACTTTTAATATAGAAACGTTCACATAAGTAGGTTGTTTGCGGTTGTTTGCTTTCAAGTTAAAAATGTGGTACTGCCCTGGTAGAAACATTAAGCAGTATTTAGCCAATTCTTAGCATGTTTTGTAGTTGAAAACAACGAATTGCTATTATTTTTTGTCCTTATCAAATAATTAAATATGTTTGCTCATGAATATTTCAGTGTAATGATATTTTATGTTTTAAAATGATACTTCAATTGTTTTTATTTAATTTAGACATTAATTTTACCGGCACCATAAATAAATAATTAAAAAAAATTTTTCTTTCATTAATTTGACGTTCTTTTGAGTAAAAAATATGAAATTTACATTTATATAGCTTTTGCATTTTTTTGTATGTTGTTTTTTGTATTGCGGGTTAAAAAATGAAATAAATGATGTTTAACGAATTTCATATATGAATATAATGATATCTGTCCACATATGTGGACACCGGTCAGAAGAGGTTAAAATACACGTTAACCAGCCCAACTGCACTGAGAAAAAAATTTCTTTAAATCAAAGAAAGCTTCATTGCGGACAATCGGTTAAATATTTTGTTGATTCAAAGA
>JAWWEM010000001.1:12931998-12972095 GCA_035582935.1 Ormyrus thymus
TTGATCAAATGACAGATATGTTCAGAGAATTAAATATTTAATTGTCACTATATGATTAACGATTTCATTGATTCAATTAAATTTTTTTCTCAGTGTAGAAAATACTGTAAATCTGGAAATTTCTTTTTGACGTATTTAGTGATATATTCAAGGAATAAATGCATGCGAATTTGAATTTAAAATTATTATAGCAAAATATAAAATTATTAATTTTGACAATAAGCATAAAGCTCTCATAACATTTATTAATTCCATTTTTCTAATTTAATTCATTAATATAATGACAATAAATTTTCGAATTAATTGAATAAAGATAATAAAATTAAACTTATTGTACATGATATTAACAATATCAGTACATTTTCATAAAAATTAAAGGAGTATTTTACAAAAAGATTCTTAATTTTCGTTTCATTTAATTCGGTAAATTATATTATTTTTCCTTTTAGAAGGGAACTACTAGCGAATCAATATTTTTGGTTATTCGTATTATGCTACCTGTTCTTCCAACCTTACTTTCCAGAAATATTAATGAATTGAATTGTTGCTTACTTTTAAAACAAACTAACGATAACAGTTTTAGTCAATTATTTAATGGACATTTGCAAGTAATATAATGGATTCTCTATATCCATTACTAAATTAACTTAACTACTAGTTTAAAGCAAACTGTACAACTCTGCACGGAGAAAAATCGTTAGTAAAATTTACCTTAAATGCAAGTAAAAGTTGCTTAAAAAGTTAAGCAAACATCGTAAGTACACTTTACTCAGCTTTGTAAGTCAATTTTACCGAATCCAAGGCGCCATTTTTCTTTCTGTCTCTGTCACACGTGCGGTGGCTTACTAAATAAATCAAGTAAATTTTAAGTCAGAATCAGTATCTTTTGCTTATACCTTTTAAGTACATTTCACTAGCGATTTTTCTCCTTGTGTATTGATTACTGAGTCACTTTGAACATTACTATTTCGGTCATGAAAGTATCGATTTTCCGTAAAATTTTGAACATTACAGCAAATAAAATACAAATAAAAATATTAATTATTATGAATAAATATTTATTCATAGAATAGTTAATATACAAATTATCTGAAATTCTATCTTTAAATAATTAAAGCTATTTCATTTACATTCAAAATTGAATCCCATTTATCAACTTGTTTAAACTATTCAGAATAAATTATAATTTTATTGTATTTAATGAAGGTATTTTCATTTTGTACTAATAACGTAGTATAATTGCAATCGCATTACAGAATTATTCCGAAAATGGATCCGGTGATGGAAATTTCAACAGTATTATTTAATCGAAAATAAATCAAATGAATAGTTGACTATAACATTGAATATTAGCCTTAAAATTCGTATAACTAATTCTATAAATTCATAACAATATATATTCATGCTATATTGTATAATGGAAACTTTTAAAATGAAAAATCAATACGGACTTTCTATGTAAATTAGCCTTTATTACGACTATAACTTTATTTTACTAAAATTTTTATTCCAAAGAATTTATTTAAAAAATTTTCGCTCCACAATTTCCCAACTGACTTAAATTCCAATAAACTCGTTTTATTGTCCGAATATCCTTGTTAAAGTTATAGTACAAAGCCGTTAGCTTAAAAATCAATACTCCAGTTCAGCGGAGAAATTGAATTAATTAACAATTACATTACGCTTTCAAATATATTATTCACGTTGTTTCAAAATCGTTTAAATCCACTAACCAAACCACAAATCGACAATTAATTAACCTAAAATAATTCTAAAATTACAATCTAAAAAAAATACTGCCGTTCTCCAAAAGCCGGTCAAAAACTCCCTCAAGAAATATTTACTCCCAAAAAAAGCCGGCCCCCCAAAAAGAGTCATCAACAGCCTTCCCCCTCCACAATCGACAAACAGCTCGCATTTGCATTACTCGTCGAAGGGGTTTGTCGCCACGCAACTTTTCGCGCGCGAAAAGTCAGCTGGGCAAAAGTTCACGTCCACATGACTCACGGCTCTCCGCCGCACGCACACGAATGTACAAGCACTCGAATGCAAAGCCGAAGATATATAACGCGCGATTGTGCGGAGGCAAAAGCCGAAATGGCGCGGGGGCGGCGGCGGACAAACGTATTCAGGCACACGTACGGGGATAAATGCATCGGAGAGAGGCCATTGCCGTAGACTCTACCTATGCGTGTAAGTATCGGAAACTGGTTTTCGAGTCTCCCTCCATCACACTTACAAGCAGTTTTGTGCGTGATACGCGCCGGCTGGGTGCTTTTTTCTCACCGCCTGGCTTTCTCTCTTCGGGCTTCTCGCGCGGTGGGAAGATGAGCTGGATGATCCTCCGGGAAAATGACCATTCTGACGTGTTATGTATTTTTTAACAAGGCTTCGTGAAATTTACATTTATTAAGACTGTTAAGAGAATTTTATGTCCCGCGAGTGCACATTTATTCTAAAATTACATTTTTTGGATTTCTTTCGTTTGTAAGCGATGCGCAATGCCGGGAATCGATTTTCTACAATGGAATTTAATATTTCGATTTCAATTGTTGTTTTCCTCGAGATTTATCGAATTGAATGAAAAATACTGAAAAAATATTTTACAATTCAAATGTTTGTTGCAATCTGATAAATAACATAATAATTGATGATTTCAGGGCGGAGTCAGTTTCAAGGTTGAAAATTATTAATGCATCCTTGAATTAATCGCATTCAATATTCTAATTATTTCATTATTTGACTTGCTTTGTAAATTTAAATTTATTTTGAAGAAATTATTCTTTATTTTAAATTCTTTTAAGAATATAATTTAAGTGACATTATTTTTAACAGACTTTAAATATAACGGCATATATAATGTTAGAGAAGTAAAGGATTCTCCTTCGCAATAGTTTCAATAATGTTATTTTAATCTTAAAACCAAAGGAACTAGAATAATATTCTCGAAACGGAAATCAAAAGAAAAACAAAGAAAATAAAAGAAAGAACGCAAAAGCATACAAGCACGCGTGCGCGATATTTGTTTAAGAAAAACGTTCGTTTAGCGAGTTTTCCACGTTTCTTCCCCCCACCGCTCCCCACCTGTGTTTTCCCTCGCGTTCCATCCACGTAAACCCGCGCGGTAAAGCATGGCTGTGTATGCTCGCGCACAATGTAAACGTATTCGCGGGGGTTTCGCCTTATACATACGTAAGAAGTCAACTGATTTTCATCCCTTTTTTCCTGCGGGAAGTGAGAGGGTGTGGGGGAGATGAAGTTTAATAGTCGAAGGCAGCGAGGGCGAAAAAGACAGGAAGAGAAGGCGACGACGCCGAAGGAAAAGGAGGAGGGACAAAGGGCGAGGAGATTAAAAATAAATTGGCGAGAGTTGGAATGTGAAACGTCCAGGCATGCGCGAATTATTGTAGGTGAAGCGACGAGGGCAGCGAGGGAGAGATAAAGATTTTCACTGTTTTGCATCGGTTTTAATTAGCGGGCGAAGAGTTATTTTAAGCACTTAGGAGTCGTGTTCTTACTGCGTATGAAGCGTCAAAGAGATATTTAGATGATTTATAAATTCTAAAAAACGGTTATATAGTAGAAATTTCCTTTTAAAGTAATATTCTTATAATATTCTTTTGATGTTATCTTTATAATGATTTATAAATCGTTGCATGGTTTTGTATCTAGAAAACTATAAATTTTCAAAGTAATGTGATATAGACTATCATGCACCAGGTTTGCAAAATGCATCGATGATATCTATCATATATAAGTATATAATCATGTAAGTGTTTTCAAATAATTTAATACAAATTATAACGTAGTAGTAAATCAGAAAGAAATAAACTCTTTTTAATGTATATTTGACATTTACTTCGTTTACTTTAATTCAAGCTTTCAAATCTAATTAAAAAGTTTAAAGAAAGTTACGGTACCTCGGAAGAATAAACGTTCTGCCAACCAGACTAATTAACTCACCTGAAACAAAAAAGAACATAAACATTATAGTATAATTCGAAATTCAGCAAATTGTACGTTAGTTACCAAAACTTATCATTGAAACATAAGTGCATTAATAAACCCTAATTACGTAATAGCACTGATTCCTGGACAACATAATATCAAATCCCCGTGAGCAATTAGCCTACATTATCCAACCACGAGCGGCAGCTAAAATAGGCAATAAAAGCAACAAAAGAAAAGCAGACGAAATCTCAGCGCGGACGTAACAACTCCGGCAAGTGCTCGAATAAAATCGTTCGAAAGGTAAAAGATTAATCTCTACCAGCCGAGGAGGGCGAGGAGGGGGTGAAAAGCGAGCCGCAGCACTGAAGAAATCGATTAAAAGACAGAGAGCCAAGGGAGGGAAGGGGCAACAAAAGAGAGAACTGTAATAATGGAAGAAAGCAAAGGGGAGCCCAAAGGTCAGCGCAGCGTGCGACCGTTCACACACATACACGTGTACGCGCGAGCGAGTAGGAAAATTAAGTACGCGCGATTACACCCTTTGCTGCGTTTTATGAATTAGCGGGTATGCAGTGTCATCGGCACTTCGATCGATCCCTAGCAGTCATTCTAGAAGTGAAGGGTGGAATGAAGGAATATATGCTGTTCCACGTGGTTTCTTGTGAAAATTGGCGTACTTAATAAAACAATAAATGTGTTATATTTATGAATTAATAGAGCATCGTTAGATTTAATTAAAAAAAAGGTGTTTTATTCATTTCAATGGATGGCAAGTAAATTCAAGTTGATTATTCGGCAAATAACTATTTATTTAATGGCCGACTGACAAATTGGAAATTGGAGCTGAAATATATTTAGAGCTATTGTCTTTCAAGAATCGAAGTTTCTCTCGGGAGCAGAAAAGTTCCATTATTAGCGTTTTAACGATCTATTATTATTTCTCGAAAACATTAAGAAATTCTAAATTACCGTAAATAATTCAATTGCAATATAGATTTAATAAACGTCTCACTCCTCCTTTCATTTCTACCTCTGAAATCCCTAATAAAAAAACACGCACCCCCAATTAATTGTAGCAGACATTTTCCTCCGTCCAACCGCTCTCTCGCACAAGAGTGCATTTTTCGCGTATTGTCTTTAATTACATAGATCTCGACGTCGTCGTCCGTTTCCTGCGCATCCGCACAATGCATCGTACATCAATTTAAAACAATAACGTTTTGCGCGTACACGCAGAGAGGACAGCAGCAGCAGCGGCGGCGACAGAAGAAGAAAAAAGAAGAGAGAGAGGGAGAGAGACAGAGACAGAGAGGGGAATGCACGCGCAGAGGCGACGTCGCGCCTTTTAAAATTCACTGCGCGTGATTTTCTACTCGCTTAATCATGTGACGCGCTCGCGATGTTTCCGCTGTTGCAGTCAATTACGCACCCTCGCGCGCCACTCTGTATGTGCACCGCGCGTTTATTTTAGCGGGCCACTCGCTTGTATTACAAACGATTTCTTGTTTTCGTTAGGAATTAAAGGCCTTTTGAAGATTTTCGCCGGACGGCCGTTCAGGGATTTGATCGTTCATTTATTATAGTGATTTTAAGGGATAGATATTATGGCGTTGAAAATATTGGTGCTTCGACGTGGTTACAATTTTAATGAGCAACAAGTTTAATGCGCAATGCATTTATTTTTTATGCGGCATACAGTGTAATCCCCTTTTTATCCAATAAAACACGAGTACTTTCTTTTGTATCACATTAATAAATTAGAAAAAATTTGCAGGTTATTTCATTGTCGATTGAAAATCATTGCTTTAAGACAAACTTAGAATTTCACAGTTCAGTCAGTTCGCGCAGGTCTCAAATAACCAGAGTCGCGTAACGTTATATCATCAGAGGTTCTGCCATTGAAACGGGCAAGAGGACGAGTAAAGCGCGTGGAAAACTAGACGCGCGTAGCCACGCCGAAGTATTATATTGCCTCTAATTCAATGTTCGTCCGAGTCGCAGCTTGACGCGAACCGGGAATTGTTGCTGGGCTCCTCGCTGAGCCGCCTGACGTCACTCTCTTTCTCTTTCTCTTCCCTGTCTCTCTTTTTCTCTCTACAAAGGAACCTAATGTGACAAAATCGAAATTCGCAGACTGAATAACAAGTAAAAAGCGTTGAAAAACACACTTCTATTAAGAGCTACTTCATTTGTCAATTTATAAGCTTTTAATGGCAAGTTTAAATAATTTTTAAATCAATATATATTTTTTATGCTCATAAAAATAAACATAAAAGAGATGTGCGTGGTATAATAATGTATTTTTAAACTTTGTTATCTATTCTGGAACAATCGATTATTGTTTTGTATATTATTTTATACGTGAATAAGCTTCTAAATGAAATATAAAACAATGCAATAATATTTTATACCTATGACAAAGCTGTTATTTCTACTGAACGAACACGAATTGAAGCAACTAGATATATGACTGAATACTTAAAACAAATAGTAACACGACTACAATTAAATTTACCATCACTAAATTTTGATAAAATCTATTACTTTGGAAATTATTATGATGAAAAGAGTGCAAAATTATAAACATCTGGGTATCATATTTGATTGTAATCTAAAACTTCGTGTCATATAAATTTTAAAAACAATGGAAACCTATTGCAAAGTGTGCAGGATAAGTTATTGCAAATAATTCATAAGAACAGATTTTAGATTGTAAACTTTTTAAAAAAGTTCTTATTCATCATTAATCGCCTATTCGACGCAAATGCAGGCTTAATTTAAATATCAACGACACTCTTTTAAAAGAAGAATGCAGCTTCAGACTGACCCGTCAATCCAGCTTTTATTGACTATGGATCGAGCAGCTTTAGATTGGCCAAATAAGACTCGATTCAATTAACGTCGCGATACAGTAAGTTACACGCGGGCTAAAACGCCTCCTCCTCGGGCTTTTGTGCGCGCGGCGATTTTTATTCAAGCCGTCGGCGGCAAGTCTCGCCCCCCTCCCCCTCCCGCCGGTGACGTTCGTGTGCGTGCAAGAGAGGAGAGAGTGATAGAAGCGCCGCCGCGCGGCTTTTCTAATTAAGCTCGAGAGCGCTTCAGAATCGAAGCGCCGCTGAAGGGAAGGGGGTGAAAAAGGCGGGAACGGCGACACTTTCGTCTCACGGGATCAATCGACGATTTTGACGACGACGCTCTCTCTCTCTCTCTCTCTCTCTCTCTCTCTCTCTCCTGCCTTAATGAAATAATAAAAGCCTGCATGGCGAAGTCTGCCGAAGTTTCAGGGTAAAATAAACCGATGGAAAAGTTTTTTATGAATAATTGATTGGATTTTTTTACTTTTGGGAGCTTTTTAAGTCGTTTTATCGTATCACCTGCTCTTTTACAAATAAACTGAAAATGAAAGTTAAAAAGTATGTTTTAGACGTATATTTTTTTATCAGAACTGTTTAAGTATTGATGCATTAAATTAGATGTCTGCGTCAGCTACAAATTGTCAAACTAATTGTCATATTTGTTTCATTACCGTCAGTTAAACTGATACATCCTTCTTAAACTAGCTCTTGGACTATGATTATTTTTTATGACCGAAATAAAGCAGCAATTGCTTGTCTTCAAATGAATGGTAATCAGACGACATCTCTAATGCACAATACAATTTCTAATTCAGTAACATAATTTAATTAAAATATTTAATTTATATAAACTAAAACACACAATATTTACATAATTTAATTTTCATATTACAGCGTATGATAGGATAAATATAGGAAGAATTCGAGGAAAAGTAAACTCGAAAAGCAAACTTCCTTTGAAGCGATACAACTTACCCGAAATCTCCGGCCAATAAAAAGCGAAAACCGGCGCAGAAGAAAGTCGAGCGGAGCCGCGAAAGTTCGAGCCAATAAAAGTCAAAGGGTTTTCAGGCGGAAGCGGGCCGCGCGACACCGGTAGGCGTGACGCGTCGTCGTTCCTCGTAAACCAGGCTGTAATCGGCCGCGTTAAAAAGCCGGACCGGTGGACGCGTTATTAAGCGCTTAATGCACCACCTTAAGTGGCGCGAATTAAATGGAGTCTCCCTCGATGCCTCTGTTAAACCGCGAGAATGGTAATCCTTCACCGACGGCGCTACACTTCGGCCTTTTTACGAGACCTTTCTTTAAAAGAGTTATTTCTCACGGTTGGATTCGAATGCGCCGGTTTATTGAAATACAATGAGGTTACGGGCTTACTGTTTGCTTTTGAAGTATACTAAAACTGTTGTGAGAATAGATTTTTACATTTACCAGCTATTTAGGTGTAAATAAACATGTATTTTTCGAATTAGAGTGCGCAAAATTTACATTAAATAAACTGCAACTAATATTTTCGAATTATTAAATCTCGTATTGTAACAATAAATCAAGCAGTTTATATAAAACTTTAAAGAGCGTATTAGCGAAGATGAGTCCATTATATTAAGTAATTTGCTTTATGCACATCATTCTGTTATGTAAATCACACAGATAAAAACCATTTGCATAACCAGTAAGTGCAGTGAGACATAAGAAGGAAGTTAAACATTCCAACTCGGTTACTTTTGATTATACGAGCCAGAGTAAAAAAAAACTACTGTAACGGTAAAATTTTGTTAGACCTTTCGCCGAGATAACCATCAAATTACGTTGAAGTCATACAAGTTTTAATTAATTCCAACTGACTAGTAAGTTTTAATTTTTGTCATATTAAAACGGAATTCACCCCATACCGACTGATATTTAAAAAGTAGTCTGCTGATTTTAATTTTAAAGAATAATAGTGCAGTATTCGATATTATCGTGTAGTACTTTTCTCGAATCGTGTACAAAAATAAATGTACTACATTTTTTGTTTTCTTTGTAAATTCTAAATTACATACTTTATAACTCTCATAACCGAGCTCATAACCATCCATAAATAAACTACAATATAATTTCCAGGAAGGTCGAAAGCATAACATTCCACATAATTTTACAGGTGAACACGAAACTCCTCGCAAGAAACACAGCCTAATAAAATCAATTTCGAAGTTCAAAGAGGCAAAGGCTGTAATCCCCCAGCATCAATTGCATTTATACAGTGGGGACTAACCTAAGAGGCAAAGCCCAAGGATGAAGAACAAAAAAAAGAGGAGAGAGAAAAGACAACAGCTCGTTTCAGAGCCGAGAAAGCGCCGTGACGCTGCTCGATGGGCGTCGGAAAGCGAAAACTTCCAAGTTCTCCCCTCTCCCTCCCCCCCCCCCCCAAGCCCCTCCTTGTCCTTTTCACACCCACGTCTTAGCCGCGCGCCGCCGCCATGACCCCAAGAGAAAACGAGGCAGAGGAGAAAGTAATATTTATTTAACGCCTCGGGAAAATCTTTTTTTTTTTCTATAGGGAGGGAACGAGAGGTCGGATAAACTCGCTAGAAATAGAGGTGTGTTAGGTACTCTCGGGAAACGAAATAATTGGAATAGATAAATGTCGACTGCATGTCGGATTGGCAAACACATCGATTAGTTTCATCTGATTAGAGCGAGGACAAATTGGCCTTTTGGCGGTTTTAGAAAACTGTCGGATTTAGCGTTGATTGCAAGGAGAGATTTCTACTTTATCAGCGTTAATATTAGTGCTGAGGGTGCTTTGTAATTATATTTATAATGGAAAATTCAGGGACGGCTGCAATACTTCAGTTACATTATGTGGGTACGTATGTTTATGCAGATATTAATGAATTAATTAAAAATTAATTAATTAAATTTATTTTGACAGAACCAATTTTTTTATAAATAAAAATTTAGATTAAAAAACTCAATCATATTTTAAAAAAGCTTTCAGTATTTTTTAATTCAAGTATTTAGATTAAATAGGATTTCCTTAATGTACCTAATTTAATTTAAAAGTCTACAAGTACTAATGGTCTATTAAATTTAATGCAAGATTCATTGAAACGTAAATTAAATCAACATAAATGCATTTTTTTACATTCATTAACTAACAAATGTATGCAATAAAAAAGGCTTGTTGCAGTGTTCGCAAATTGACTAATAATAAAGAAAAACAAATTGAATACATAAATAATTTTTCAGTTACTTTAAAAATATGATTCTATTAAAAAATACTCCTCAAAGGAATAATAAATCTTCAAATTTGCAGCCCTTCGGAAAAATTGCTGAATACACAAGCAATCCCTTCGACAGGACCGATCGGATAAGCCGCGCATTTCAAGTTCACAAAAGCGGCACAAAACTCTCGATGCACGCGAACGAAGATAGATCGAAAGCGAGCGCGGATGAAAGAGAGAGAGAGAGAGAGAGGGAGCAAGAGAGAAGGGCAGTGCACGTAGTTTCATACTCGGCTGTGTTTGGTTCGCTGACCGTGTGGGCATGTTTGCGTGAGACCGAGCGGCTGCCTTGAGTCAGGTATGGCTACGTACGGAGCCTAACCCACACACAGAAACAGCGGCTTTTTTCCCCGAGGCAGCTCCTCCTCCTCCTCCTTCGCTTTTTCCACCTGCGACGTTCAAAGGTTAATGTCGTCGTCCGAAGGCCTGCAGCTCGGCCGCGGCTTACACGTAAAGCGATTTATTGGGATTTCGCGTGGAAAGATTCGAGGAGCTTTCGCGGAGTTTTGGAGCCGGAGAGTTATTCGGTTGATTGGCGGAATGTCAGTTATAAAGGTCAATGAAGCGGGTTGAGTAATTCCAGCCTGGTGACTAACGCTGCATTATTCATGGCTGATTGCTGTGTTTTCGAAATAGAGTTAGTCGATCGCGATTTTGAAAAGTCAACTGCGCTTAGAGGATGAGGGCTTTATTAAATTATTTCGTTACGAGAAATACATTAGCAAAATAAAAGACTGTTCGTATCAGATGCCCACAGTATAACGTAGGTACGAATAAACGCGCAAAGAAATTAAATGGAGAATATAATATATTATTTCGGTTAAATCAAGAAATCAATATTTAAATGTATTAATAAAGTTATATCAATAAATAAGCAAATACGATTGTCAGTTTTGGCGAGAACTTTGATAAATCAATTTTATTACGTTAATCATTTTACCAGAATAACAGAAGCTTTTTTATTTAGATTAATGGTACACAAATAAATGATATTGCAGTGTCCGCTCATATCTTGTATTAAGAGGGTCATCCACTAGATGGTTCTATTAAGAAAGCCCATAAGTTAAGCACTTGTAAGCTTTCCCAACATGTAAAAACTTGACTTATCATGAGTACAACGATTCTGCAAACAAGAAAAACATTGATCTATCTCAAATATTGTTGAGGAAGATATGATATTATGTACAGATCATAGCAATGTAAAACGAAAGATTCCGTTTAATGCAAGGGGATGCCAAAGGCAAGATTTACCGACCGAGCGTCCTCATAAAAAAATAACTACTCAATAGTTTGCTACAAAAATGTATGCAGTCCCTGGTTTTTATAATTACAAAAGTCTGTGAGCAGTTTCAAAGGGGTATTTTAAGCTATGTGCAAATAAGAGTGTTACAAATAATTTTTCAAAACCACGATACCTTTATATCATTCTAAATTCATTGAAACACTCCAATTTAGACATAAGTTGAAATATCTATTTTTGTAGTAAACTATTTAGTATTAATTTTTTTGTAATCAATTTTCTTACGAGGACGCTCGGTCGGTAAATATTGTCTTTGGCATCCCGTTAAGGAAATTACATTTCATAATAATAATTCACTTAAAGGTGTAAAACAGGATCCTTTTTTGAGGGCAATAATAATAGCAAAAACTCTCATTTCCAACAATGGATAGTGCGTCAAATCATGATTTAAATTTATTAACTTTACGCATATTATCGTTTTAGCGATTCATAAACAAATTGAAATTTATTCCTTCAGGTATGTAATTTGTCAATTTCAGTTATCTGACAATATGTAATTCCACGCTCTGTGAAGTTTCAGAGTCGTGCCACAATATTAACGTCACAACAGGCTAAACTCTAGACAAAGTTTAATGACATCGCTGTTACATAATATGCATTTGAAATCCAACCGGATTGATGTAATTCCAAGAAATTCAAATGTTTAATTGTTTTCATTTTTTTTCGATTTGTAATTAATTAATTAATTTGAAATTTGATTATTAATACGTTTTTTATTATAAGGTTTAAAAGATAATTACTTTTAGAAAGCAGTCGAATGGAAAATTCTCAGAAAACGATTACAATTCGCGTGTTTTCTACAAATCATGAGAATTAGCTATTAATTGGACGGAAAAATGGTTCATAACTTAAATCAATGATACTCTGGAGGAAAGACGTTACATTTATTTTTTGCAGACTTACAGGGATGAAAATAAGTGTGAAGTATAAAAGGTAAAAAACGTAAAAGAGTAAATATAGTTCAGAAATATATTTATACAAGAGTCGTAAAGAAAATGTATTCAACAAATAAATCGTGAGTCCTGCAGTTAAAATAAAAAATGCTGTACTTTAACGAGACCTACTTACATTGCGCTTGCTTTATCATTTTACGATTCCTCCTTTATATTCAAAGAGAAGAAAAATTAAAAACCAGTTGGTTAACTTTTGATAAAGCTAAGAAACAAGTTATTTACTGGAATTTCGAAAAATAACGAACAGAAATGAAATTTAAATTTCAAAAAGATGTAAGTATTAATTTTTCTAATTTTGTTTAACAACAAAAGGATAACCAACCCGTAAAATTCAAGCTCTATTTATGCTGAAATCACGTTAAATTATTAATCATAAATTTATCCGAAGCTGAATAATAATGAAACATGTTAAAAATACATTAAGTAAGTTTTGAAAGGTGAAAAGTGCAGTGCCCTCGCTGTCAAAAGGTTAGAGATGGATTATGCTACTCGGCAAACTGCATTGAAAAAAGCTACTCTACAAAAGATAAATAACGTGCTTTGTTTTTACTTTTAATAAATTAACGTTTGCGAGTAAAATCACGCGAGTAATGAAAGTTTAAAGTATTTACATTGCAGTACATTATGAATTAGACGTAAATAAATATAAATTTTATTGACAATTAAATCCAGCTAATGAAAAAGCTTTCATTGGATATTTTTATTTATACGAATGTTCTAATTAGAATTAAAAACTATTACAATATATGCGACGTAAGCACGAAATATTAAAAGATTAATATCAATAATTAAAAGTAAAAGCTTTTAAATTCAGATCCGCTTGCAAATAAATTACTCGATCAATATCAGGTCGTTCTTAAATAGAATTAAACAAGAATATAATTGATTGAAAATTTCTCTTTGATTAGTCAATAAAATTAAAAATGAAAGTATTCTTTGTTACCGATTTATAATCATTTCATTAAAAAATATTTTAGTTATTTTTGCGTTCAGTGCCTGTTTTTGTAAAAAAGGTAAACTAATTCACATCTACTAATTTTTCACCAACATCATTTAAACATAGTTCGAAATGTCAAAAAAATTTATTCCAAAAAATAATTATATTGCAGCTACCCCAAAATCTGAAAGAAAAATGAATCGATCGGCTCGGCCCAGCGATCCATCATCGACCCAAAAATGAGTCATAATCTTCAAAATCCCCGCAATCCGATAATCGAATACAAGCTCGCCTGCAAAAAAGAGGCGTAACGAACGAGGGCGGAAAAAGACGGGAATTAAACGTCCCGACTGGTGTGATGTCGCCCCCTGTTAAACTTGGCTAATAATTCGTCAGATTGGCGCCGCTACTAAGCATGCGCAACAAAAACCAATAACACCGGGCAGCTCTATCTTGCTTAGCTTCCCTAGTACGGGCGTGTACGTGTGTATACACACCTACAAGAGAGGCGAACGTTCGGGCTACTGACTCTTTATTATCTTTTTATGGACAGGCTTGTAGGTACTCGTGTTTTTCTCACTCGTTCCCTGGGACGATGCCTTTTTTCGAATTATCCCTTGCCCTTTAAAAGAAGTTAATGTTGTTCTATTTATTTTGTTTATATTGTGGCAGCAAATTAATCGTTTAATTAATTAAACGCAGAGAGTATATATAGAATTGTTAAGTTTAATCATCGTAACAAATTAAATTTCAATATAAAGTATATTACGAAATGCGACTACCCTGGTAGAAATCGCAAACATTTTCAGAGCATTTTTTGGCCAGTTTTTCATAAATGGCCAAAAAATACTCCATAATTGGCCAATAAATGCTAAAATTTAATCTCAAAGCATTAAAAAGGGTTTGATTTCTACTAGGGTATTTTCTAACATTATTTTTAAAATTACTTTGGCAAGAATTTTTCATAAAATATCGTTTGAACATTTCTTGAATATTTTAATTTACGAACTTTTTAACATTACTATCAAATTGCAAAGTAAAATAATTTTATTTTTACGCATTATGATCGACTAGCAAAAGAAATACGTGATCTTTATCATCATATTCGCAATTTTGGTTCAACATTAGATAAATCTACATTTCACCATTTCTCGACCGTTATCATTCTCTCCCATTACCCGCTCAAATAATTTTTCATTCTCTTACTCTTCTTCTTTTTTTATAACTTTCACCGCGCCCCCTCTCTTCCATATACACGGCTATAAAACGCAATAAAACGGCTCCAGATAATAATTTAACTCGGCGCATTAACTACTTCGTTAATTATCTGCCTCCAGTCCGCTTCTTTCAGCTTTACTTTGATTCTTTCTTTCCTTGCGGTCTCATCTCTCCCTCTCCCCCGCTTTATCCTGTTGTTTTAATCTCTCCTTTGTTTCTCTTCCTCCAGTCATTTATCCCTTTATGCTCCAGTTTCTCACTCGATTCAGTACCTCTTTTTTTCTCTCTTGTTTCACCCCCTCCTCTGCCCCTTGAACCGCGCGTCTCCTCACCCCCGTGCGGCGCGCAGCCATCCGTACCCCTTCCGCGCACTCCGCCCCCCACCCCAGCAACCTCACCCGGTGCTTCTATAATGGCGAGAGGCAGCAGTTTACCCCTGCCAAACCCGAGTTCACCAACACAGCTGGAAACGCAGGACGATTGTGTGTTTCGTTCACCACTCTCGCTTCTACTGGTTATCCCTCTCGTCTTTTTTTACATATTTTATTTTCCAGCTTTTTGTAGATTGTTCCTGAGTAGGGTGATCGAAGCGGTAAATGGGTTGCGATTTGAAAAGGGGCTTGAAAACGATTTTTTCACAATTGTTGTAGGAATTTGACAAAAACAGTTTTTAATGTTTTACTTTAGTACTTTAAGCTTTTATTTATTTATTTATTGGATTATTGGACATATATATTGTATAAAACTTTTATTAATTCAGTTATGTTCTGATTTGAGCTACAGTAATTTTATCTACGTAGTAAATTCCATAAAATATGTTGGAATTTACAGTATGATTAGTAAGTATTTATATATATATTACTGAACTAATTTCCATTTTAATTTATTTCACAGAAACTTGCTTCAAACTATTTTCCAATTTCACATAATATATCTTAAATAGCTTTTTAAATTACTTTTTAAACACTTTACTTTAAATTGTCATCACGAAAATTAATATAAAAACTTTATTGAAATTATAAAAGCTGATTCAACAAAAACAACCCAGAGTGCATAAAAAGCCCAAATGAAAAGTTTACAACCGCAATAAAAAAAAGGTAGTAAGAAAATATAGTTTTTTCAACGAACACCCATTCATTAACATAAACGTAATTTCATCCTTAATCCAAGAACTATTTTCCATAACTCTAATCTCTTACTGTCCTCTACTTTCTCTCCTATTTCGTATTTTGCTTTCCTGTTCCATCCTACTTCATATTCTCTCTCTCTCTCTCTCTCTCTTTCTCTCTCTCACGTTCCGGCGTCTATAGGTACGCAGTTACGTACACATTCATCCCTCTTGCTCTCGCCACAAGTTCACACCACTACCTTGAAAGCAGCCACAAACACAAGCCCGTGCCGTATAGCTCGGGGGTAAAGGGCTTCTGTCTCTGTCTCTGTCTCTCTCTCTCTCTCTCTCTCTCTCTCTCTCTCTCCCTTCATTCGCTTTCGCTCTCACTCTTTTTCATTGTCCTTTATTCTATGGTAGCTCGTCCTGCACTTATTTTCGCTATTTTTGTTTCTCTTGCTTCTGCTTTAAAGAGCGGAGGAGCGTATTGTTGGGAGAGGTTAAAACGCGGAGTGGATTATTTTGAATTACTCCAAATTTGAATTTATGTTTGATAAGAAGGAGCAAATAATGTATTTATGTCTTAATTTGGCGTTTTTGTCCGTGGAGTGAGCAAAGTTTACATTGATGAATACATCTAATTAAGTTAGTTTGAGTTATTTATTATTTTGTAAATTGTTACCAACACAAAATCATTAGACACATGAAGCATTTAAAATTCGTTTCAACTTGAACACGCGGTAGTCATAATTTCCGACAAGTATTATGAAATAATACGTTTAATGTAAATTTTATATTAGAATTTAACCATTATAAATAATCGAGTCTCTAAATAATTAATGGGTTTATTTTTATTTTACCCTTTTACCAAGAGAAATAGCCATGATTAAAAAATTATTAAAGCAGCAAATTGAAAATTAAAACGTATAAACAAGTAAAATTGTACAAATGGTCGTCTAATAAAGGAAGTTTTTATTTACTAATATGAAATTTTGACACGACAATTCTAATGTCGTAATTGTAGTTAGTATGCTACACGTAATTTCAGCCACCACGAGAATTTAACCTCTACTTATCTCTTATATGTTCTCATTCTCCCCGTTTTTTTGTGTTCTTTTTACTTTCTTTCTCATTGCACACTCTCTCTTTCTCTTTTTATCTCTATTATTCTCACTTCCTTTGCCACTTTTTACTCCTTTTTATGCCTTTTACGCGCTCTACCTTTTATTTCTTTGATTCTCTCTTTCATTTTTCATCACGTTTTCTCAATTTTTTCTGCGTTTACCTCTTTTTCATCTTTAGAATTTAGAAAAATAGATACGCAAAAAGAATGTAATACTATATTAATAGAAATGTATTATCAGAAAAAACATGTTTTTCCTAAAAATAAAATGGGGGAGTAATATATATTTATTCTTTTCTAAATTTATCTTTCTTCCGTTTCCAGATACTATCTAATTTTTAAAAAAGGAATTCAAAAAGAAAAGCTTTTCAAAACTCAATTTTTGAGTTTTCATTAAAATCCGAGGCATTTTAATTAAAACCCAACCAATCCGTCCAGAAACCAAATTCATAAAAACGCAGACACTCGGCAAAGTTATACGAACCACTAAATTGAAAAAAAAAGTAACAGAAAAAAAAACAAAAATAAAAAAGCAAACCTTCCCCTTCGATACAGCAACTACACAATTTTCCCAACAGCACGGCGGCAGTCTCTCCATGCTCCCTCGCATTCGCTCTTCCTCTCATTTTACCTCTTTGCATCTATCTCTCACTTTCTCCCTCTCCTCCCCCTCTCTCTTTCTCTCTCTTCCGCACACCGCCAAAGCGACGCCGCACGCTCGCGCATAAATCGTCGATTACATTCGTTCCCTCTCTTTGCTCTTTGGCGCTCCGTGCACACGCACCTCCGTATACCCGCGCGCATTCTTCCCTGGTATTTATTATCCCAGCAAGAAGCATTGGCGCATGCGCGCGGGCAACCGAAAGCAAAGGCAGGTGCCTGATCAATCGGATTTTAATTGTCAAATCTCGGAGAGATCGGAGTTAAACACTTTGCGATTTCTGAAGTGTCGCTCCGGCCGTTCGCTCGCGCGCTTTATCGATCTTCAGCACTTGTGCCTCCTACTACTCTCCCTCCTTCCTCATTCCTCCCTTGAGAGTTTATATGTGTATGAACGCACGCGTGTGTGCGGGAGAGAGAGAGAAAGAGCGGAGGAAGCGGCTTTCCGGGTTTTTACGAGCTTTTCTGAAAAATCGTATTTAAAGGTTTTATGGGAGGGCGCTTGAAAATTTTAACGAGTTTTTGCGATTTCGAGAAACGCCAGACCGCCTCGTGTAATTATTGAGTTACGTTGGACGGGAGTTTGTAATTTGATTGGATGTCATAATGTGGAGTCTTAATTGGTGTGGTACATTGAGGTGAAATAAGGAATTAGGTAAAAAGTTTATTAACATAAAAGAAAGAAATTAATTAACTTAATTTTACATACTACGAATTTCCAAGAATATACAATTTTGAGATTCAAAAAGGTTGATTAATTAAGAAAAGAAAATTAATTTACTTTTCACGAAGATGAAGTAGAGTTTGATCAAATAAATTTCGGCGAAAAGTTAAAGGTACTAGTATTTAATATCTATAAAATTTCTTTTATCGTATAAAAGCTCCCTTTTTTTCTTTTTAAAACGTCAGAACGAGGGTAAGTATATATACTCTTATATGAGCTTATAAAGTAGAATTATTTGAAATACTGTACTTTTAATACGCTCCGCTGAATTTCAAAGAACCATACAACTTCTATTCAATAAATTGCCTGGCACAACTTAAAAATAAATTAGTCCTTTAAATACATTTCATTTTTTCTTTCTCTCTTATTTTCTCCGCAAATTATTTATGAAGTCTTTGTGAAAGTTTTTCAAGGCAGAGAAGGAAAGCTGCGACACATAATACTTTATAATAAAGCAAAGTTTTAACGGATGTTACATCATAAGTCACATCAAGAAGTACGAAACGATTTCCAATAACTTTTCTCCTGAACGCGCATTCAATGTCTTCGCGAGCTTTTCTCAAAATCACATTTTAACATTTCTTCTGGCACCTCTTTTTCCCCCTCCGACCCAGTCGAAGCAGGCGAATTAAAAAGAAGTGCAGGTGAACCTTTAAAAGGATTATTATTCTTGGGTTAAGTATTTTTGAAAGCTTCTAGGAATGGCGCTTTACGCCCTCAAGTTTTCTCATTATTTTAGTTAAGCGGCCGCGCGGAGTAAAGGAAGGGGATAAAACAGCTAAAGCGCCTTTATACGATTACGCGGGTAAGAAATTCTCGGGGATGTGATCGAAATACATCGAGGAAAACATCTGCGGCGAGTTTACAAAGGATTTACCGGCGCTCTGCCATGAATGTGAAATTATCTTCGCAAGTGTGTGTAGTTAGGATTCCGACCAAAAATTTGCCAAACACCCAACGTAATTATGATGGATTTATTCCGTTTGCTCGGCGTGATTAGCGACTGGAATATTGGCTGTTTGATTGATTATTAATTTGAGATTATATGAGCTTCGCGGCAGCTACTTTCGGAATGAGATATTTAACTGATGCAAAAGCTTTGATGTTCAAGTTGATCGTACTTTAAACTTAGTCGCCAAGTGGAATAAAAGGAAAAATAAGAGGATTTTTTAATAATATAATTTGATTTACATTAAAATTAAAACTTATATTAAGTTTGCTCAAAGTTACTTTAGCCATCAGTATAACGCTTTTCACGAGAACAACTATGTTATACTTCTTTATTTCTCAAAGAAAGTAATTATCCTCCAAAATGTAAAGCAAAAAACTTAAAAGGAAACCCAAAATAGGACAAAGACTAAGGAATGAAAAAACACAAGAGATTTAAAAGTAATCCAAAAGTTAATAAGACAATCTAATTTATTCTAATATTTTACACACTTTGATGTAAGAATCTAGAGCAGAAAATAAAATTATAAAGCTTTAATCAATGCAGCACTTTTCGCATAAAAATTGCAGTTCAACATTTATAGCTGGTTTCTGCAGTTCTAACCTATTTTTACTATGTCAATCCAAAGCACATAAGATTCAGTGTAAACGCATCGTAAAAGAGAAGAAGTGGATTATTTAAATCGGAAGTGATGTTGCTACGTAGAAAAAGCATTTCCTTTTCTTATGCCCTTCGCGAAAGTCTTTTTTTATCGTGCATATTCCACAGAGCTGACGTTAACTCGAACTTGCCGGGATTGTTTCTTTATACAAATAATTGGCCGCAAGGAAAATTGAGTACGAAGTAAATAATCAAATATTGATTATCGAGAATTTCAAATTATTGCAACGCGTCAAAAAAGCTTGTATAGAAAGGATTTCTCTGCAAGATAGTTTTTCGATCGATTATATTTTGTCACTGTGCTTTAATCTTCAAAAAAATTGTTCAAACTATAACATTTTTAAACAATAATAAGTAATTTATACTTTATTTTAAAAAAAAATTGATTTTATATAATTAATATCCAATGAATCTGTGTTCATTTCATTATAAAATGAATCGAATGCTATTTTAGTCCTTTGATCAAATCGGAAAGCCCTTTCCAATTTCTTCATTTAATCGAAAATTGAAAATTCATTCAAAACTGTATCGATTCTTAACCGTCCATTTCTATCCTTGAAAATTGAAAACGTAAAAATTTCGATTTACTTTTTTCCAATAAATTTCTTTACCACCTTTCATTCGGGAACTATCCGAAACATCAGCAAATTTTTTCAATTTTTACTCCGCGTCTCATACAAAACGTAATACCCACACACGAAACATACATTTTTATCAAAATAGTAAAAAGAGCTCCTTCGCTCAAAGAATACCCGCATGAGGATTAAAAAAAATGTAATAAACATCAAAGTACGAGATGAATGGATAAATGAATCCAACTCCGCCAGCACTGATCCTCGCTCAACCTTCCGCGGCATCCCGCACCTCCCCCCAGCCACCCGCAGCCTCCGAAAACTACGCAACCCTTGAATTCGGTCAGCCCTTCGCCCTCGAAGGGCAAGCTGCCTCGGCAGCACTTCTCTCCATCCCGCCAGGCAGCGGCTACAACTGCGCGAGTCGGGGAGGGCTTTGCAGATGGCCGCGAGCGGAATGCCGAAGAAGCGACGGCGGCGGCGGCGGCGGCGATGCTGTGTTTTCTTAGGGTGCATTCACCTCTCCGTCTCTCTCTCGCTCACTCGCGCGGATTCCGCGCAGTTTTATTTAGAGCTGCGGTTCTCCGCGTTCCGCGCTTCTTCTTCTCCCGCCTTCCCCCCCCTCCCGCCGCCCCTTTTTTCTCTCCGCCGCTACGCGGAGAGCCGAGCCGTGGCCTTTTCTGGTTTTGTCAGAGGGAGGCAGAAGTTTTTGCGAGCTCGGGAGAGAGAGGATCGACCGAAAATCAAGCGCTTGTTGGGAAGGCTTTTGTTGATGGCTGCTATCGCTGGTTACTGGCTTACTTTAGGGGCTTTTTTATTTTGGCCCGAGTTAAGGTTGATCATTGCTCTTTGTTCAGCAATTTTTATCGGTTTTTAATTTTTTTCAATCGCAATAATTGGAGTAGTTGATTCTTTGCTTCAAGTTTTATACAATACCAAATTCGGAATTGCCAAAAGTTGAAATTCGTTTTTTGATATTCTAATTATTATTGTAATGTTCTATGTTCTCACAAGTGTTTATTTAACATTGAATCACTCTAATTGATTTTGTAAAGTCAAAGCCTGATAATGAATCGATTACTTCTTAATGATGCAAACAAAAAAAAAGAATCTCTATAGATTTATGAAGCCTTTGAATTTGAATACCAGATGATTTACATGAATAATTCACCGTGATCTTCGTATAACATAATTAATTTGAAATTTAAGAATAAAAAATTCCAAGCTGTTTTTTCTGCATCTTGGGACAAAAAATTGACGGTGATTTAATCTTTATCGCAAAAAGCCTTCACTATTTCGTTTTTTTTTAATTACCTAGCACATACAAAGTTTGAACATTTCTAGGCAATTTTTTTATATCTCGTCAAATACACAAACGAAAAATACTCAAACGTAAAATCTTTTTCATTTTCCTAATAACCGAATCCCCAAGCGAGAAATTATCCTCCAACATGAACCCCCATCCCCGGCAACAGCAGCAGCAGCAGTAGCGGCTCAGCTTTTCCTGCGACTCTCCATTGTTCTCAAGCTCGGCCGGTCTGCTGTCACCGGAAAAATTCGCGGCGACGCGACGCAGCAGCGCTCATTACCCGGCCGTATTTCCCGCGTTCGTTTTCAAGCTGCCGGGAGGGTGGTGGAGGGGAGGGGCTCGTCGATGGCTCGGGGACTCCCGCGAGGGGAGCAAATTGAAATCGCGCCCTCGGGGCCGAGCCGGGCACGATCCCATTGCACTTTACTTTTTGCAGACTATCCGGAGAAGAGAGGAGGAGAGATGCGCCGGCGTTCGAAAGCTGCGAGAGGATCTTCCGAGTGCGTAAGGGAGTTTCGACGGAGTTGATCGAAGGTTTTGGGAAGGTTTCGTATCTCGTTTCGGGGAATTTTCTGAGTTTAGCCGAGGCTTGATTGTTCGAGTTAAGATTTTTATGATTTTAGATGAGGAATTATTTTCTTTTTTCATGGCTTGGGGGCAAAGCAAATTTTTTGTACTAAATATATGTTTTTGTTAATTTGTTTATGCTCTAAAGGATTTTGGGAATTGTTTGATTTGATTTTCTACTAGTTATTTTAAAATGAACTGAAAACTGTTTGAAGTTAATTTTAGATTTCGCGCAAGACAAGCATTTCAACAATTTAAACTTCATTCAAAGTACTGTGACTATTGTGATCTCCAAGAACAACTATTTTTATTACCTCGATTTCAAAGTAAAGTTTGACCGAACGCGAAGAATTTCCTGTAGAGTTCAAACTTTCAAAACAATAAGATGGCTGTATTCCAAAAATATAGAATAGACAAAGAGTAGATGGCAATATTTATTCATTGTTCAAATTTATGTGCAGCCCAGAATGATACAGAAATATTTTATGTGACATTTGTAAACGTCAAATGAAATACTAATGTTGTTTATGTTTGCAAATACGTATTATATTCTATATGACTACTGAATATCGTCAACTATTATTCTAGAACAACGGCAATAATGATATACAATTACATTGTCGAAATCATTGCTATTGTATTTCACGTTATTGTTATTACATTCGTCCGACGCGCGAATGTTTTCCGTAATCGTGCAGTAAACCAATAAATAAAATTGAATCGAAAAACTATTACAATATTCATTCGACATCGAATTCCCCAGTCTAATTCAAGTCGATAAATCTCTTCAGGGTAAATAGGTACGGAAATATAAATACTAGATTTACGGTGTGTTAACTTTCTTCAGATCAACTTAACCCAGTTCCAATAAAAATTTAACAGGTTCGAGTTTATATAAGCGTGATATCGACTGTCAATCGCAAGCGCATAAAAGGTATCGATACGGAAATGCAGAAATATTTTTAGCTGACACCTAACAACTGACTTTAATATGATTTCATTTTTTTTAACGCGACAATCTTTTGACACCTCCATCGAAAACAACTTATGAACGTTCTCGTTGACATTTACAGAAAGACTTTTCAAATTTTAGCTTTTCACTCCAAAGTTTTATTTTTAAATTCTCTCCCATTATTTTTAAAACAGAGCCAGGCGCGATGCCGTTTATTAAAAACACTAATCTTGCGATCCTCGTAAAGCTCGACTTTCGCACAAAAGACCGGCGATTCTAAAGAACGGAAAAAAGTCGTAACGGCATAATTTCGCGAGAGCTAAACTTCGGCGCACATGCTCGCGCATCTGTCCGGCGTGCATAATAATAATATTATTATAACCGAATATCGTTCTCGATTGTTCGGGCGAACAAAGGCGAATCGGCAAATTGCGGGCAACAATCAAATTTTACGGGGAGACACTACTACCGCTATATAGTGCCGCTACAAAGGCCGGAAATGCGACGAGAACGGTCGGCGATCCGTTTCGCCAATCGCGAAATTTAGTATAATTCCGAGCTTATTATATGTGTATCGTATAATCGCACGAAACTTTCGGGAGCTTACAATCGCCCGTGGAAGTATGCGCGTGCGCGCGATGTAGGTTTAATGCTCACACTGGGGTATTTGGTGTTTTTTGGTGTTTTCAAGCTTTTCTAGTAATTTGTGCATTGCTTCATATGATATTTTAATGTAATTAATATAATCAGTATTCGCTATACTTACGTTATAATAAATAACATTTTTTGTCAAAATTAATATCCAATAATTAAGAATATAAAAATATATTTATTAAACCAAAACGTGTTAATATTCTCAAGTCTAATTAAAAAAGTAAAAAGGGTCTAAAAAATTTTATTAAAAAAAAATTTGCATGCTAGTTTTAACGTAAAAATAGCTGATGAAAGAGAGATAATATTTTGTACCTGACAGAGTCTCATAATATTAATTACTCGAGTAAACATATTTTTATTTCACATCCATATTGTTCATTCCGTATCCCAAACAGAATAATTTCCCCCAAAATCAGTGGACAATCCCTAGTTTATCCACTCTCCGAATAACATCCACCTCCCCATCGGGGCGCTCTAATTCATCGAAAATCCAATGAAACTATGCGCGGAGAGAAAAATCAATCGGCGTCCCAAACAGCCACCGATATCCTCCTCTTCCCATCGCGAAATTAAACCTCCGGCTTATAAAAATGTACATCGATCGGCCGTCGCGCTGACGAAAAAAGAAGGAAGGATCCAGGCGTGAATTAAACATTTTTACACCGCTGGCTCGCATCCTATCCTCGCCTTTTACGAGGAAAGTTTTATGTACGAAAACTGCAAAGCCATCTCTTCTTACATATGCGGTTGGCAAGCGCGAAAACGCCGACTTTCGACGATCGTATAATCCGCCGCCGCCGCTGCTTCCTTTTTTTTCGCAGCCCGCGAAAGCAAGAACATCGAGTGTCGGAGGCACTGAGTGTCCGGGAAAGTGTGTGCGAAACCTTTTTAGAGACCTTCCTTGGGATTTTCAAAATTTGTTCTTTTCGAAAGAGAATCCAGTGAATTTTAGAGTTTTGGTCAAAGGATTAAAAAAATACTCTGGATTATGTTGTATTAATAATTGAAATTCAGATTTAATATTATAAGTAGTGCAAAATAAAATTAATAAATTGCTTGATTGATTGTAATTAAAGTGGTTTTATTAAGATTTGTTGGAATACAGCTTTAATCAGTAATTTAATTGCGTCGATCAAAATAATTTTTATTGAAAAATGAATTAAAATTTAAATAAGACCGATAAGAAAAAGCTTATTGATTGAAATCAAGATTAATTAGACATTCCAATAAAAAAAGAAGATAATTACAATTATTTATTCTAGTTCTATTGATTGATCATCTAAATAAATACGTACATGATAAAGGATTGATACGTAAGTTCATATATGAATTATATTTTATCTGTCATGTCTGATTATTAAAGAATTGTACTTATTCAATTATTTGTTAATTAAATGTATTTGACTACAATTAATACCGTGTCAGCCCTAAAATGGCTTTATTTTGCAATAAAACTATAATACAATTTACGTATTTACTCAGCTGTGGATTTCCAAGTATTAATTTTTCTGGAAATAGACAAAAAATAAAAACTGATAAAATTTAACATTAATGAATTCCCACCGCAAAAATGAGATACCTTCCCTTATTCAGTTCCGACTTATTTAACCATTAAAACTGCGAAAAAAAGCCACGAGAAGCCGGGACTTTCCTATAATTACCGGGCATAAAGCAAGCGACGCTCGGGCCACCGATTCCGGTCGGGGCAAAAAAAGAGGGAGGTGAAAAATCCAAGCGAAAGAAGTAAGTACAGAGAGAAAGAGGGAGCAGTACGCGCGCGGACAGATAAGAGGTTTTTCGGCTGCTGGTGTGGTAGTTCGGCTGCTACGACGACCAACACGCCTCTCGGCCCGATAACTTCCGACCCGCACACACACACACACACACACGTACGCGCGCGAGAGAGGGCGCTCGGAAAATCCAAGCGTTGTAAAAAGAAGGAAAGCAGAGGGAATAATAAATGCGTGCGCGACTGGCGAAATTTCATATTAAACGTGCAAGCTTTTTTGCTCCTCGAGAGGAGGTTTTTCGGGAAGATCAATTATTTTTAGGACCACTTACCGAAAATTGTATAATTTTTTCTGTTTTTAGATCTTTTCTAAGCTTTTACTTTTCGTGAAAAGGTTTTCTATGCCGCTGGCGAAAATTCTTTTATTCGGAAGTAATTGTGGAAAGTTAGATAAATTAGATTTCAGAGAGGAATAGTATATAGAGTTAAAAGCTTCGCTTCTGATGGTGCTGGGGCGTTTTTGAGATAGTAGTGAGCGAAGTAAATTTTTTTATTTTTAAAGTTTAGTTATAACTCCAAATTTTTGCTTTAGATTTATGATTTTTTTACGCGCAAACGAAGTTGCAGCGGTTTAATATTTTAAAAAATTCTTGAAATTTTTATCATAAATGCTTACTTTTCTCACAACTTTTTTAGCGTGCTTTAAGCTCTTAACAGTAAATAAAAAGTTTTAAAGCCCTTCTTTTTGAACTGCAATGGCTTTTCCCTCTTGAATTTTTTTAGGTTATATGAAAAGTTTAGTTAAAAAAATTTAATAGAATAAAGTAAACAATATCGAAAATTTTTTGTCGCGTTATTTTAAAAACTGCTGAATCAATAACCTTTTGTCCCTCGGAGATTCATTAAATATTTTTACAGAAGTAAAAAGCAGTGACACCACATAAAATCAAAAAACAAATATTGGAGTATTTATTCAATATTGAGACAATTTTTTTTCTGTAATACGTATTTTTATTGGAATATTCATTTCGGAATATTCTATTCGTAAATTATAAGATGAAAATATATTATAATGTTGTATTTTAATCTTTCGAAGCTCCAAAAGTTTTCAAAGTTTGAAAATATAAAAATGCTGTTTTACAAATGTATTTAGCAAACTCAATATTCGTCAAATAAAATATGCAATTTTCGTGGTAACTCTTATATAAAATGTCAGCCTGATTTTATTCGAAACTCAATAAATCGTGAAAATTGAACACGTGTATTGTATTTTGATTTCCCTGAAATGCATTGCACAAACTAAAATTTCCCACAGCTGCGAACGATCAGAGGAAGAGAAATCCAATAGCTGAAATTTCTAGACTGGAAAATATTTGTGTACAGTATTTTACCAGTAAACTACAACTTTAAGCTTTTACATTGTATTCTCCAACTCGAATGCAATAATAAAACTTCCTCGTCGGTGGACATGAATAGAAAGTAAATAATAGATAAAATTAAAAATATATATTATATGTGCATTTTTATGTATTATTATATTTAAAGTTTTTTTTAAGCTTTATTCTCTGTTTTTGAAGTAATAACTAGAAGTGAAGTAAAAATGTTACGCAGAACTGTAAACTCTCGATAAGCGGATAATAAAAAAAAAGACCGAGCTGAAAATGTAACGCGAAGAAATCCGTTGAACCAACGAAAAAAGGCCGCAAAAGTATTTAATCAGCTCTTATCTGCTTATCTGCTTATAAATTAATATATTCCGAATTTTTTTACGATTATATAAAGTACAGTTTAACATTTTCTTTGTTCAAGTTTTTACTTAATTACAGGGAATATTCAATTCTAGTCCCGTGACCGGAGGGTTTTCAGTTATCCGTCCCCCTTTAATGGCGCCGTATTTATTTTTATTAGGCATCGAATTTCGTCCTCTATCGCAATGAGACGAGACTTGCTTTCGTTTTCGCGAGGAAGGAAACTTTACTGCGGTTTAAGTTTCCGTGGCAGCTTAAATGTTTAATTTGTTCGTCAGAACAAATTGTACGGGAACTTTTGTAATTTGCCAAGTGATAAGAAAATTATAGAAAGTCCAATGTTATGCATAAAATTCAGGGATGTATATACTTTCTCTGAATACTTCAAGTATAATATTACTATTCTATTTGAGCTGAGTTGAGTAAAGTAACTGAATTATTGCACAAAGTTAATATATATTATTAAAATTGTCACTTTCTCTTTACTGCATATCATTGAAATAATAATCATATGTAAGATTATTATATAATGCACTATCTATAATTGATTCAGAAAGGTTGGAAAATATTTTTACAAAAATGTGATATCTTGATTAAAGTTTGAATAAAAAACGATGTCAAGTTAAAAACGATCATATTTTTCCAAGCGTGGAATGAATACTTGCAAGATGATGAAGAAGACGGATAATATGCCACGGTAGAAGTTATGCAATATCTTATTATTGAAAAGTGCAGAAAATTTCGTATTACTTATTCACGTTAATCAAAATTTTACACCAAGCTACATTTTTTGATTAAACGATGTATTTTATGGAATATCGAATATACGAGTGAATTTTTTATCAAAGAAAAATGAAAAAAAGGCTTTGAATAATGAATATTTTTCTTAAAGTAAAATGTAGTAATCCCGACAAAACTTACACAACGCAAATCTTAATATTCGAAGGACTCTACCCAAAACGCTAAAAAAGTATTTCTGTACACACAGTTTTCTCAAAAATCCCTCATACTTTTTCCTTCCGCGCGTATCCCTCGAAAACATACCACTCGATGTTCCACGGCGCTTCCTCCACTCTTCCAAACTCCCGAGCACAACGCTCAATAAAACGCACCTCCGCGCTGAGGAACAAAGGCGGGTCTTCCCTGTTTTTCCGCGTATAATAATAAAACTAACGCTCGGAACAAGAGTGCGCGGGATCCCCTCCCCGTTATTAATATATAGAGTCGGGCACATCGGCCGAAATTTCGGGGACGGCTCTCTGAAAATTTGCATAAATCCAAAGTGGAAAATCAAGTTCGCTTAATCCGCACCGGCGACAAACCCGCCCCGCGAGACTGACACCTCGTTACGCGTTGCGTGAGCTTTGTAGACGAACGTGTATGTTAGAGGGAGAGCATGAAAGAAAATGCAAAACCGTTGCTTTTTGGCTTTTACATTAATGTAATGCTGCAGATAGTGACGGGCTTTTCAGCGGTTTGTAATTCTAATTGAAACGTTTTTTGTGTATCTGTATCTGTAAGTCAGAGAAATATGTGCACGAAAATAATTCTGAATTAATTCTAAAAATATTATCCTTACACTTGTAATCTGTACTCTTCATTGCTGCATCAACGGCAGCTGTAGAGCGAGAAAGCACACGAGTCGTAAATTGTGAATATCACTTGTGGGAGGAAGAGAGAGAGAGAGAAAGAGAGAAAGACGCCCTGTAATTGACAATGACCCTCGATAATACTCGATGCGTGCGCTCGTGCGAGTGTGCGTACGTGCGTGCTCGGAGTTGATGGAGTTCTCTCTTTTTATATTTTGCCTGTGCGTAAAGGGGCAGATTTGCTTCCCCGATGGAATTATTCTGATTATATTTACTGATACAATTTCCTTGCTTATATTCACTTTATTGTCTTTATGATTTAATTGCTTATTTCAGTAAGTTCATGTACAAAGGAAATATCAAATTATTATAGACGATCAAAGTATTTTTGTTAAAATATTGTTTTGTTTAATTTGGAAGTTTATAGTAAAAAATTTCTAAAATATATCTGCGTCATACTGTTTCATTTTATTTCTTTGAAATGCACAAAAATGGATTTTTTGTGTGATTTTTATTCACAAAAATATACTAAAAAAACCGTCTTTTTTGATAGTACTTTTTTATTAACTTTCTTTTTTGTTTCGACAGGCAACGTTAATTTTAATTTTTACGAAATAATTACATTTATCACACGTCTATAAATTTAATGAAATTCTGTTCAATTATAGTTAATGAACCTGAATTAACAAAATCAATAATACTACCTTAACATTTAAAATATCTAATTATCGTATTGGACGGGCGTAGTTAAATGAAAAAGAAGCTTTTAATTTACTTCGCTAATAATAATTCACAAATTATCATTCGCGCAAATTTCAACTCCTCGCTGTTTCACTGCACTTAAAAGTCCCTGCACTAAACTTTAATTAGAAAACATTAAAGTGTAAAGGTTTTACTAGCAACCTCCAACAAAGTAAACAAAGTTTAAATACATGATCATTTCACTTGACCATAAAAAAACTATTTCTTTTTTCAAGTAAATTCCCACGCATAAAATTTTAAATGATTCTTTTGTTACTTCTTCTCCACTGCTTTCAACAATATGAATTATTAAAAATATTAATATATTAATAAATTATATTTAATACCCAAATTTTCAAGTTATTTGCCATCTTTCTTTATCTACATGTATTAGATGAACGATTCTGAACAGACTGCATAATAAATCCAATGCTAAAAAAATAATATCGCAAGAGCCGCATACTAATAATAACCACAAAAATCCGTAATTCCCGAACGCAAGCAGATCACCCCGCAAATCCCACAAGTGCATCTGGAAAACGAAAAAAAAAGAGCAGGAAAAATGAGCTCGGCGACGGCTTGACAAAGCAAAAATTCGATGTTACTAGAGGGCTGCGCGAGAAGGTTACATGCATGCAACGCACGCAGGGCAAAAAGATATTTATGGCGATACTTCTCATTCCGCCTTTATACGCTTTTTATTTCCGCGCTCGCTCGCTCTCACCCCCTTTCACTTTTCATCTCGCTCCTCATCTATACATCGGCATCGCGCAAGCGCCAACCTCTCTCTCTCTTTCTCCCTCGGCTTTTGTCGTCGTCGCGCCTCAAAGTTCAGCGCTATTTTCCCCTCGAACCACCCCCCACCTCCCGACTGCCAGTAGTGCTGCTGCTGCCGCCCCTTACTCTCGCCCCCGCCGTACCCCCTCAGCTTTGTTTCTTTGCGACTTTATTCGACGCGTGTCTGTGAGAGTCGCTCTCTCTTTTTCGAGTTTGCTGGTTTATCGTTTTGTTCAAGTTGCTTATTTACTTTTATACGGGCTTGTTAAAATTTTTTTTCCTGATTATTGCTTCAGTTTGAAGCGAATAAATGTAATGATATTGTGCTTACTTGGAATATTAAATAGTTGTTTCCTATTTTCATTAATTTCAATCACGTAATGCATTTAATTTAGTTCACTATTTTTTAAATTTAAAACTGACGTACAAAGTAAGTTTTTTCATTCGTTCCTAATAATGTAATTGCTATTTTATTCTCGCTATGATGTAAAAAGACATTGTAAGTAGTGCTTTATGACATTGAAAGTGCTTACAATCAATCATGTTTCTCATTACGCGCTGGCTTCAATGACAAAAAATGTAATTGATGATCAAACGCAGTTAAAAGAACAACCACAATGTAACAATATTTATGTAAACAAAGTATTTTATTTTCAACCAAATTAATTACCAATACTTTACAAACAAAAATCCACTCTTTCAATGTCCCTTCTTGAAAATCAAAATGTTTTACACTTGAAGGCTTTTCCCCTTTTGCCTCGGGAAGCTATATAAGTATACATTCTTTCTTCGGGTGCTTCTCCGATCTTTTTGCCGCGTCTGCGTCGCTCCCGCGGCCCTTTTTTCCTTTATCTGCCGCACGGGAAGCTGTTCCTCTCTCCTTCACACAGTCTGGATAATGCCCGTTCGGAATAACAATTCACGAATGGGGAAAGAGTCGAGAGCGGAGAGCGAATTATACGCGTAGAAAAGGAACGCTTTTTTGATGCGAACGAAGCAGCGAAATGAGATTTGATAAGGGGGACTGGGTTTTTAAAAAAAGATCGCGGATTAAAGCATTCGCGAATAACGAGTTAATTTTCTCGTTTTTGTCTAAGAATTATTTTTGTAAGCTTGTGCTTTATTTCTAATGAATTTAAAAAGGTACGCTTCTTTCTCGAAAAATTATAGTAAGCGTTAATTAAATTTTTCTTGCTGCCTGGAGGCTGTTTTTAATTTGTTTCTTTTGTTCACATTTAGCAAGATATAAAAGATGGGAACTAGTAATTTCGTTTTTAATGGATGCAAATTAAGTTTGGGATTTTCAGAAGATGAAATTTTAAAATTAAAATAAAATGTAGAATCCTTCGATTTTTATATTAAAATCTATATTTAAAGAATCGGAGAGACCTCAAAACAGAACCAGAATATTATGCAAATGATGTTAAATTTCCAGTTTATCGAATTTCTTAATATAAGTTTCACGCTTAAACGGAATTGTTTATTTATTCTGATAGAAAAGTTATATCTATTTTCGAATTTCGAGATAAAACCAGTTCTAACTTAAACTGTGTAAATTTTTAACCATTAAAATTCTGATACGTGAAATTGTATTCATAGACAAGTTAAACTTTATAATAGAAACATAACATGCTCGAGATTAAAATAAAATAATTTAATTATTCAATTACAATAGATTTAGAAATAAGGTTAAATTTGAATTGTAATTTACAAAAAAAAGGTTAAATTACTCTTACAAATGACTTTCGAGCGAATCGACGACGAAAAATAAAAAAGCATTAAGTCGTAGGAAGCGAGCATAAAGTCTTAAGTATAAATGAAAGTAATTAGCAGTGCAGCAAAGCAGTCGTTTCGCTCGCTGCCTAATTTGAATATGTAACTTCTCTTTGTTTGCATAGTCAATTATTTGCGGATCGCTGGCGGAGTGGGGAGGGGGGGGGAGGTAGAAAAAGAAAGAAATGACAGTGATTGATAAAAGTACAGCGGGTAAGTGAATAATAAAACGGGCGTGCAAGCAATGCAACCGTGAAACTGTCGGCCTACAACGCATCTAGAGAGAAATTCGCGGCTTTGCCGGCAGTGGTGCGTTCAAAAAAATTTCTTACTGCGCTCTGCCGGTAAAATTTTCGTGATTAAATTGTCGATGTACATTAAACTTCTCGTTATTCGAAATTTTATTCAACGGCCAATGTGAAAAAAGACCCTAATTGTCTCGATTAAAGGTATAAAGTTGGTGGAACAATGGAGAACACTTTTAGCGGACGGTTTATGGCCTTTTGATGAAGTGTCGATCAAATTATAAAATGATTAACGTCCCGTAGTTTCGAATGACTCGTGAATATCGGTATTGATTATTTTGAGCCAATAACAGAAGATGGGATATTTAATTTTAGAAAAGTAACGTTTTAATAGTTGATAAAAAACCACCAGAAAATTGCTTCACAATGAGCAGGCAGTGAACAATGGGTCTATTTATTAATTTATATTATACATTTCTTCACGTTATTGCATGTTCAGAATAACACGTTTGCTTTGTGAAATATTATATAATGAACAGCTGAGAAATTAAATCTTTTTGTTATTTTTTTAGGTGCTGGTATACAATGTACTTAATTGTTTATGGTGCAATGCTCTTCATTATTTCTGGCATTAATAATATGTTTGTATTCAATAATTTGCTAAATATCTTAAGTTTAATTTGGGTGCAGTATTCAATACTGCTATAATACCGAAGTTATCAATGTACAAAGTTCTAATTGAAATTTTAATCAATATTTTTAGGTCAAATTAAAAGAATGTTAGAAAAAGAACTATATAAACCAAAATAAGTAAAAGAAGTGTATAGTAATTGTTGAAGATAACTTTAATCATAATTAAAACAGATTTCCTATTAAATCCCAACAATTTTAAAAATTTTGAGGTTAAATTTAACAATTATTCTCTGTCAGCCTTTCAAATCTATTCGAATTCCTATCCAGGATTATTAAATTCCACTTAGACCAATAAAAAAAATTTATCGATATATAACGAAAGTCTTATATTTATAATAATGCTTTCTCGAGCGACAAACGTGAAGGACATACCTCTCCATGTGTGTCTCTGCGACCGTCCGGCGTGTTCTCGGGCAGGAAGTAAAGCCTTAACGATGCCAATGGTGTGTTCGGTCCCCGGCTGTCGATCCAAAGCAACTGGAGCTCGCCGATGCTCACGAGATCGGCGTCGCTCCATAGTTTCGTGAGAAAGAAACTGCCCAGTCGCAGAACCCGACTGTTGCTGATCCGTACAGCTTTGTAAAAAGTGTAGGGACCGTGACTGAAGCAGGCACCGCCCAATAACTGGAACAAAATTTTAGGTTAGAATTTGGATTATTGTTGGTTTTGAGGAAATAAATAATGGATTGTATATTGCATGAAAATTAATTCGTATTTTATCTTATTCAAGTATCAAATTTCGTAAGATATACCATTTTATTATTTATTATGTAATGTTTGATTAATAGATTTGTCATTCGTACAAAATTTCAACATTTCCAATGTTGTAAAAAGTAACAAATATTTTAAAAGAGCCATTGTGTTCGAGCTTAAACATACCATAATTTGCCGCGTAACAAGATCCTGTCATTACATGATTAGTTTCGCTATGCGGTATTTGTACCGCAAACCAAATACATATTTATGAATTTATGAGCTGCAAAATTGCATTAATGAACGCTATCGAGTAAAATTCCGAATAAAACTTGTACAATGAAATACAATGCCAATAAAAATCAAAGCAGAAATTCAATGCCGTATCCTTGGAATGAACGATTTTCTTAAGTGTACAAGACGTGTGATATTTGAAGAAGGGGTTCGTCTAATTAAAACTGTATTTATTATAGATGAATAAATTAGATGTACAATGACACAATACATATTAAATAATTAAACAATGACTCTTGGTACAACTATCTCGTTTGACGGTCGGCGCTAATTTGACTAACTAAAATGACGATTGGCAACCGACCAATGCTTTCGCATAAGTGGCGCCACCCATGGTTTCGCGCACATGCATAAAAGTGTACATACTAACACTACACTCTTCCACACTTAATTGGAGAACCCATAATTATAAATTTAATCGCTGGGAAGGTTTGTATACACGGGAAGAACGCCTCGGTGCGTCTAAACTGTATTGGGTGCATTCATATACGCTTTTGCGAGATATATACACTTAAGGCGATGCCGGAATCATTGTCATTCTTACTACGTTCACTCTCATTATTCATTATATTTACTGAGGTGTTACAATCATTAGTAATCCCAGAAGTATTCGGATTACAATTTGTTGGTTCTATTGCTAACGGCGGAATTACAGAGTTTGGTGCGGTACTATTTCCGATATTATAATTGTTCTTTTCGCACGGGCGCAATTGGTCAATATGTCTTTCCAAATGCAATTTCCAAATACATTAATCCATCAATTGGATCACAAAAATCAGCGTGTATTCTTTGATTTGGTTCATCAAGCCAATTCCATACATGTGAGAATGCTCTAGGTGGATTGGCGCTATTTGGTAAACATAATTCGCACGATTTTGACATGTTTTGAATGTCACGGTCGATGTTTGGCCACCAGACGAAGGATCGATCTAAACTCTTCATTTTCACCACGCCTGCATGAGTGCTGTGTAATTCCTTCAATATGTCCGCGTGTAAATTGAATGGTATAACTAGCCTATGACCCCAAAGAATGCATCCATCTTCGACCGTTAATGCTAGATTCCTACTTCTGTAAGCTTTTAAATTATCATCAATTGACTCTGACCAGCCAGTTTGTATACGTTTTAAAACTGATTTAAACTAATTAATCGCCAAGAATCTCTTTTTCTTTAACGACATTTTGTTTTTCCACGCTCCTAACCTTAACATTATTTTTTTGTCTAGTATACTTTCCTGCTTTATTCGTTTTTTCATTACGATAAGCTCTTTGAAGATGTCCGATTTTACCGCATCCGTTACATTTATAATCTTTATAGTTACATTGACTAGCATGATGGTTCATTCCACCGCAATGGTTACAATTTTGCGAACTAGAATTCCGCGAATTAGACCTCTCCGACGCGTTTTCGCTTTTACCTCTAGCTTTTCTTTTTATCGCAACGTAGTTAACTGACGCTGGTGTGCTCTTGTTCATCCTCGATGCGTCGCGATCCGCAGTTTCCATGGATGTCGCCAGTTCGACTGCCTTGTTGTATGTAAGATCTCTTTCTTCCAAGAGTCTTGTCTTGATCGATTCGCTGGAAATCCCCCAAACAAATTGGTGTCGTAGATGATTGTCGAGGTTGATCCCGAATATGCAGAAGATCGATGCTTTTTGCAGGATTGCCACGTACGACTTAATGTCCTGTCCAACCTGTTGTTTACAGTCCTTGAATTTACAGCGTTCCATTAGTACGCTAGGTGCAGGTTGTAGATGACCTTTCATTAGATTCGCTAGGTGTTGTAGTGTCATTTCAGCCGATAATCTTGGTGTATACAGGCTGCGAAGAAGTGTGTATCCATCTTTTCCCAGTAATGTATGGAACAAAGGAACGTGTTTTTCTGCCGGCACATCGTTTACTGTGCATTACTGATCAAGTCGCTCAAGCCATAACGACCAGTCTTCTTTCAAGGAAATTCCGATATACTCCCAATTGTTCCTTGAACTGTAGTTTTGTGAGGTGGCTCCTGATTCTGGACGCTTGCCAACGTTGCCAATTGCTTAGCTGCTTCTAGCTGGTTTTTCTTTTCCTGTAACCGCTTATGAGCTTCTTCTATCTCATGTTTTTCAGTGTTGAACTTTTCAGCAAATTCGTTTAATAATTCAGACATTTTAGACTTGCCTTTTTTTTGGAAATTCTTCACTCTTTTTCTCGAACTCACCGTTCTTTTATCCTCGTCGCCAATTTGTAATATTTGTGAGGCGGGAATGAATTAGGAAGAAGGCGTTCATCTAATTAAAACTGTATTTATTATAGATGAATAAATTGGATGTACAATGACACAAATACATATTAAATAATTAAACAATGACTCTTGGTACAACTATCTCGTTTAAAGGTTGGCGCTAATCTGACTAACTAAAATGACCATTGGTAACTGACCAATGCTTTCGCATATGTGGCGCCACCCGTGGTTTCGCGCGCATGCATAAAAGTATACAAACGAATACTACAAGACATTTAAATTGCATCTTAAATTTATCTTATTTTTAAAAATATGTTTAAATTATATAAAATATTTGCTATTAATAGTAAAAGTATTTTTTTGAAAAATGACTTTTTCTTTGATGTGATACATAAATCACGTTATATCAGTTATTTCTGTAGAACGTGGCAGCTTTAGAATACGTATTTTTGACGATTTGATAAGATAAATGAGACTAACTCTTGAATTTCCACAAAGTCCTAAAGTGAAAGTTGTAACAATGGCGAGGCTATTATATCAGACTTATGGCCTGTTTTCCTATAAATTATACCTTTTGAATATTGCAGTAAAGAACTTTATAAGAATTTTACATATTTTTGAATATAAACAAAATAGCACCTAAAATTCAGAAACATTCATTACTTCCATGTCGAAATTAATTTCAAGTATTCTTTAGCGTAACTGACTAGGTAGTAGTATATCATAAAACATAACATTACGTACAAGACCAAATGAAAGCAATAGACCGTCATTCGCGAATTAACAGCCTTAACCGCTGTTTACAAAGAATTTTAGCATCTCACGATACCTCGTTATCTCGCATCATCAGCGATTCAATTACGAAACATTAAACCACGAATTACACAAACACAACTCCATCAGGGGGAGGGGAGGGGGGCAAAATTCCCAATAAATCTCGCGGGCAAAATCAGCGCGAAATGCGCAGGCGCACCGAAAGCCTCCCGCAGCGAGCACAACAATACTTTACTCGCGAGAGTGAGAGCAGCTTCCCTTCCTTATCTCCGGGCCGTAAATCAAGCGATTTCCAATTCTCGCGGTGATCGAGCTTAAAACGATAATGGCTTTATTGGCGTGTACAAACGAAACCTTTTGCCGATTTCGCTTTCCTCGATTTTAATTGCGGGCGCGAAACGCGCCACTTTCGCCCATTGTTTTTTGCTCTTGAAACGTTCGATCGCGACCGAGGCTTGCTATCGACCGATTTATTGGTCGCGATTATGCCTTCGACCATCGTTTTACGTAACGGCGCAGGTCATTAGATATTGTAAAACAGATGGATTATTATTTTAGTTGGGGTTTTTGCCGAACTGGTTGTTATCGGGTTCGATATTGGCGTTTTAAGAAAGTTGAATTCATTACCCACCGGATATCGGTTTACGTCGCGATGTTTTGTCGGATCTTTTTCTGCTATTGCGGACGGTGACTGTAAAAGTAGTTTAACACGACTATAAAATTAACGGTTGCAAATGCGGAGGCAAGCAAAAAATCTAAAGTTTAATTAAGATTTTGAAAGCAATTTATGATTAATTAGATGCTGAAAATAGCACAATGCAATCGTTAAATCGAAATCCTATTTAATTTAATTGCCGCCCCGACAATATCGTAAACAAACTGTTTTTGCTCCAATGAGCCAATAGACTTTTCGCCATTCCAGGTATATAAAATTCGCCCGCAGAGTAAATAAATAAACCGCTCCAGCTATGCGAGCCGGTATATAAAGAAAAACTCGAAAAACAGGTTTATGCGCGGCAGAAACGAGGCGCACACAATGGAACGAAAAAGTCGCACAAAAGGCGAGAGACGGAGACCCGTTCCGTAAAAATTACCTGTCCGAAACTCGAGCGCCAGGCGCGAATCAATGCGGACTTCCGGAATTAATTTGTACAGCCTCCTCTGCCTCTCTTTTCTCGGGGGCTTCGATTTAATTACGCAGCGCCTCGATGGGCAATCGTGAAATCCCTCGCTGAACGATTGCGCGATTCGAGATGGAGATTTGCCTGCGTAATCGACGCTTTTCAAATGACGCGCGTGTATTTAGGTTAGTTTTAACGATTTTCATCGCTCGGATTGATGAGGTGTTTAAGAGTCATCAGGTTAGACGTTGTAAGTTCTTGAAGAGAGATGAAATTGTTCGTAAATATGTAAAATAACCTTGATGGTACTGTAGAGATACTGCACTACGTATTACTATGATATCTAAGTGTATTTTGTATTAATCAATATTTACTCAATTTATCAATATTTTATTAAAACATTAAATAACTAATATCAGAACTCTTTTCTTTTGAAAGAATAGCATTTGGAAGACGTACTTCTTATTACAATTTAAAATCGAGTTTGTTTCATAATGTGTAATGCACAAACTGGTTGGCTCGCGGTCTATTTATATGTATTCATAAAATTTGGCGAAGTTTAGAAAGCTCATTAAAGAGAAAAGTAATTTAAAACTTTGCATTCGTGTCTCGCGGGAATGAAAACTTTTCTATTGTTTTTACTGTAAGTGGGCTTCCTTTTTCGGATGTAGTTTACGTGAAACATGCCAGTAGTAACTTGCGTTAAATAATGACTCATTTTCTTCTTTCTAAGTATTTTTTCTCGGAAAATTTTTCGTTCTTTTATCTTTTAAAATTTTCACTTTGTTGAAAGTCATAGATAAAATGTACGCAGCCTAAATATAAAGTGTAAAACGTAATATGCCGGATTTATCTCTTAAAAAAGTTAATAAATTTTCTAAATAATTAGTTCGACAATAGCAGAGGCAATAAAATTTTATACCTAACGATAATGATCTCCAATTTGCCATTGCAGAAAAATTTACGATCGCAAAATTGTAATCTCCAAAAGCCAACAATGAAGCATTGGCATTGAGCAAGAGAGCTCAAAATCGGCATTCGAAAAGCACAAAAGAGGCCAGGTAACGATCGTTTTTTTATAATTACCGCCTCGGCTTCGCTACGGGGCTTCTTGCGAAATACGCATCTGTCGATGTACGTATTATATGTACATACTTGTACACCTTGTACGAGCAATAAAAAGGAGGCAGGCGCATTGTGCGCCTGAAACCGATCGCCATCTATCGGCCGGAGGAAAAAGTTTAGCGAGGGTTATCGCAAGATTTCGCGGCCTTTTAAGGTGGAGTCCCGAGTATATTGCTGATTTTTTAAGTCTATCGTTTTGCCTGTTAATTGCCGGATTGTCGCAACAGATCGTAAAGTAAAGTCTAACGCGAGCGTTGAAAATAAATTTTAGCGAGATTTCAGGATGACATATTATAGTTTGAAGCTTTTTTTAATTAAAAAAGTATTCGTTAAATAAAATTTATTCATGAACATAAATTCATATACTATTAAAATAAATATATATTATTAATAAAAGTGAAAGCTAATACAAGAATTATTTTTATTAAACAAAGTAATCATCTCTGCTTTAAAAGTCAACAAAAAGAAATTCTAATATTAGAGCACAAGTTTAAATTTTTGGCATTAATTCAAGCCACGCGAAAATATAACATGTTCGAGCGCTAAATTAACTTAAATACTTGTAAAGTTTTCAAAACTAATGATTACATGCAAATTACGCGCTGGAAAAATGTTACTGTTTATGCGCGCCTAAAGTTTTTCCATCGTAAATGCTCGCTTTACGACTTATTTTAATTAGCCGTATTAATTTACGCCTCGATCAATAGCGCTTCCACGATCAGGTGATGCAGAATTTATGGCGCATGTTATCTGTGAAAAATGGAAGATAATACTGTTATTATAATATTAATTTAAAATTTTCGCGTAAAAA
>JAWWEM010000001.1:12983879-13000087 GCA_035582935.1 Ormyrus thymus
AAAACGCGGAATTCTTATGTCGCTGCACTTGCACACTTCCCTTAAAACATAAAGTCTAATAAAGAGAAGCAAACAAGCAGAAGAAGGGAAAAAGATAAGTGAAGAAATTAACACGAATGCTTTAAATAATGTTATAGTTAGAGTTATTAAACTCAATTCATATTATCGACCATTTCGTTAAAAGCAAATTTTAATAATACAGCATTCGTAAGCAATATATTAAAAATGAAAAGGCTTTTATATTGTACATATTTCAAAAATGACAAGCTCGCAGAAATTTCCGTTCTTTTTATTCCGAAAACAGAATTTACCTCGCCTCATTAAGCGTTGAATGAAATCGAAGGAAAAAAATATTTACATGCACTTCTCTATATATCGAAGAAAGAGCGCCGGGAAGCAGAAGAAGGAATAGCGAAGCGGGGAAAAAACGAATGGAGGGGGCGAGGGAGGGAGAAAGATAGCTAAAACGAGAGAGAGAGAGAGAGAGAGAGAAGACGCAATGAGAACGGAGCGGAGAAGCCGAACAAAAACTCGTTCCCGCGTGAACGTCGCTGCTGCGCGCGCACAGGTATACACACGGGTACACCTCTCCCGTCGAGTAAATGCGCTCGACGCGAAAAGCCCCCCACGTTTAGCTTGAAAATGATTTTCTCAAAATCAGCGAAAGGGTCTTTTATTAATTTCGGAGCCGGGAGCAGTGCAACAGACGTACTCAAATGTGCTTTCACAATAGAATTATGATGATTGATATTTTGCAGACTTTCACGTGCGTCGGATAATCAGAGTGGAGAGCGTTATTACCGGCGGATTATCTATCGGAATATATCAGGAGGGGAAATAAAGTAGCTATACCCACGTTTTCTTGCCAGTCTTTTGTCCAATAAAAATCTACTTTTATTATTCAATATTCAATTTTAGAATTCATCCATTTTCCAGCGCCACTCACTCTGAAATTCCTAGTATATGTATATATATGTATATATATGTATATTCCAGTTTAATTTAATGTCGAAAGTTACATAAATCCAGAGATATATTCAAGACGCTTTATTTAACTTTATGCATAGTTTTATAGCCGTCGTAATTTGAGTGAGTATACTCGTGCAAAAAAATATCATTTCTCTCGCGGGAAAAAAGCTTCAACTGTATTTTGTTAAAACTAATTCCTTTGAAATTATTATTATTATTTATTAATTAAGATTTATTTCTGTCAACAAATTAAAATCACCGCTTTTATATCATCATTCATCTTTTTATTTTTAGGCGACCAAGCCTGTTCTATTATGCAAATAATGGCGTTCAACCAATTTTATGCCACATAAATTGAGTAATTGGAAATTTTCATTCTGTAAAAATGTACCGCCCGACATCGTGAAATATATTTCAAAATTGAAGCAGATTTTATACTTCAATAAATAATTCCCCTTTATTTCCTATACTACAAAAAAATGCACCGTAAATAATCAATAAATTCGGTTAAACCGCGAAAGGAAGCCTTGCCGTTCGAAAAAAAATGCAGACTTCATTCGCAGAGATCCGAGTATAGTCCGGCTCTTACTCCATACATTCATACGCACTCGGCGTGTATAAGGTATGGAAGCTCGGGTGTCGATAGCAATCAAGCAGTCGCTCTCCCGGCCTGAACGCGCACAAAATAACACTCCCCCGCTTTTCTCTGCTTTGCGAAGTTCGCCTACGAGCGCGACGTGCCGATACGACAAATAGATGAGATTTCGCTTTTTCTTTTATTACGAGCTGCGAGCAAGAGTCAAGGTGACTCGACAGTTAAGCCTGAGGGGTATCGACAACTTATGTAATGGATTTTCGACAATCATTACGTTTGGCTGCGCGTGTATTAGTTGCTTTGGTTTACAGGTGGCTTTGGTTTACGATGCATTCGAGCTTTGGTAGTGGTCTTTTTAATTCGAGTAATTTTTGCCGATACCTTCATTAGATATTGGACTGGATGCATGGCTATAAATCAGAAAAATATTTCATTTTAATACTTACGATATTTATTGAAAAGTCAATAAAATGGGAATTTTTTTCAATGAAATATCTTTTTTACATTTATTCTCTTGAAATGATGTTTTACTTTTATTGCTGCTGACTAAAATTTATAAAATGACATATTTTACAAGTACCCTAGTTTTTCAATAAAAGAAAAATACGTTTTTCAGTATTTTTTATTATTATTTATGTATTTTATTTTTTGTAGAGCAACGAATATACGATGAATAAAATAGCAGTGCTTTGTAAAGTAACGACTGAAATTGCTTAAAATTTAATATTTCTACTAACTAAAATTGTTTGTATTTGAATTCTAAACTCTCGTAAGATTATCAAAATTCATCAAATTTTCAGCTCTTCATGTTGATAATAACTCCCTACTATTTCCCTACTATTTCGAATTCGTCGCAAACTTCAAAAGAGTACTTAAATAATATCCATTAGGCAATTAATCAAACTAGAAAGCAACAGCACTCAAACGCAGCAAAGCAGAAGTAAAAAATCGTCAAATAACTTTAGCAAAGCGAGAATTTTTCGGGTAACTTCATCGATAATTGAGCAATTTTAAAAGCCGGCACACAGTCGACTGGAACACAAGAGTGGAAAAGAGACGGCGGCCACGTCGATTATTAATGCCCACGATGAATTTTCGCCGGGGAGCTCTCCATAATGGAATTACTGTCGGGTCGTCGCGCCGTCCGTGGAAATATCATTCACATCCTCCGCACAACAAAACGAGAAAGCGAAGATATATATAATCGACGACTTTTTGCTTTCTCCAGAAGGCAGTTGTGGGATCATCTCAATTGGCGGGTGAAAAAAAGGAGCGGCTTCGCGAACACCGCTTGTCAAAATTTTGCAAGTCTTTCGCCGGTGATCGTAATTATAACGTACTTTGGGAAGCGTGCATTCTTATGGAAATGCGCGGATCCCTTTCTAAGGATGGCTGAAAAGCAGGAATTAGAGGTTGCCCACGAAATCCGACTAAATCGTCAGTGGATTCTGGAAGGCAGTTATTTGGCGGCTTTGTTTTGGAGGAAAAAGGGTGGTAAACATCCTTTTAAATCTTTGACCTGGCTTTATTTAGAGTTAAAAAATAAATCGATATAAAAGGGGCGCTTAACGTGAAAAATGAACGATAAGAGTCTGGATATTGGAAAAGCTATTTTTAAAATCATTTTCAAGTATTAAATGTAATAGTGTTTATTTAATTTCTCGATTTTTCTAAAACTATTCCTATTTTCGTCAGGCTTAAAAATATATATTTTTAGAAACAAACACTACAGTCCGAATAAAAAAACAAATTAGTTTTTTAATTGCTGCACTCCATTGTATTCGAAATCTGGTTCGTGACTTTAAATGGTTTGTGGTATATTTTATGGACTAAAACATTAAAATACATGAATGTAGCAACGTAGTTTAAAGTCCATAAAATTACCAAGTTGGCGTAAAACCAAAGTGTAATAGGAGATTATTCTTTAAAATAAATAAAGCTATAACAACAATTTTTTCGAGTCAAGGTGCATAAAATACGTTCATCGTTTCAGTTGACTGAAGTTCGCGAGTCTATATATCTAAAAGTATACCTCTAATTCTTTCATCGGATTCTTCGCTGAAAGTAAAAAATTCATAAAAACTGTTCAAACTTATTTCCGCAAACTTACTTCAGTGAATTATTACATTCTAAATTTATTGGATGGAGACTATAAAATGTATTATAGTTGTAAAACATTAGTCCGCAAATAACAGTGAAAAATTTTATTACATCTTCCCTTTAACGATATTGTACACGACTTTCCTTATAAATATGACACATCAGTAAAAAATTGTTTTCTTATACTAAAATATATCTAATTTCTTTTAAATGTATAGAAAAATATTTTCATTGTATTTTTTCATTAAGAAAGCCAAGACCCTAAGACTCTTTACTTCCCACGAGGAATTCTCATATGCTATTCGCATTGAAGAAAACATCCAATTAGTGCCTCTTCAATTCTTCTATCAAAACTTCATTAGCCAACGCACCGAAAAAAGAAAGAAAACATTGAAAAACCTCCTTTTTTCTGACGCTCGCAGTCGCAAACTGAAGCACACACGCAGCTCGAATAATGAGTGCGAGAGACCAGGGGGGTTGAAAAAAGGAGGAAAAAGAGGGGAGCACAAAAATTCGCAGCGTAATATGTCTCGTTTAAACTGCTCGTAATGCGATATGGTAAGAAGCCCCGACGCGTTCAGGGTTTTGAAATACAAACGGGAAGGAACAAGAGAGAGAGAGAGACAGAGGCTCTGGAACAAAGAGGCAGACTCTCTCGCCACCCCCTAAAAACGAAGGGGTGGCCGCTAAACGCGAGAGCCGTGCATATAAGCAGGGGTGTGGCCGCGAAAATACGAGGTAGAGGGAAAAAAAATAGCGAAGGAAACGAAGGAGGGGGCCGTAGAGTGTGACAGTGGAAATGAGGGGGCGGAATAATTCGGAAGTAAAGGGCTGGAAGGACTGCGAAATCTGAGAAATGAAAATCTGAAAAATGAAAGCGCGGGGGACATCGTTTTCGAAAGTACGAGAGTAAGGAGCTATTGAATTTTCTGGATGATGTATTCTGAAAGATAATTCTGTCGATATTACTTAATTAAAACGTCTAATTATCGATCAGCTAAAAATAGTTGTGCAGTATTTTCATTATATCTCCTGTAAGTGAAAATACGCAATATGAACTATGTACACACGATATGACATCACAATAGAACATTAGCACTTAATGGCTTCCGTAAAACTCAATTGTTTTAAAAAGAAAAAATCCTGTTGCTATCAAATATTAACATCGGTTTCGCTGAATGAGTACAAAAAGTCAAGAGACTGCCTTATTACAGCATCTACTCGTGTATTTCTCCTATTACATTCTTTACATTCGTTTAAGCGCACTAATCCTTCTAAAATATTCTTCAAGAACTTAAAAGGACAAATTTTCAACTGTGCGTAGGACTTGCAAGTAGGCGTGAAAGAGTGGCAAGAAAAAAAAGGAATCAAGTGAAAAGATGCAAAAAGAGAACAGGAGCTGCAACGACGAAAAGAAAAGGAGCAAAAAGAGGAGGAAGAAAGTAGAAGAAGGCAAAGAGAAAAAGGGAAAAGAAAGAGGCGAAGGAAACTGGAGGGCGAGTAAAAATCCGTTTAGTGGCATAACGTAAAATTAGTGTAAATATCCTTGTTTATGATTTGACAAAAAAATTTGTAAGCAGCCATGAGCGCATTTTTCACTCGGCGGGAGAGAACAAAAACGGAGCTGGGATATAAAGCAATAGCAGGAGAGAGCAGGACAGTGAATGAGAATTTCCCTATAAATCACCGGCATGCAAGCCATCTTTTACAGGCGTGCCTACACGGAAAAATTTAAATATTGGTGGTTCAACTCAAGTGATCACAATCGCTGCTTAAATGTATTAGTATTTTATTCCATTCGAAATTGTAATAATTTAACGGAGAAGAAATTTAATTTTCAAATTTTGAAAAAATGCCGGAATAATCCAAAGCGGAATATTGTCTAAACCAAATTTCATATTATTGGAGTATTGATTACATAAAACTGCAAATAAGAAAATACTGTATATTAATACCCAATCATAAAGATATGTGTTTTTATACACAATTTATTCAATTTCCACTTCACTCGGTACATCGTGGAACGATGATTAGCACGGCGTTAAATTAAACATTTTTCAAAAGCTATTTACATTCCTCTCTCCCCCAACGTTCGCACAAAACAAGCTATACGATATTCATCGAATAAAAATAGAACGCGGCGACATTCATGCGCTATTTTCGCGCGAATCTCGAGAGCGAACGAACGTTTAATCTCCGATAAGGATTTGTTGTAGAGATAAGAATAACGTAACTTTCTTGCATTTTATGCACGCGGGTTTGACCCTTGAGAAATCGATGTTACCGATAGCATTTAAAAGAGGAATAAATGCGTCGGCTGCGCCGGTCTGACACGTCTCTGAATATTCAGACAGATAAGAGATAAATGTGTAGTGAAAAATCAAATTTAAACCGCCCAGCATAGCCTGGTTCCGTCACGAGATAATGGGAATGCTCGTCTACTATTATCAGCGCTTCTCTATTTTAATTATCTCTGGGAAAAAATTTCTCTTTTTTATCATTTTTCACCACGCAAATGAAACTATCATTCAGTTCCTTTTTTTTTGTTTCATTTGAAAACTCCAATATTCGGCTTTTCAAGTCTATAAATGTGCTAACATGCGTTAACGAACATTAATAAACATTCAAATCATCATTCTATTGGGTTGGGAATCACTAATTCTTCATACTTCGATACTGAATGAAGGAAATTGCAGTTTTATTTATCGAAACGTTCCATTTCATAAATTAAATCCAACGATTTTACAAAAATTGGAAAATCGAATCGCGAATCGCAGCGGGATAAAACATCAAAGTTCTTTATCAGGGCGGTTCAATAATCTGAATTCTCCGACTTTTGTCTCAATACTCGTCCATTTATGCAATGTTGCATGCGCGTTACCTACGCGCCGACTACATATAATATTGGATAGTATAGAAGCCCAGCGAAATGCGAACGTGCGGGCAATAACAGGTGCGACGCAGAGCGTAAACACTTTTACGGGATGTACAGCACGTCCTACCTGAAAATCAATCTACGAATTCGACCAACACATGTTTATATATAAGTTAAAAGTAAATAAATATGTTGGGATAACATTAAGAAACTGTGTATTTTTGTATAGAGAATAATGGTCAGAATAACGTTGTAAAATAGTTCAATTTGAAATGATATTAAGTTATGTTGATATAAAGATGAGTTGAAGTAAATTATCGGTCAAAAGGTTACGGTAAAGCAAGCCCGTTAAAAATTGTTACGTAAACGTAGCATTTCCGGAAAATATGATAAAGTTCTTTCTGACTTTAAAAGGTGAAAGGGTAGTAAAACACTTTCTTGAATAATTTTCGAGATTATCTTCGCGAGGTTCTTTTATCTTCTTCAAACACCATACAAACTCGAAGATTAAAGTCTTTATATATATAGGTTAGGTTAGATAAGACACTTAATTGCTATCTACTAAACAATCAATTTTCTTTTGTAATATTTCGTCAGACTATTTTGCTACTTTTTATACCTCGGGAGCTCACACGTTTTCAATTAAAAATTAAAATAAAAAATAATAAAATACTTTAAATGGTTAATATAGTTAATATCAATTCATTGTTCTACTTAGTGAATTTTAGTCTTTCAGAGATAAGACACAGTGATATTTTTAAACTTACCTTCTTTAAATGTAATATAAATAAAACATAATATTAAGATAACGTATTAAAATACGTAAAAACTATTTTACATTACAAAACTCGAACGAAGATCTGCTGCTTTGAATTTTAAAACATATATAAACTTTAGATTTAAAGTGAAAATCTGATAAGCTGTTGGAAAAATCCATTATTATGCAAATTAGATTAAAAACTAAAACGAATATCTTATTTTACGTTTATTTTCATATTCGTTTTAAAGTTTTAAAAATAGTGCTTAAATTATTAATAAATTTAATTATAATACGACCTCCGAGTTTATTCATTATTGTACTGACAGAAAATCAATACGATTATATGTGACAAAATTATTTTAAATTATTTTCATTTTATGTCAATGTATTTAATAAAATTTAATAGATTAATCGAATTGGCTTTATATATTCAACGTAATTTATAAAGAATCTTATTTTTTTTAATATTACTCTCGCTGTATATAATTTTATATGAAGTACATTAATACAACCTTAAATCAAGTTTATTTTTCCTATCATTAAGCGAAATATAATTATTACGAATCCAGCACTCGAATCGTAAATAAGGTCCAAGAAGCACTCGACAACAGGGCAATATTACACCATCAACCAGCCGTCCTTCAAAGCCAAAATCCTCCAAAAATGGCCATAAACGCGATACTCCATAACCATAATTCGCGAGTCTTGTCCCCTTAGCCCCCAGATTACGGGTAAAGCTTTCTGGGTGACCCGGTTACTCGTATATTAATCGCTACTCCACGCATATTTAAACTGTGTAAATTGAAGTGCCAGGCCCTGCGGCCGGTTTCAAGGAATATGCAAAATAGCGCGGAAAAGAAAGCCGAGCGAAGCGCTGCTCCGCGGCGGGGGAAGGAAGCAGCTGAGAGCGAAAGCGGCCGCCGATCACCGTTGCATCACCGGCGTGTAGCTCTCTGCACTTTGATCCAGGCTTCACTGAATTAGAGACATTCGGAATCGATCGTTAAGACCTTAGACGTTTCCTTTGTTTTTCTACTTTCTTGCGGGATTTTTTGTACTCGAGTCGTTTACACCATTGATTTATTGGCGATTTAAAAGGTTCTTAATACTTCTTTTTTAAGAACTTAAACGAATTTTCATTTAATTTATATTAGTTTTATATAATTCTTTTCAATCATTTCACAAAAAGTTGTATTAAATTTAGCAATAAATAGATAGAAATAAAAATGTTGCACAGTTTATATAACTAGTTTTTAACTATGGAGGTTAAAAACATTTCAGGCTTTAATTATTATCTATGAAAATTAAGTGAATTTATTTATTAATAAAAGTTCATTAAATTCTTAACAACATTTTAATTTTAGTAATAATATAAATCAAATAAAACTTCTTCACGAAGAAAATATAATTTGTCTTGTGTACTTATTAGAAGATAAATTTGAGTAAGAACATTATTAGTTGTTATCTTAAGGTGATAAAGAAATGAATTGCAAACGATAGTGCAGTAAAATAAAAATGAATCAAGCTATAAACAATGGCTTATTACGTTTTTTTTATTTAAATAGTAATTTTATGAAAAATATGCCAAATATTTCTCTTGATAAATTCTCATTTTATTTATATTGACGTCAGCTCATAAGACTGTGACTTATTCAAGCGTGAAGCGATTATAGATACCACCTTGGACGCTCGTCCAATGACATATTTTAAGAATGAAACGTTAGCTTTTTTTAAATTAAAAGATGTTTTGAAAATAATAGCTGCTTTATTAATTGCACTTTTTATGTTTGGGTTTCTGTACATGTTGAAGATTCAGAATTATAAATAATTATTTTTTAGGATAATTATAAAAAAACATCAACTTTTTAATACGTTACAGTTCATAATTAATCTTCGTTGGTTCAAATTTATGAAATTTTCATTTCGATTAAATTATTTATTTTTATTTTTTAATAATCTAAATAAATTTAAAATGTAGTAGATAAAATTTTAATCATTTCATATATTATATTTAATTATTATCATAAGTTACTTAAAAAATAAAACAAAAAACGAATTCTTCCTTCGCATGCAGCAAACAAAATATCTCAATCGTCATAAATGTTTTATACGATCATTGACTAAATTGTAGGAAATTTCCTATTGTTTAAATCATAGTACTCGGTGACGTCATGCAACTAAGTGTATAGAATGACGTGGCGTCGCATTAACGAGAAAACAAGCGTGCCTCATCTTAATATTGTCCGCCAAGGTACAAGAGTTCGGTGTCGTTTCGCTAAATTTCATATTTATATGTTAATGCCAACTTAAAAAGAAAAAGGAGATAAAAATGTGCACCGCTCGCGAGCGTTCCAGTTCAGTGATATGCCAAGTCTCCTTTAGCTCCCGTCATGTGATTTAAATGCCTCGGTTCGTCGCTCGCCCGTGATATAAACATATGCGGGATATCGGGCTCTCTTATCAATTATTTTCCTTGCGCTGATATGTAAGCGAATGCACCTAAGTTGGCATACGCATTAGCCCATTTATTCGACTAAGTAGAGCATTTCTTTTTTTTTTTTATTTAACGTACAATATATTATTTTAGGATTGTATTATTTTTTTTTAAATATGTACATAAGCACAAATTTATTATTTAATCAATTAATATTTAATTAGAATTATCAACTTGTTATATCTGGAGTTAAGCAGATTTCTTTATCAACTTCTACAAATAATTGATTATCAATTGCCTATTTTTAACTATTAATTAGTAAAAAATTGTGCTGAAATACACAGAAATATTTAAAAAAAAAATAAATTTTCTAAAAACATGTTTAAACGTTATAAAAGTATTCGTGCAATATTGAAAAAATGATAAAATTCATTTTATCGCAGCGCATAAAATATTCAAAGGAATATCGTAGCGGAAAATTAACAAGAAGAAAAAGTCGCACAAGAACGCAGCAATTGAACATAACTGTACGCTGAATGACATTGTTTCTTTCTGACTTGATATTGCTCATTAAAACATAATAACCTTCTCTTGTTTTTTACGTAAAAATATTCTGTACGACCAAAGATTAATCATTATAAATTATCTTTTTTACCAATTTTAAACGCGCAGTATTCAATTTTTATTTTAATTGAGCTGTTCATTCACTTATTCACTTTCACACTCGATACATAGAAAATTTTCTTAAGAACCCAAAGTCGAAAATACCCTAAACGCATCTTCTAAAAAGCAGAGGAGAATAAATAGCAGGGAATAAGGACAATTAAAGTTGGAAGAGAAAATTTTACTGCCGAACGCCCCTTTTCTGTTTTCGTGAATGCGTGCACGGCTGCACCGCCGGGAGGATCAATTTTTATACCTGTCTTCTGTGCGCAGTCCCTTTAACCCACGGACGCCGACGCGCACGCACACACGCGCCGACGACTGCACAAGGAATTCCGAAAAGCAACGACTCGCAAGAGCGCCGAGCGTTATAAAGTTACGCGGCTCGGAGAAGCTAAATTTTGCACAAATTTCCAGTCTCTCTCTCTCTCTCTCTCTCTCTCTCTCTCTCCCCTCTGTAATTTCGCATGAAGTTTCAATGGAGAAGGATGTCGGAGCAAGATTTTCCATTCTGAATTATTAATTCCGAGCGCTTTTACCTGCATACACAACCATTGCCAATTTGCTCGCAATAACGAACGTTTTAATGCCTAAGGAAATATTCACAAGTACACCGGTTGATGTTATAAGCCGGCTTTATCGTGATTTCATTGAATGGGATTGCTTTTTTACGATGAGATTTGGATTGTTGAAATTTAATTGGGACTTCGATATGGCGCTTTGTCAATTCCAGAAATGCAAAAAGTTGGCGAGTAATTTTTGGGACGAATCGAAAGTAATTAGGACAGATTAAGTCAAACGTAAATAGCTTACGTCGAGTGAGTTAATTATTTTGAAATACTAAGTCACTCAGTTCGAGATAAAGGGATCATCTAAACAATTTTAGGTCAATCCACTAGAAACTTACAAATCCTAATAAAAATGCGGAACGTTCATTTAATTTCAAATATATTTAAATGTATGCTAACAATATTCAGTGCTGGAAGAACATTTATGTAACTCTATAAGTTACATTGTAGCATCAAAAAAATTTCCAATTTTGAAAAGAACATTTTGGCTTTGATTCAAGATTTATATACAATTTCAAGAAACTCCAATCCCTTTAGTACCATATTAAACAAACATTTCTTAAAGCTTAAAAGCATTGTTTCAAAACTACAAAGGAAGTCAGCTCGCCAATTAGTATCTCGTCAATTAGAGAAGAAGATGCGAGTATCGAAAAAATAAGAATCTCGGAAGGATGCGAAATCAGCATCTAGTTTCCAACGAATCAAAAAGTCAAATCCAACAGAAAGAGCATTCGATTGAGAATTTCCGTTCCGATGAGAGACATTTAGCCTCTCGGTCGTTGTTAGCTCGCGTTATGGAGAAGGAGGTTGAGTTAGGTTATAGTTGGCTGAGAAAATTTAAGTTCGGAAATTGCTTTCTATCTCTCTCTCTCTCTCTCTCTCTCTCTCTCTCTCTCTCTCTCTCTCTCTCTCTCTGCCGCCTCCTCCTCTTTCGGCTGCCGCTCTGCCTTCGAGGCAGCTGCACGTCGTTAAGCTTACGCGTCCATTTCGTGTCAAACAAATAATGTCATAATGTGGGACGCATCGTTTACTATTAATGGACGTGATCTTTCTGAAAAATACACTTCTTGACTTCTTTTATTTATTCGAAATGTATACTTTATGACTCCCAACGTGAAACTTCGTCATTTAAAAGCAGAGGATATAAATTAAGAATAGTGTTTCTGAAATATGTCACGTGGTAAATTATTCAAATTAATATAGCATTTCTAATGCTGATGTATTTAGTTTTCATTTTAAGATTATTTTTTAACATTCATTTTTTACTTAATAATATTTTCAACTCGTCAATCAAAAAGTTATGCAAATTTTATTTATAAAACAATTTCTACGATACAATTTTAACATCACCTATTCATTCATTTTTTTCACTTTTTAACTTATTCTCAATTCACGATCAATCTTTCAAAGTTTTCCTCGTGTTTTAGCATCTTTTTTTCTCTTGAACTCAATGTATACTTTTCTTTTGCTTTTCTTCGATTTATATATCTTTCTCTCTTTCCCTCATGCTGGTCGCAGACCTGCTTACTTTAGTGTAGCCCCTTTCTCTCGTTTCCCTTCCCTGGTACGTTCAGAATATTGATCAGGAACTTTGTTTAAATCTACTACATTTTTTAATTCATTGATAAACCAACGTAAACAAAAGATGCATGTTCAAAGTTAATCAAGAAATGTAATTATGTAATGTATCTTAAAACAGAATTGAAAACAAAACATTGTTTATAATTTTAGCCCTGTTCACTTAAAGCATAGTTTAAAAATTGTTTAAAATATTTATAAGACTCTTTTTTAACAAATATTTACTATAGTATTGGTTTTTTTACTAATATTAGATAGTTGAAAATTTTAGTTTATAATAATGTATCTTTATTAAGTTAATTATTTAATACTAATTTATTTAATAACAATTTATTAACAAAAAACAATTAAAAACAATTTACTACATTTATTTGTAACATTAATTGAATTTAATAATTAGAAATACACATTCGTTTTATTATCTTATATTAATTCTAAAAATTCGAACAGTTAAGTTAACTACATAATTTCCGTCGCGGTCTTCCTCCTGGGTTTCGTAGCAGCACGCCATATCGTCGACATTCCCCTCCACAGCCGACATCCTTTTCTCTCTCTTTCTTCCTCCCGAAATACAAACTCTGTCTTCCTCCCGCAGCGACCCTCTCGATTCGGACTCGAATATCCTTGTCGACGACCACACCAGGCCGCAACCTCTTTTTCTATGCTACACAAGACGAGCTAAAAGAAACGACCTTGCTGCCGGATACATCCATACGAGCGACGACGAGGATGAGAAATTCCAAAAAATTCTGGGAGAGAAGGAGAAAGACAGATAGATCTTTTGGTGCGGACTTACACACACATATATATATTTTTTTTTCTTCTTTCCTTCCATCATTTTTATTTCTCTCCTTCTTTTCACTCTCCGACGAACTTCGATGGGTCGATTTGCCGCTGCTGCTTCTCGCTTTTCATGAATTTTAATGGCGGAATTTGTAATGCGTGATATAATAATTTATATTAGCCGCGGAAATAGGGGAAGATTCGTTGGATATTCTTGTTCGGTAATGTAATAACGTGTCAGCATTAATTATTAAATCAAATGATGATAAAGAAGAAACAGCCATTTTTTTATTTCAAAAAAGTTATATAAATAATTTTTGTAATATAAATTTTGATTTAAAATAGCTTTTTATCACTTGCTTTATGTCGCTTGTTATTTTATCAGAAGTATCGTTTATTACAACTAATATTTGATTTTATTGATAACTACAAGTTTAAGATAAGTATATTATTTCCATTTCGTTTTAGATTATTTGATCTTGAAGTGATAGATTATCGTAAACTATTATACTGTTTAAAATAACCCCATCCGCAAGAATTCAATATCTTTTTTGAAACTATGTAGTTATCGCGTCTAAATGTTTATGAAATTCTCTTATCTTCAGTTAATATTTTAACATTACTAAAAATTTTCAAGCACGAAAACTTTAATAATCGTATTACATCTGTAAATGAACTTGCAATTATCCCGACGATATCAGCATCTACATTTGAAGAAAAAAGAAACATATATATAACAAAATATCGGATACAGCAAAAGATCTGAAGTCTCGCGACATAAAAGCAGAATGTATAATAAATGAACAAGGAAAATGTTTTATTCATAATATACTTTGAATTGCGTAAATTAAAAATTTTATAGGGATCAGGCAGCGTCGCTCTGATTTCCAGCGGAATGTGCAGAATATTACAGTTTCAACATTAATGTTACGAGGTATGAACACTGTACTCGTAACTAAAATTTCGCAATTACTATACTCAGCTTATTTCTCTTCTAATAAAAAAATCTTATAAAACCAGTCTATAAATACTTTTAAATTACTAACTTATATTCTTGAATAAATATACTTCATATGTACATTCTATTCAAATATTTCTAAATTATTGTATTGTGACCTTGAAAATAGATTTATTAGTTTATGCTTGTATAATACATTCTACTATAAATATTCACGAGACAAATTAGTATTTCGAATGAAATAATTAATAAGTAATACGACGAAAAATGACTTAGTAATTTACTTGCTAATTTCCTTTATTTCTTTACAGTTATAATACATATCCTGCTCTTATACATTGATCTACCTTTCTCTTTTAAAAAAACAATGATATTTGAATGCATTGAAATGGTAAGTTTGTAAAATTTATCTCCACATTTATTTACATAATCGCTCAACATTAATTTATATTTTATCTCAATTCTAGTTAAAAATAATATTAAGGGTTGATAAATTATTCTTTATTAAGTTTCAGTTGTAAATATATAATAGATTAATTTAATAATTTAAAATCGAATAATTCACCGAGATTCCTCCAGCAGCTGCATACTTAAGTACAAAAAGTTAATTAAATCCCAAAAACAACTTCCAACTGCATTTCAAAGCACGAGCCCAAATAAAATAAAAGAAACGAATATAATAAATTAATCCCGAATACGCACTAAAATTACAGCAATCGATAACGCAAAAATATTTCAACTTTAACTGCGTACAAATGCTTGCGTACATACGGAACAATAACAATATACATCGAACATTATCAAAGGCCGCATTTAACGAGGAGAAAAAAGACAGAGACAGCCGGCAATAACAGACTCGGCGTGCATGCATTAAACATGGCGCGAAAGCGAGACGGAGAAACGGTGTATTTCATAAATTAAATAGCCATCTATATCCAGCTATCAAAATCCCTCTCTCTCCGGCTTTATGCATCCTCTCCTCATAGCCTCATCCCATTATACGCATACACACACAAAGACACGCACACGCAGCCGGGCCAACATAAATAACGCGGTGGAGGCGCGCGAGGCAAGCAAAGTTCGCGGATCGATCGTTGGCGGCGCGGCTGTAGACGTGCGTGCGCGACTTACCTCCAAAACTCCGATCGCACCGCCGACAACAACTTCCCTTGATTACAGGGCTCTCCTCTCTCCTCTCTCTCTCTCTCTCTATTTCGTGCGTGTATATATACTTGTATAAGTACGAAAATAGATGTCTAATTTCGAGGGTAACCGAGAGGAGGAGGGTGGGGGTAACAGGTTTCGTCGCTGATCCGCTCTTTTTTTTTTATCGCGCGGGCAGTGCTAAAAATTAAAAATTCAGAGGAAGCTTCGAATTGCGAGATTTTGGATAATTAATGAAGTGAGAAGCGGGTGATTAATCTGTAAATTTTTAATGATCTAAAGAAAGTGATAATTTAGATTGCAGGTACATTGTTTGATACTTCACTGATAACAGGTGTGGAACAGTGCTATTAATATTTTAATAAAAGATTGCAATTGTCAATAATTTATTTTATACATTAACAATATAATATTGATCATTATTTATATAATATGCAAATTAATGATATAAATAAATATATTATTACAAAAAATGAATAACACACTATAAAATTGCATTAACCTTACACACATTTCATTTACCTTGAACTCTTAATTACTATTTTCTATTTTAGGTTAAAACACTTCTTTAAAACATTGGATGTAGATCGAGCCATTTGATTAACATAAACGTAACATTCCAAAGAGAACTGACCACTTAATAAATCTCACACGCTTTAATCAATACCTTCCATCGTGTAAAATTTTTAACGCAAACACTTGCCAGAAAATTACGCTACATCAAATTTTCCGAGCAAGAAAAACGAACGACTTTGGGAAA
>JAWWEM010000001.1:13000187-13013435 GCA_035582935.1 Ormyrus thymus
GGAAATTTTGGCGAATGAGTGTTTGTGTGTATTCAAAGGCTCTTTCGAAGAACTAGGACCGACTGGGATAAATAGAAAAATGCGGGTAAATGGACCGCTCAGGTAGGCGTCTGATTGCACCTTCCTGTATTTTGAGGGTTTAAAATTCCAACTAACTTTTCATGCCTGTTTCCAAAAGAAATGTGAGGGTCGCTCCTATTTCTTCCTCGTGGAACTTTTGATTTTAAATATTTGCTGCAGGTTTTGAAATTCTAGATAAACTTTAAAGTACTTTTGAAACATTGAATATTTAAATTTTGAATAAGCAATCAAAATTTATAAATTTTCTGAATATTTTAGGTGAGTTCAGATATATTTATGAAAGAGTACACGGAAAACATTCTTTATACTGAAACCTATTAACTTTTGTTTAAATATTTATTTATGAATATTTGAAAAAGTGTGCATATAAAATTAAAGTTTAAAATCATTGTTGAATATTGGAAAAGATGACATTAAAATATACATAACCAGTTTTTAATTTTAAACCATATTCAAATTCAGGTCAGAGACTTAGAGAATATATTATTTCGAGAGTTCATGGCAATGCGTTTTAAAATCTGACAAATAACGAAAATTTAAACGAGTTTTGTCCAAATTAGTAGAATAAAAATATACCGAGTAAAAACGTAGAATGAATTTTTGCAACAAAGTATGGATTTTATTCAGCTTCTGTTATTTGAGGTTCAATATTAGAGGAAAATGTTTTCTCCCGGAGCGAATTTCTATTCATGAGAATTCATTTTGAATATTAACTAGAGTTTGAGTTTCATAAAAGGATAATCGTGGAAAATACTTTCTTGCCATATTTCGTTGAAAACTAAAAACAAGCTAAAAATTAATTTAAAAAATACTGCAAAACTTTGTTAATAATCCAACATTAAGTCCATTAAAACCTGAAATAATATCCTCAGGAAATATATTATCTTTCGAAATTCCCGAGAAAACTTTTTTATTATTCAGACTTCGTCAGAACTAATTTTGTAGACATTGCGAGACTTGAAACAAGAGAATTTTGAACGTACTTCTATTTATATGGCTAATGATGTCTCTTCGCGGCTACAATAAGATAATCCTGCTTGGGTGCAAGTATATAATCATTCGATAAGACACGCCGGGTATTTTCATTTATTCAATATGCAGATAAACATACTAACAACTGAAACTTACTATATTCGATTCTTATCCAATTCAAAGAGGAAGATAGATGTTCTCTTACGGAACATCATAATGTTATTGCAGTGTTTATTCTACAAGACAAGAGGGGTATTTTTGTTTAACCAATATATAAATAAACTTGTTATATTATATTCCCAAAAACGCAGAAAAACTTCAGCGAATATTTCAAAAACCATTAGACCAAACTATAGCTCACAACGGCGTATAAAAAAGAGCGATTCTTTAATCATAATTTATCGTTATTAAGGCAATAAAGAGGTAATTGACGCGTCGGCTCGATAGAGGAAAAACTTTTTTACGCCCGCTCGTTAATACACGCGTGTACAATGCATTCGCGCTCGATATTTTCAACGAGCCAACTTGTATCGCAGCCGATTAAAATGCGTCGCTTGTTGTACCAAAGCTGTCTGTCTGCCCGACTGTGTGTGTGTGCGCGCGCGTGCGTAAGCGTGTGCATGCGAGAGCGGTAAAAATGTGGACGATGAGTCGATGCTCCTTAAAGGAGAGAAAAAGAGAGAGGAGTCGAGAGCATCTGGCTAACCGATTTTGGTCGACCCTGAAACAGGCTAGAATCAAGTGGGAATAAAGGTTATGACACGGTTCTCTGAATTTTTAAATTTCGTTTTCACTTTTAAAAGGAAGATACCAAGAGATTGTAAACTTGGTTTTAAAATTAATTCTTAGCGCTTAATATTATTAATACCATTAAAGGAATACAAATTTTTTTGATTAAATTACTTTGTGAGTTTATTTTTCTTCGAATTTTTGAAACCGACAAGTTAAAGTTATTATCTCAATTAATATCATTGAGGCATGTAAGGTATTTAATATGTAAATAGGAAATTAATGTAGGTTTCCAGGTTACGTATTTGAATAACATAATTCAAAAGATATTAAGATTAATTGCTTTTTAAAACTAAACGTGATTTCTTCGTTTTATTCATTTATTTTATGGACGAGTAATGCTTACGTTGTTATAATTTTGATTGAATATTGCACGGAGCGTAATATAAAATTATCCAAAAAAGTTTTTAAAGAATTAAAACTAATTCATTATATTTGTTTAAATATAATCTAAATTTTATAGACTTGAGCATTTATCTAATCTCGATTGATTAAAGAAATTGAATCCTTATTTTATTTATAGCCAACTTAATCACCACGAAATTTGAATATAAAATTTCATTAATATCATACTTGAAACTTTCGAACAATGCAAATATGAAACGTGAAATATTGAACTTTGCTTAATTACGATAATCTACTTCCGAATGATTTATATTAATCTTTTATTTCACTCCACCTTCATTTGCAAAACAAAATTTCAATTACTCGCCATTTACATGCGATATATTCTGTGTTGCCTCACTGCAATTCCTTAGAAACAGATGTACAAGCGTTAAAGATTTCAACCAGGATATCCACTCGCAAATTTTATTCATAAATACGTATAGCCTCTAAAAAAGAGGAGAGACCGAAATGGAAAAAGAAGCGCGCGGAGAAGGGAACGCGATAAAAAGATATCGAAAGCGAAACAGGCGGTGAAAGAGAGGAAGGAATAAGAGGCGAAATGGACGGGGAGAAGGGGGGGGGAGAAAGGTTCGAGCATTGAATGGACAACGTAGTAAATAGAGCGATACAGTCCGGCGGATTTAGTGATAAATTCGGCTATTTCTTTCCACGATTTTTCAAGGGATTTCTCTTGGGAATAAACGATCAGTTTTTTCGACAAAGATACGATTTGACGGTAAGAGAAGTTCGGGATAAAGTGAGCGATGACTTTTTCCCGGCGTTTTTCCGATATTGTCTGGAAAGTTTTATTCTCTCTTGGGTTATGAGAAAGTTGTAAGCTTTAATCACTTAAGAGTATTCAATACTATCTTAATCTCCTTTTTCTACTTTTTAATATATGAAAATAAAAATTATTCCCTTAATGAAGCTTTAATTGGTTTTTAGTCGTTTCTTCTATAAAATGACATTGATGACAGAAAAGTTATATCAATTATTATATTAATTTATTCATTTAGATGCTAATGTTTTCACTGCTTCCAGAGATTTTAAAATCCAGTCTTTTTAATAATTAAAAACGAATATTGATTAATTGATCAATGCTTATAAAGTGAATCAATTATTCTTCAGTTAGCAACCGCAAAAATTGATTCAAATGCATAAATCAAGTGGATGCATCGCGCGCAATTACCGAATTGCCTATCGCGACGATTGCGAGGCCTTGATAACACAAATAAGACACGAGCCAGCAAATCCAAACCAAAAAGAAGGAAGAGAAGAGAAGACAACACAGAGGCGGCCGCAAAAAAATACGCCGGCAATTAAGCAAATAAACCTATCAAGGAAAAAGGAGCACGAAAGGAAGAGCGAAGAAGGAGAGAAAAAAAGACTCGGCCGGTAAGAGAGAAGAAGTTCCAAGTGAAAAAAACCAAACCAATGGAGCCGTGGAGGAGGGCGAGAGGGGGAGAAAAAGTAGGGCTTAACGAGCTCGTTTCGCTTGATTCGGAATCGCCATTTTCGGTTTAATGCACGAGTGCGAGAACCGTTTTATCGATCATATTGATCCCCCTTCGATCGTTAGGCTAGATTTTGCTCGGCGCGCGCAGGCGCACTCTTTTTTTCCGTGCTTCCGAGTCGGGGCTAATTAATGGCGCGCTAAATGAGATTTATTTCATAATTTCGTGCGCTTTTTCCGCGCCGCGGCCACCTGATTTATCATCGCCGTTTCTTGCTGCTGGAGGAAACGTTAAGTCGTGTCCCTTTGCGACAAAAAGAACGGCCGGTTAAGCGGCATTTTTATGAGGACATTGCGTTCTGCAAATAGTGCCTTTTATTATTTCGCTGGATTTCAGGTTTGGAAAATTTTTTAGGTCTGCAAGTTGATGAATAGGCGGTCGTTCTTTTTTCCTTTTTCAAATGCATGTGTAGAAAAACATTATTGACCATTATTGATCCGCATGAATGGAGCTGTAGAAATTAGAATCGAAAATAATGATGACTGCGCAAGATGTATTTTTGGTAATATTCCTAAAAAATTTTTTACTTTGATTTAACAGAACTTCATTGATTAAAAAGAACTCTGTAATAATCAACAATTACTTGTAATTGTTGATTATATTAATTTAATTTATTATTATTAATTTTACTTTTCATGACTGGCGCTTGGTTACGCATCCTAATATTTTACACCTCTCATGACTAAATTAAAACCGATGACGATTACAAATTGTATAGAATCAAATCTTTACAAAACCTGTTTAAAATCTTTATAAAAATTATATAAATTATTTCCACTTGGGGATAAGAAGCCTTATTCTTGTATACTTACGTAAAAGAAACAGTGTATACTCTGTGTAACTCACCTGCAACAAAGAAAAGGATATAGTTAGAATTAAGATTTTGAAGTACATCTCATAATTAAATGGCAATTAAATTTCAATTGTAGAATCTTGTTTTTAATTTAAATTCTAATAGCTATATACAGTAACCGATGACAGATTTTCTATACTTCCCAATCTAAATTTACTTTAATACGCTGAGCAAAAGCTGTCATGCAAACGAATTCGTCATCCTTCCCCAGTAAAACCGAAATATGAAATCATAACATCCATTCCAATTCCGAGCGTTAAATCACCTCGTGCAATTTCCAACCGAACTCCGTGCAAAAAAGGTGTTTACGTCTTGTTTAGGCACAAAAGAAGCACGAATCTGCAAGCCGGTATAAATCTCGCATCTCGATCAAGTCGGGGGAAAATGGCTCTGCATGCATGTCGCAAGGCAGCCGCGCGCTCGCGACAAATTGCGAAATTTCATTCGTTCGGAATTCAAGCACGTAAGGAACGTACCTAACGACTCGATTGTTAAATTTACACCGCGAGCGAATGAATAAAGTCACCGTGCGGATGAAAAGAGCGAGCCTGTCTGGAAGGTCGAATTATTGCTCGAAAGCTGCGTCAGAGGTATCGAAGCAGTTTTTATGATTAGTCTATTATTCACTTGTAATAACGGCTTAATTTGTCTCGAGTTGTTGTTGTAGAAATTAGTGAGTTTATTCAGTGTGTAAATTCCTTGAATTAAAATGCATTCTGTAAATTATGTAATTATATAATTTTGTAAATAAACACTGAATTTATTTTGTAATTCGTTTTAAATTATTGCTTTAGGAGAATGATCAACCTGTGCATCTAAACGATGCTTTTACACACACTTAAAGGTGACCCCAAACAAGAGATGATGTTTAAATGAAAAAAAATGATCACTTTTGCTGGAAAGTTTTAATGTTATAATCTGACGTTTTAATGAATACGATATACATATATTTCAATTCTTCGAAGCTTCATAAAAGTTTAAAAGTTTAAATTCATAATTGGGTTTCCGAGCAAAAGTTGAATTTCTAATTTAATTTAATATTCTCTAAGAATATTATTGTTTAAATCCAGTATTTAAAATGAAACTTTCTTTAAATATTCACAAGTATAAAATTCTTTTTTAAATATTTTAAGTTTAAAGAAGGGTTACTTTAAAAATATAAAATACAAATTGCAATTTAGAAAAAAATTTAATATTTAAATACGGGAGAGAAGTTTGCTCGACCCTTTATGCAAAGAAGATTAATTTAGTGGATCATCTGGCTATTTTTATGGACCTGATACTCCCATCAATCAAAGCTTTTTATGATCATAGTTCAGCTGCTTCAAAGACTTTCATAGCTATACTAATGAAAGCATTTCTACTTCTTAATGAACACGCAACTCACAGTTTCTAACAAGCAAACGCATTGCAATTACTTTTCCCAATAACATTTTTCTAATCGCGCATTAATTCACGAAAAAAAAAATCAAAGACGTCAAATCACAATAAAGCATAAACATAGTTCCATATTACAATCTATCCTTTTACGCCTCTCATAAACTTCATCGGCGATCCTCGAAAAAACTCCTCATTCCCCTGAAATTTCCTCGCGTTCGCCCTGAAAACTCGGCTCGAGCCATCAATAACGAGCAACTCCGCAACAACTCTCAGGGCCTCATCATCATTTTCCACCCAGAAAAATCAAAGATCCTTTCTCGGGAACACATAAGGTTTTGTGGCCAAGCCGGCGCTGATTGACTCCGACCGAGAGCGAGAGCGAGAGCGAGAGAGAGAGAGAGAGAGAGAGAGCGAAGGCAAAAAGAACAGAGCCAAAAAAACCGGGAGAGAAAACTGAGAGGCGGGTAATCATCATCCCTGCGGGCCGGGGCGATAAATCGCCGGCAACTCGCGCATAAACGATTTAGCATAATGCGGGATGCAGCGCGGCAGCGGGCAGCAGCAGCAGCAGCAGCATCTGCCCAACGCCGCTGCTGCGGTTAGTCATCCATTACCGGCCGGTTATGCGGCCCGAGTTACACTTGTATATATTGATGTAATCGCGATATCTGGCCGCTCGCAGGCCCGACCGGCGGAGAGCCATATATTTCGCGAGGCCAGAGCCGGAGTCAGGCCGATGACTCGGGAGAGCCGAGATTTGGGGCTTTTAGAGGGGCATTTTCGCGCCCTCGGCGCCCTCGAACGACGCCCGTTTCATTTGCTAATATTGTTTTCATGCGAATTTATGGCGGAAGTTGTCGAGGATCGTTTGATGGTTAAAGTACTCCATTACCTTTGTATTTGAATTTTGGTCAAGTTAAATGTTATACCGCTATTTCTAATTGTCTTCTTATTTTTTACCATATTCTAGTGTAAATAAGTTTTTTCAATCTTATGAAGTAATAATAGACATTCTTAATAAATTTGAAGAAAGTATTTTCCATTTGTTTAAAATTGTTTTTATTATTAAAAATACTTTACATTGATATTCACATAGACGTAGATATTCATTACAAAAAATAAACTAGTTTGCTTGTACGATTACAATAAATGAATAAAGAGAGATGCCACCGCTAAGGAACAGACAATAGCTTGTAGATTCGAGCGAAAATGCCCTCCGGCAGTATTTGAAATTACTAACTTTTGATATTCATTCGACCTCAATGTGTCTAAGTAATATTCATTTCCCCGAAACTTTGATTATGCGGTTTCGTTTTCTTGCACCGCCCGGACTATTAAAGTACTTAATTAACGAAAGTTTTATTTACGTTGATGATACGTTTTAATAAAGATTACGCAGTGACTCAGTTTCGCAATCAAAGTAGCCTCTGTGCGAAAAACTGATAAAACCTCTCGAAAAGTAGGTCGAATGGTAGTTTAGACTCGTAAGCGTTTACTTTGGAGAGATACTTTAGTATTTTTGAAGTATTACATTTTACTCTCACACTTAAATAGTACTAAACGTTTATTCTTTAATAATAACGTAATTATTCGCATTGCGAAAGGAAAAACTCATTTTATAACCGTGTTAAACGGAATATTCAAAGATGTATAACTGGCTTTAATTATAAATCTTTGTTCACGTGAGCGAAAGCCTTGAAAGAGACGTTAATTACTTTAATTAATTTAAGAGCTGAAAGTAGTGTCATAATAGAATACGTTTACGAAAACACGTTTTAAAAAATCAATTCTTTTATTTCATGAAATAATTGCTTGCAACTACTTGCATTGTGTACACATTAATTAAAATTTTCAACATTGGACATTTTTTGCTTTTTAATTATCGCACATAACAGCTTGAAAAACATGTTTCTGCAAAATAGAAATCGATTTCTTAAGTGATAACATGACTTCAGTATAGAGAGGGTAAATGAAATTATATGCTCTAAGTTTCTACTTTCTACGCCACTTATGTCAATTACCTATAGATTGTACAGCAGGGGGAATATTATTTTACTGTTATTCTTCTTCAGTCTTACACTTATCCAACAGCCATAGATGTTTTGCCAGAACATAATAGAATTTCGTACTTTTCTAAATTGGTTGAATTAAAGTATTTTTTAAATTATAAATAAAATAATTACGTTGGTGGCGGTTGACTTAACCGGAACAAGTAATTTCATCATTATAATTTCGTAATTCAGCCTCGTTTACTTAAAAATAGGAAAGAGTAATTAAATAAAGTAGAAGTAATTTATCTTCATTCCATTTTCTCGAAACATCTTCAAAACTAAAACACCAATTACGTAATGAAAAAACTAATTCTTTTGCCAATATTTGCCGAATGAAGTATATCCGCGTCGTTCTATCTCCAGTGATAAACTAAAATGTTAAATCAACTTTTTTCAATTTTTTTTTAATCAATTCTCGATGTCGAAGTACCTCATTCACTCGTCTTTAAAAAGCAATTTCGCTACTCGCGTGTATTACAAGCCTCTCCTGAACGAGAAGAGCAAAGAGGAATCCCTGCACACAACAAAGCGAGAGAGAGAGAGAGCGAGAACGGTCTAGTGCTTTTTGACGTTTTATCAATAACATTATTATTTTCCTAGGATATTTACGAGGGGCGGACGAAATTTTTCGCGAGGGGGGGGGATTTTCTACAGTCGGTCTTGCGCATTGACACCGATATTTTCATTCCCCGCGCGCGCGCGCGCGCGAGAGAGAGAGAGAGAGAGAGAGAGAGACGCAAGAGCGTATAGTAGCGATTCCGTTCATTTTTCTCTTTCCTTTTCTTCCTTCGTTCGTTCGTCGCGTTCTGTTGTTCTTTTTTGTGGTCGTCGTTCGTTCACCTTCCCTCCCGGCCTCTCGCGTGCAACTTCTCTCTCACTCTCTCACTCTCTCTCTCTTTCTCTCTCTCTCTCTCTCTCTCTTCCTCGGTCGCGGCTGAAAAAAAGTTTTTATTCCAAACGACGCGCAGGAGATGCTTCGAGTTTACTTCATTTGGCGATGTTCTTTGTAAACTATTGTTTTTATTTAGTTTTGCTTTTTTTTCGATCTGACGAACGCACTTCGGACATTGAATAAATTTGTTTCGATGATTCGATTTGGCGAGATTGATTGGTAGATTTGATCTTTCTGAAAGTGCAGTGTTTTATCGCGATTTTGCCGTTATTTAAAGTTTAGTAAATTTTAATAGTTCTATCCCAATCGAATTTATATTCCTTTATAGACTTTTGTTCAATTTTATACGTCAGAAGAATATATTAAAATACACAGTTTTTCAGAATAGTAAATGCAACTAGTTCTTGAATCCAAAAAGAAAAAATAAAAAACTTCCTAAAAAAGAGACTAAACATTTTTTCACACATTTTATCTCTTTACGTATCAATGCACCCGTCCGAAAAAAAAGTCTGCCCAAAAACTGTCCGGCACAGCAATTTCCGCCGTCCCATCGGGCAAAAGAAGTCGAGCGCCAAACTCGGGGAAAAAGGAGGCTCGTCGCTCGTTTCTGGCTTGCGCGCGATTGATTTCATAACTCGGCGCGGCTCGACTCGCTCAAAATCGCGGTCAGGGGGAACTTTCTTTGGCGACTGTACTCGCGCGCTTGCTCGCCGACTAATTTTGCCGATTAGAATTTTAGCCGCAGAGAGGGACTAAGGCACCGGCGTGTACAGTCGCGCGCGAAACTTTGCGTGCGCAGGCGCGCTCTTCTCTCTCTCTCTCTTTCCCTTCTTGCCTTTACTTTCTCTTTCTCGTCGCTGATGTCGGGGGCTTATCTTCCTTTTTTTACCTCCTTTAAGCGCGGAGAGATACAGCCGCCGCCGGCGTTCCTTCCCCCTTTTTTTTGGACGTCTTTCGGGCCTGAGTTGTAGGTCCGAGTGGATCGTTGATTCTTTTATGATGGGATTCAATGGGAATGTGGTTGATAATGGAACGCGAAACATTTTATGGTGAATGATTCGTTAAGAATGTTGTTGTTTCTTTTGTGGAGATTTATATTTATGGTTGAAATTTTCTATGGTAAAAGCGTAGAATCTGTTTTTGTTAATTAATGTTTGACCATTAGCGGAAAATATTTCAAGAATTTTTCTATTTTTACTTACCTGAGTATTGTTTTTATTCTCGTCAATTAAAATGTTTTCGAAATATTTAATATTGTTTGGGAATTATGATATAAATAACAGAGTTTTGAAATTCGATAAATGCTGTGTTGTGTTTTTATAAGCTAATATTTTTGAATGTGTATTTTGATTGGCAAAAAATAACTTCTCTGGCAAATTTCCAGTTCGCTGTATAAGTCTACGTTTTACTATTAGTGCAACATAATTTGCTACTAATAACTTTTGAATAAACAGTTTCAGCATTCATAAATAATTGATGTAAATTATACATAAAAAGCACTGTTAATTAAAAATTTAAACGTCAAATTATAACCGAGTTGGTGAAATACATTTTGAAAAATTAACAATTTCCCAGCTGGAAAGGAGAAGCTCTGCACATTGGGTAAGCATTTTTACATTTCAGCCGCACTGGAGGCTCCAATGTTTCCGCTCGAAAACTCAAGGAGCAGCAACGGCACAGCGCCACTCTTCCCTAACGACTTTTTTGCGAAAAAAAAAAGAACCGCGGCAGATCGCATTCATTCATTCACCAAGAAAACAACAGTAGCAGCGTGTATCGTAAACACAAAATAATACGCGACTGTTTATCACTTATTATCCTTCTCCGCGCGCATGCGCCTGGGCACTTTCTTCGTCCCCCCCTCCACTTCCGCGCGGTGCATTCCTGCCGAATGACACTTGTTTTCCGAGCTTCTCTAGTGCGATGCAATTTACTTCGCGGCGGGAGGGGAGCGAGAGAGAAGCTGCAAAAGTAAATTCCATTAAAAGCGACGAGCGGGAGGTGGACAGACTTTCGTTTAATGTCCGGCGGGAGGAGGGGGAGAGAGTTTAGATTAACGGCATCAATAGTCGGCCGTGAATCTTAGCGTTGAAAAATTTAGTGAATGTAGTGGGAAAAAGAGTTTTTTAGTCATGGAGATTTGCGGGCGGCAATAAAAATAGCTTGTGGTTATGTAAAATTTACCGTTTAGAGGAAAAAAAGAAATAATAATTCAAAGAATTTTTTTATTATACTTATTATAATGAATAAAAAATTATGAAATATTCTACTGTTTTATTACTTCACTAATTTAATGCAGTCATCTTCATAAAGTATAAAAAATGGTGTCAGCAATTGAAATATAACCGTTCCACCTGAATATAGAACGACTTGATCAAAGTAAATGTCACTTAAAAATATATTAATGTTATACTAGTCATTATAATATGCAAAATGTATCTTTTCTTTAGTAATACGGAAGGAATAGTAATTTTCAATATTTAAACTCTGATTAAATTTACCTTTTAGTATATTTGGAAAGTCAATTTAATTACCCTGACTGAAGAAAGCATTTTACTCCCTATTAAAATTAAACTGGCCTTTAAAATGTAATTAAGCACACAGATAATCTAATAACGAAGATCGCATCATTATCAATTTATTGAATTGAATTGAATTATTTAATTTTTGTCCGTTTATTAAGGATACATTTAATATAATAGAACGTATTATGCAGCGTATTTGCATAGCTGGGTGTGGCTTCGATAGAGCTCCAGTATATGCACGAGGTTTTGAAGTCGGGATTATTTTATTTGATTATGCAAAATCCTGTTTACTGGCGGAATTTTGTGAAACACAACATTCTCTAATATGCGACATAATATGCGGCCAAAATAGAGCATGAGGTTATATGCATTTCGGTCATTTTTCATGGGTAAAATAAAAATTGCTTTTACACCTAAAACCCATAAAAAATAAATCACATTTATCCTTCTTAATATAATTATTTATTCACTGACATCATTGCTAATTAAACGTTTGAACATCGGATCAATATTGAAACAATCTCTCGAAATAAAAGGTATATAGAGGTTACTCAACGAAACTGAAGTCGAAGATTGAAAACGGGGCCAAAAAAGAGGCAGGAAAAAGTCCATTGAACCGATAACGTAAATGCGTTTTTAGAATCGTCGGGCGATAGAGAGCGAGAGAAAAAAAAATAAAAAGAACCGAGAGGTAGAGAGAAAGAGAGACGGGCCGATAACAATTCGTCGATCGTATACGGCTAACGCACGCGGCCAAGTGTCGCGAGCTCGAAATGTTCGGAGAACACGCGAGAGGGTACATAGCCTACATAAGGGCCACTCTGCAGTTCAATGTATAAGGCCTAAATGCCTTTTAGATTCTATATTTCTCTTGAGATATTGCTTTCCAGCGGAGACTAAAAGATTCAACGACGTTGTAAGAAAAAAAATTTTCTGAGTAATGCTTCGAAAAAATGTAATTATTAAAATTTGTTTATGTAAGGTTGTAATAACGTTATAAAATTTTATTATATTAATATGCAATAAACATTCGAGCTTATAAAAGCATTTTTACTGGAAATTAAAGAATTATATAAGGCTGTAAAAGATAATTTTATATATGTTCGCTTCTTTGTGTACATTAATATTACAAAATTTTAAAACAAACTAATAACGTTTTATTTCCTTTAAAATAAATATTACTCGTATTACTTTAATGAAAAAAGCGTATTATTCTTATTATTTCCTTTAGCAATAGTATATCTGTATTAATATTTAAGAACACTTTAATCAAAGTAAAACATTTTCATGCTAAAATACATTTCTGGTAAAGTAAACGAAACAGAGAATTACACAAAGAACGTCAGAGAAAAGAGTCGACTCGCCAACAGAAATTAAAAGAGAAGTAAATTAACTTTACGATTCCTTTTAACAACTGAACAGCCGATGCTTTATATATTATATAATATTAACTGTTATTTTAAGTTCAACTCCCACAGCGAAGTTTCTTGTCTAGTCACTACCACGCGCCCGAGCTGGAAACTCACACGGACTCGTGGGTGCGCGCGCGCGAATTATTGGATAAACCGAAGGAAAGAAAAAGTCCATTATGCTCCGTCCGTGCAACTGCATGTTCGCACCTATACAGCAAAACGGGAAATATGAGCGTGTATTCGCGACGCTTTGCACAGAGCAGACGTCGGCCGAAGGAACGAAAATACTTTGCTCGCCGTGAAATATTTTAAACACTCTCTCTCTCTCTCTCTCTCTCTCTCTTTGTCTCTCTCTCTCGCGGCCGAGAGCAAAGTGTGTACTTCAATTTCGC
>JAWWEM010000001.1:13013535-13034772 GCA_035582935.1 Ormyrus thymus
CTCTCTCTCTCTCTCTCTCTCTCTCTCTTTGTCTCTCTCTCTCGCGGCCGAGAGCAAAGTGTGTACTTCAATTTCGCAAAATTGCACGTGCGTAAGCGCTTGTTTTGCGCTCGGATAAACTTGTGAATGGCACTTGTTTAATTTTATCGGAGGAAGGAAGGAAGGTGCTGATTTTTGAGAGTTAAAATTGACTTTTGAGTTTGCTTGTATAGCTGAAATTTTACTCCTTTCGTTCTTTTTTTGATACTTTGTCTGGCATTTAAAGAGACTCATTTGAATAATAAGCGAACGGTCGAGATAAGAGATATAGAATTGCTTAAGGAGGAAATTAAATAAACAACTTTTTAATTTAAATTACAAATTCTTTTAAATGTCTAACCTTTCATTTTTTTTTTCTTATTGCGAATTAGAATTTATTTTAATCTTAGCATAAATTATTGCTTATTTTAATGATATTACATAGGATTATTCATTTTTCCAACAATAAAATATTAGTTAAAATAATCAATTGTTAAAAGCTATTAAGAGATACGTAATCATCCCAAGTGCTAACAATGATAAAAATATGAATGACAGTGTTTTACATTCTTAGCATGTTTGAAAAATCGAGGTTATGCGTTTTGAAATAAAACGCTTGCTCTCATTCGAAAAGAATTAAATAAAATTTAATAACCCAACTTCATTAATATAAAATATATTAATATAAAATAAATAAGGAATATTCAAATGCACAATAAATAAGTCTTTTTAATTAAAATTTCGGAATTTCCATTCATCCATTTAAATGAAGTGTTTGAAAAGCAAATCAGAATTTAATATAAAACCGATATTTTCAACTCATATCTGAAATAGCGCTGTATTGCGTTATTTATAAAATATTTTAAAATACTAAAGTATTTATTAAAAATTTTATTTGCGGAAGTAAGAAATAACACGATATATTGGCGTAAAAAAGATTAAATAAAAATCTTAAAACTGCATATTATATTAAAATAATAATAAAATATTAATTTAGAATTAAAGAGTTATCTCGAGTAATGTAATAATTGAAATTATAATGCAATTTACGCACAATTTTTTTTATTCCTACATTATCATAATTTGTGGCCTGCAAACAAAGTTGAATAAAAAAGTCAGAAAAAAGTTAAGTGACTTTTGAACAAGATAGATAACCGAAGATAAGTCGTCTTACAATTATTATTTTATTTTCAATGATATTAAACATTTTTTCCTCGATGAGTAAATTATAATTCAACAAAATTATCAAAATTCAAATATAAAAATGTACAATGTTATAAAAATAAAAACAAAAAAGAGGAAATGATGTTTCAAGCATAAAATAAAATTACAACTTAAAGCAGGAACATTCTTAGGAATATCTAACTCAAAGTTTTTCTATTTGATTAAACTAATCTCTCAACTACATAAAACTAAAAAATTATCTTTCTCGCTCAAAGAGAAGAAAAAAAAAATAATTTTACAACTCTCATTCGCGCATTAAAATAATCTACAGAGCGCAAAACAAACTGCGTGAAAAAAACTTGAAGAAAAAAAGAGAAAAAGACACGCAGCAAAGAAGAGGACGAAACAAGTTTTCAGCGCTTAAGAGCGAGCGAGACAGAATCTATCCTACTCACACGCACGCACACAGGCACACAAAGCCAGTGCTGCATGTGCCAGTGTGGGAGGAACGACTCTGCTTCCTCGTGTTAGTGCTCGTTCGTGTGCTTGGCTTTTCTGTCGCTCTCGCTCTCGTGCACGTGCAACTTCCTGCAAGCATGCGCGCGCGCGCGCGTTTCTGTGTGTGTGCGTGCGCGTGTGTGTGTGCGTACACCTCGAGAAGCGAGCCTTTGGCTTTAGATTATAATTACGGGCGCGCGAGCACTGGAGGGAGAGAAAGAGAGATAGAGCTCTTCGTTTCCTTCTTCTGTAGAGAAATATTTTTACGTCCGTGAGAAGACTTAGCTTTTATTTTTTTTTATACCTTTTCGTCTTTTGTTTTCTCCTCTCTTCTCTCCTCCTTTTCGAGCATCGGTGCGTTCGAATTTTTTTGGGTAAATTTGATTATCTTTTTACGATTTTCGCTATTTATGAGATTTTCGCGTGCGACGCTTTTAAAAAAGGTAAAGCGGCGGTTGTGTACTTGAAATTCTTCGGCGATGAGTCGTCAGCAGTTGATTTTTCTTTTATTGTGCATGAAAAGCATTAACTGTATTTAAGTGATTGTCTGTTTTGAGTTTGTAGAAAAATAATTTGTGAGCGTTCATTTAATAGTAAATATTTTTAGATATGATGTAGAATAATATTATTGACTGCGTAGTTTATAATTAATATATGAATATCTCTTTGGTGTAAAGTAAATTCTACTTTTTCTGAAAGATTTTTATAGTTTTTCTTACGTATTTTTTATAACCACTTAAAAATGTCTGTTCCGCAACGTGGTCTTAATAATAATTTAAAAAATCTAATTAAATTAAAAAATTAAATTAACTTTATTTTCAAAGCAATTAAATATTTTAATAAGTATGTTGAAAGAACTAAATTTAAATGAAACATCCATTGAAATAAAATCTGAAATTTTGTTTTTAAACCATTTAATAATAATAAAAAATTCAATTTCCAATACATTTGAATATATTTTAAAAACTGTTAAAAATTCATGAACTGAAAAATTTCTTATCTTTGTATAATTATTGTCATTTGCTGATAAGACAAAAAGTCAGATAACACAAAAATCTAATAATTCATAAGCACTATTTTACTTAATATCAAAATTTTTTTTTATCAAGAAAATTAACATTTACAGTAGTTTTCCTGTCTTAAAAAAATATTTTAATTATTGTTTTTCACTTGCAAAACCAAGTAATATAAATATGTGATAAGTTACGCAGTATTGCAATTCACTTAATAATCAAATTGTAATTATACGATTAGCAGTGATAATAATTGCATCGATTCTCTCGATCACAACACAGCTTACGTTTAATGCAAGTAAATAAAGATAGTCATTGTGACAATTAAAAGCAAAGTAGAGAATTAAAATTTAAAACAAAATAATAAAAGCAAAAACGTAAAATAGCTCCACGTGTGTATTAAATTATATGAAAAATGTAATTTTTAATTTATTTTAGTTAACAATAATGCTTTAGAAAATTATTAATCATCTAAATTCGGTAAATTTGAATAATAAATACTGCAAATGATGATCTAAATTTTATTTTAAAAATTATTTCAACTTATTTGAATTCAATTTTAACAAAAAACATTTTGAGAATTTTCCACCTACTTATATAAGTTTAATAAAAACTAAAAAACTAAAAAATAATATGCGGTATTGCAGCACTTAAAGATTAAAAAGTATCAAAGCTATAATGCAAACTTTGATTAAAGCTTTAAAGTTTTGTTATCAAAATATTTTTATTGTATTATCGTTAGACATTAAATTTTAAAATTTATAGAATTTCTCCACATTAAAAACAATTTTTTATTAAATTCTAAATATATAATATATAAAAGGTATTTTAAAAAAAGTCTATAAAATACAGTTTTATTTAAATATTTGATATGATAAAATGTATATTAGAACCAATCAACTAAAGATAAAAATGTATATTCGCTAAAACTGATAAGTGTAGAGTTTAAAAAGTCCTCCAAAATAAAAAGCAATCAAAAAAAAGATGCTCGCAACTAATATTCTTAAAAGAGAATGACTAAATCGAATACAAATAATCATTTGCATGACTCATGAGCTCTTCGAGCGTAACGCGCGCCACTATCGATTTCGCTTTTAAAACGTATATTTTCAATTTGTGCCCCCCCCCCCCCCCCACCTCCGCCGAACCTCCCACGACAAGCCGGATACATCGACGTTTTAACGCCGGTGATTTGCAACTGCAGCGGCGCGCAAGAACTTTGCCATCGTTACATCGTTATCGTTATTATTGTTATTGCTATTATCGGTGTCGTTGTTGTACTCCCCCCGCTCTTCTTTCCCGCGCGGCTGCGAACGATTCAAAGACAAAGAGGCATGCGCTTTTTGTGTCTTTATTCCGATGAAAAACTACGCCGTTTCGAGCAGGATTTTTCGAGGGTTCATCAATTTGCTCATAAATCTAGCAATTTCTAATTTTTAATTGGCTGATATTAATATTTCAGCCCGAAGTACAAATAGTGCGAGTCAACCTTTGTGCTTTGTTTTGAGTGAGTGTTATTTACTCGAGCATAAATCATGTATTTTTAAACGGGAAAAGGAAATTAGAATTTCAGTAATTTATTAGAAAGTTAGTTTACGTTTTCTTGTGATTTTTTTCACAAAAAAATACTCGGTTTAATGATAATATTACTTTTTCAGGTACGTAGAATCGCTATATCAATCAAACTTTTAATCAGAAACGTGACACTTACATGCAGTTGAGTGTTTAAGCGACATTCATTCCACTTTACGAGACTTGCAATTGTATCAATATTGTAGTACTTTAAGCTTTACGTAAATTCGTGAAACGTCTATTGCATAAAACCTAGTCACAAATTATTACTTTGAATTGAAAATAACTTTGATAATTAGGTATATCAAAGTTTAATAAATTAAAATATTTATGAATTTTAATGAGCGCAACATTTTTTTACAATTACGATTTGTTATTAAAAATAAAACTCATTAACGAGAGTGCATAAAGTATTGAAATACGATTGATCGATTTCGTATCAATAAAGAAATAAATGTAATTTTTCATTTTTTTCATTATTTACAATATTAACCTAGCAAAAAACTCGTATTCCGTTATTAGTATCTATCGACCACAGTTAAGTCTACTTTGTCTAGTTGAGTAATAAAAATAACTATAATCCCAAATAATCTGCAAACTGTATTAAACTTTATGAATTTAAACGTTCGATTATTTCAAAATGAAAAAAGGGGAATATCTATGTATTAATTTACAAATTAATTCCAAAAAAAAACTTTCACCAACCCAAAATTAAACCAAAAATTTCCCCGTTAAAAAATTTCGTTAATAACACGCTAATAAAAGCGCTCGGTGCGGAGCGACGAAAAAATACGAGAGCACTCTCGTAAAAATTGATTTTTAAACCTATAAAAAAGATAATCCGAGAATATTAAATTCTCCGCGTTTCAAACGAGCAACAAATTGAAAGACAAAAAAGGAGAGGGAGAAAAAAATATCAGCCTCTACCCTAAAAGTGATCTCGAAAAAAAAGGAAACAGAAAAAACCTCAAAAGGCTTCGTATCTCTTTCTCTCTCGCTTATCGATTCACATACTCGGGCGAACGCTTGCGCGCACACACACACACACACGTAAGCGGTTCGGTGCATTACACGGCAACATAAGAACGAGTGCGGAGGCGACGCGCTTTCGCGTTTTGTTTTTCCTCTCTCTTTTTCTCGTCGTTGCACGGCTGTCCCTTTCTCAGCGGGGCACTCTTCCCCCCTCTCCCTCACTCCGGCGACCCGCAACGTTTTGGGTTTCGAGGTCGGGAAAAAAATTGTGACCAGCTGGAATTTTGGGTACAGATGTGGCAGCTTTGAAAGGCCTCGGAGATTTAAAAGGTTAGGAAAAGTTTTTGTTGCCTGGCAAGAGTTGATACTTTGTCAGTTTTCCTTGAATGGCTAACATATCATCTCAATATGGAGTGGGCTTGAAATTTCAAAGTGAAGTGTTGCTTAAATTGAAATTATATTTTAATTTTAAATAAAATTTAATTAGAAAGTGCTTAGAAAAAATGAATTGAAAAAGATGGACATGAAATTTCTTTTTTTAAGTTATTAATCCAAAGCCAATTAAACGCGAATAAAGTATTTTCAAATTTTTTTTTAAAATATTATGTTTTCAATTTTATCCTTTCACAGTTATATCACTTTGATAACTTTTATTTTAATAATAAAGTTTCCACGAGTGCTTACATTTTGTAAAAAATTTCGAACACAATTTTTACACAAAATTTAGTTAAATCTGATTTGAAATTCTTACATGTTCTCTCTGGAAAATTCATAACTTACTAGATATTCATAAAAATGTCAGTTTCTACTTTTTTGCGCCATAAAAACTTTTCGTAACATTCAACCGTCCAAGATATTCAGGGCATTATTTCTATGTCATAATACGGCACTATGCAAAACTTAAGCTTCCTACAGTTGTTCCGAAATATTACCACTTTTTTGTCTAAAATAACTAGGCTATTATTATACTGCCGGATAATTATAAAAGCATGCGATGACTTTGCGTTACAGAAGAGCCAAAACGATCGAATGATAATATATAATTTAAAAACATCGAGAAGAATTTTATTTGCATACGTATTATTAAAGATCTTTTTAAAATTGAAGATATAAATTATCAAGCTCGTAAGTTTTAATTAAATCCATTTTCATTTAAATAATAGAATGAATCACTCGTATTAATAATAAAAAAACGCAACTTTTTTATTTTCATTAAAATCTGTTTCCCGTGCAGAATTTAAAAAGGAAAAAAATATTAATATAACAAAAGCTACCTTTTACTTATTACATATTTAAAAACTAAATATGTATAAATTCACATTAATTTCAAATTTAAAAACTTTTTTTATTTAAATAAACAATGTTTATAAAGTTAGTTTACCATCAATAAGCAACCTTTAATTCTCATCAATCTCCACAATCCCAACAAATTATCAGCATCAAGAAGAAGAAAAAACTAAATTCCCAAAAATGCAACAATATTTCGTCAATTTCTCTCAATTTTATATTTGGTAGAACGATCAAAGTCAGCGGCGTTAGTTATATAGAATCGCAGGAGGAGGCGGTTAGCGGGGGTGGGGGGTAGGGGGGTATATTCGTGTTAAATCGGTTTAAGGCACGTCTATAAATACTGACGAGCGTAAGAGCGAGACGGAGAGAGAGAGAACACGCCGAGGGACACGCACACGCGCGAACGACCGGCCGTGCACTGTTCGCGCACACAGACACTCGCCGAGAGCGAGTCAGTCCGCAAAACGAGGAGTGGGAGAGCGAGCGAGCGAGAGAGAGAAACCGAACAGTGGCGGATTAAGAATTGTCCGCGGAACTGGAATATTGGGACGGCGAGATTGTAAAATTTTTTAGTTATGGAATTTCGAAATTGCGCCGCGAAGCGCGCGAAATTGCTGGAGAGCGCAATAATTGCATTAGTTTCAATTTTTATTAAGATAATAATTATTGTTTTTTGCCTGGTTAAGAATTAATGGGCTGTGGATTGTAGGGGCTTTCGTTTTATATTATTATTTGATTGATTAAATAATTGAATTTTGTTTGCGAAAGATCGACGCAAAAATAAATGTAATCTTTGTGATAAAAAGTATTGCGGCTAGAAAATCAACTTTTCCTGTTTGCAAACATTTTTAACTAAGTTGGTTTTCATTTTTGTTTCTGAAATTTTATGCGCAAAAATTATTTGCATATACTTATCTTTAATAACCTTAATAAAACATGCATGTTTTCAACTTTTATGGGAGATTTTTGTGACATTGTTTCGTCAGCAATTTAAAGATTCAACAAAAACAAAGAAAAAATTTATCATCATATTGCTTTTCAGGCGTGAGTATGATATTTTAAATTGATTTGTTGTGTTGCACATAAATATCGAATTTTAAACAGCTGCAGCGTTAAATTACTCGTTTGTAAAACTGCTATTGTCTATCGGAATTTTAATACGACCTCGAGTGTGGCCTCGAATGCAAGCTGTTACAAAACTTTTACTTTGAAATAAAATGTTGTAAAAATTAATTAAATGTTGACGACAAAAACAGTATAATCTTGCGGATTTAGAAAACTACTCTGCACGCCCGTATTAAATTTGCAGATTAAAAATGTTTTTAATTAAAAGTACCCTCGCATCCAGCATTTAATTTTACATATTTGAAAAAACTATATTTATAATATAAATTTAAAATATTTACAAAGTAATAAAGTGTATGAAAATCTCTATTAAAAGCTAAAAATAATATTTAATTAATTCTTTTATATTTAGCAAATTACTAAAAGTGAAAGAAGCGAAAAACATCTCTAAAGCAATAAAAACGGCTAAAATTGCCGATTTAAACTAAAAATAATATCTCCACCGCTCGAACTCAGTTAAATCCTTTCCCCAACAAAAGAATCGGCTTTTTCACTTACAGAATCTCTTTAAATGAGGTAACAAGCACAACAAGCAGCGAGCTCGAAATCGCTTAAATTAATTAAATTACATTTTCAGTTAAAGATCAGTCGAGCCGATAATTTTCCGGCGCAAGTTTGGCAGTAAGCCCCCCTCCCCCCCTCCGTTTTAATTCGCCCCTGCAGAATGAAGCGATACGACATACACGTACAGTAGGAAAGAGAGAGAACGAGGGACAGATGCAGCTCGCGCAGTAGCGAGAGGGAGACGGCGAGTGAGCTGCACGACTGTATCTACGGCAGGGAGACGGGGAGGTGGAAGGAGAGAGAGAGAGAGCGAGGGTGGGGGAAGCCGCCGCCGCCGCTCGAGGGAACGAGACGGACGCAGAAAAGGTAAAGAGACGTTAAGTGATGGAGAGCGAGAGAGAGAGAGAAAAAGATAGAAACTGAAATGCTTGGTAGAGATACAAAAACTCGCGAGGCTACAGAAAATTTTTTTTAGAGGAATAATGACGATCGTCGTGATAATAATAACAATACCTAGATGAATTAAAGTTGATTTATTTGTAAACGTTGTTTATGATTAGATAATGCTCTAATTGGAAAATAATTATTAAATTATAATTGAACATTTTTTGTTATTAGAGTACATCAATTCAAATTAAAATCTCAATTTAATATAAGCTATTTAAATTAGCCTTATTGAAAATCGATAATATCAAATATTCACATGCAAATGTTTTTCGTATTTTTAAATAATAACGAGTAATTGAAGGTTTTATGTTTTTAGTTAGTTCTTCGTAGTTTCAAAACTAAACCAAAAACATTATGAAACTTATTTAATTTTTAATACAGAAATATTATATTTGACGGTGATAGTTTTACATTTGAAATATAAAAGTTAATCAAGGAAAATTATGATTGTTGCAACAATGAAAATAGTAAAAATAAGATAAGATAAATAAAATTTATGAAAGAATTATATTGAGGTCAGATAGACCGAACGATAAAGGTTGGCCATGGAGTTTAAATTAAAATACGTAGTCTCGAGATTCATTTAAAAGGAAAAAGTAATAAGTGAACTTTTTACGGCACCTACTCTTTTATTATATACATTTTCTAATTTAATTTTTAAGCCGTTAAAGAAATTACTGCGTAAATAATGATTTTAAGTTTAAAAAGGAAATAAGATCTTAATTTGAAGGATAAAGTTAAGTTTGAAACATGAAAAAGAAAGTTAGCTTAAAAAGAAAACTTTAGTGTATGAGTGTATACGCGCAAGCGGATGTGTGTGTGTGTGTTTGTGAGCGAGCGAGCAAAAGAAGAAATTCAGCATCGCGAGTCGAGCGAGAAAAATAAAAACTCGAGTTTAAATCCGGCTCAAAAAACTTTGGAAGAATTTTGAAGTAACGACTTTAAATACACACAAAACATAGATTAGACGATTATGAGCGAGAGACGAGGTGGGATTGAATTTTTCCGGAGCAAATTCGATTTATAATAATAACGAAAATATTTGAAATTGAAATTAAAACGTGGGTGTACTCGACGTGGAAGAGGAAGAATTTTGCATCATAAAGAAACGGGTGGAAATGTAAATGGAATAGCGAGTACACGTGTCATTTTGAAAAATCGCAGAAAAGAAATATTTAGAACGAAAAAAAAACTTTTGAAAATAAGCAGCGCCAAATATTTTTGAGATAAAAAGCAAACAATGGAATTGAAACAAATTGGAACAAAAGAAAAGCGAGCGTTCGCTCGGCGTCATTTTTTAAAAAGCTTTTTTTTACTTTAGAAAAAATTGAGGAAGTATGAGGCATATTATCTACGAGTTATACATCATTTTAACGATTATATAATCAAACGAGTTAATTAAATTGTACGGGCAAGAAAAGCTGCAGAATAGTATTTACCTTGAACCTTTTATAATTGTGTATTATTAAACTAAATTCGAAATAAATGTAAAAATTATGTTTTTAATTTGAACTAATCTTTTTTAACGAAAAAATTACTTATATACACTTTTTAAATTTTTCGTTTTGAGTGGATATTTACTCTGAGAGATAAAATTAATCTGCTAAAGTAAAACCTCACTTAAAAATAGGGTAGCTATACTTTTGTTCTAGCTAAAGTGAATTTTTGTTCTAAAGAAAATTAAAAACTAAAAGCTTTATAAAGGAATTATACTATATACATATACGCATAAAATAAAGTTTTACAAACACTTCTATTTTGTCTGAAATTCCATTTTATTACAAGCTCGGAGATAAAAAGCAACACTCCGCGCTAAAAATATTCATAAATATTAATTACCGATTTCAAGCGTCGTTCCAACTAAAATTATAAATTCAAAGCCTCGTACGACTCGTATATACAAAACATGTATCGAGCGGCACAATCACGTGTCTCAAATAGTTGAAAAAATAAATGCGTGTAAGAAAATACATGTAATCAAAACGATAAAATTGAATTAAATAGAAGGAAAGACACAACGACAAACGAGAGAGACAGAGAGAGAGAGCGAGGGAGCTCAAGGCAGATATCGATAAAATACTACCGCGAGCATTTAATGGCATTGCTCGTCTCAACACACGCGCACACGCACACAGTAGAGCCCTCTGTATGCGTGAGCCAGATGCTTGACTGCACGATCGAGGCCCCCTACTCCGGGCGCTGAATTTCCCCCACCCCGGGGTCTTCATCACCTCGCAATCCTTTACCACACGCTGTCACTTTCGTGTTTGCGGCGAGCTCAAGGAGCGTCTCTGTGTACGCCCTCGAATGTGTGTGCGTGTACGTGTACTCAGTGCCGCGTGGTGGGGGGCCATGAGGGGATGCGGAGAAGGAGAGGAAGGCAAAAGAAGGAAGAGAGAGAAAGAGGGGGAGAGAGAGAGAGAGAGAGAGAGAGTGAGAGAAGAGCGCGCTGATTAAATTCTCCCGTTTTCTGAGAAACAAAAGAGCGCGAGTTTATACCGATTTTTTTTTATGAGCCACGGGGAGGGCTTTATTTTTCGACAAGTGCATCGCGCGGATAATGATGTGCATTCGAAATTCGAGTGACTGAATTATATGTGTGCGCGCGCGCGAGTTTATGTATCGCGATGGAAACGATTGCGTAAATGATGCTTATGAAATTACGGGAGGAGATCCTTTCATTATCGCCTTGTAAAATAGCCGAGTAGACAATGAGGAAATTGATTTGTTTCGTTTAAAAATAGAAGCTACAACTTTAAATATTATATTCGAGAATAAAGGGACAGTCCATTTTCTAAAGGTTATACGTTCGAGTACAGTTTGGGTACAAAAGATTTCTAAGAAACTAATTTTCTATCGTTTCCTACGTTTAAATTAAATAAAAATTTTGAATTAAAATTTAAAAATTCCAGAATAAAATATTAATTTTCTAGAAGTTCGAGAAAATTTATTCGCGTTGAATAGTCGATGAATTTATTCGTGCATAAAAAAGATTAATCTATTATTCGTAGTTAATAAACTACATTGAAAAATCATACGACGCATAAAAGCATAAAAACCTTGCATGACGATATAATTCATTTTTTATTGAAACAAAGTTAAAAATACTATTCGCAACTAAAACAGCTCCGATTATATTTTTTAAAATTTGTCCGCCTCGAAGATCGACTATAATTAAATTTATCGCGTTTATAATAAAAAGGTCAGAACGAACGCGCAGAAACGTCAAAACAATTATGTATATTTTTATGAATCAGCAAATTTGACAAAATCAATGAATAATAAATAATAAAATCCAGCAAGGCAAACAAGAAATTTATTTACTCGTTCCTTTACTTTAAATATATTCTAAAGCGAAGGCAACGAGCGAATATAAAAGTTTGCGTAAGTCGTTGCATTAGCAGGCAAGAAGTGTATTTTCCATTCTTGGCTCTGCTTATACAAATTTTCTAAAAAGCGAACTGCGCAACTAAAATAAATTCCCCCCAAAAAAAGAAACCAAAATAAATTCATAAATTCCAAATATCTCCAAAGTTAATAATTCACCTTTATTTCTCATTGTCTAAGCAAACAGAACTGCATAATTGCCTGCGCGCGTATTTGTATAAAACAAATAATGTTTGTGGAAATATTACGGCAATAAAGAAAAGCGTGTATATATCCTTTCCAATGTAATTCCAGATATACACACACAAGCGCACGGAGCGTGCGCGACGAGCAAAAGGGGGAAAGCCGAGTGCGGGGGAGAGGGGAGGGGGGTAGAGAGAGAGAGAGAGAGAGAGTTAGAGAGTTGGCAAGACGAGGACGGAGATGGGCGAGAGCGTTTGCCGTTGGATGTATATCTATAGGTGCACACGGAGAGCGAGGCTTGATTTAATCCCGAAAGTATATTATTTTCTTTCGGCGCTTTTTGCGTTTTCGGTTCTCTCGTAATTTATTTTAGAATTAGGACATTCACGCGATTACTTTAGGACGATGCTTTATTAAAGGATCGCTTTGTGTTTTGTAATTGAGAGGTAATTTCGCTCTATTCTCGAATTCACGGAAATTCATCTTTGGAAAGTAAGCGGCTTTGCGGAAATACTACGAGTTAGTTAAAAACGATAGTTTTGAGAATTCAGATCTACGTTAATTGTAATTAATTTAAATTGTTGGGTACTTTGTGAAATTGCATGTTAATTATGAGATTAGGAGAATTTGTACGATAACGGTAAAGATCGTCTAATTCAGAGGCAAAATTCCATCGTTTGAAACTCGAATGGCTCGGATGACTTATAGCTAACATTCAGTGAATCTTCCAAGAAAAACACTAAATATAATTTCTGTGAATGCAAATTGAGGGAATAATAAAGCATGCAGAAAATTCGCGGAGAGTTTATTGATTCGAAATTGCAATAACTCTTCGAGGACGAAAAGTAGATTCGAATCGACAAAAAATGTTGTTTTGTCAAAGAAGATTAAAGAGAAATAAAGCGCGCGCGCATGAGGGGAAAGGACTTTAAAAGTCGATAAACTATTTTTATTTTCGTATCTATATAGACAAGCCTCGGTAAAAAAAAAGGAATGTTTGAATCATTTTACATTGTATCCTTTATCGATTTTCCTTCCAAATTCGTTTAGGTTGTTAAATTTAAATATATTGATTGGAGATTAAATGTATTTAATCAAATTCGTCACTCGCCTTTATCGACATTATTTTTATTGCAATTTAATTAATTTTCCGAGTTTAATTAGATAAAAATTTAATTAAACCCCTTTTTGGCTGCTAGAAAAAGAACTAACATTTTCCAGAAAAGAATGTTCAAATAAAATGTCTTTCAACTTTGTAAGCCATTTTTGTTTTTGTGACATGACCGAGAAAGAAAAGAGTCTGCTTGGCATTTTTTAAAATCATATAAACTATTTCTAGTATATTTAGAAATTAAACGTTATTTATAATTATTGTTAAAACAAAATATAATGCATTTATTAAAAAACATAATTTCGCCTAAATAATGAATTCTGCTAAAAATCGAATAACTGTACGGGAATTTTAAGTTCCGTAAATAGTTTAGTATTCGTGGAAAGTCGAGTAATAAAACTTTTAAAATTTTAAATAGCAGAAATTAGTCTTACAAGACGCTATTAAAGTAAAGTTTAAAAATACAAAAGACAGAATTTAACGAAGTTTAATTAAAAGACTGCACACTTTCAATATTAGACATTCAATTTTAGCGAGAAAGATTAGAAAGTGAAAATGGCATAACAAATCTAGAGATAATAATCGCTTGAATTTATCATTACATTATTGTCTCATCAATTAAAAATTTTTTTAATGATCCCGTTGATTCACTTTTATGAGTCAAGCGTTTTTATTACTGTAAGACACTTCCGTCACACTTTGCAGCTGTCTATATCCATTTGCATTCAAAGCACACTTTCAAATCCTACTCCTTTTTAGAGCACAAATAATATTAATTCACAGAGCAAATACGTCGGCTTAACCTTCGGATAAAAATGAAGAACAAAACAAAATCACGTATTTACAAACATCTTTAGGACTTTTAAAAGTTACAATAAAAAAAAGTAATTACGAAATGTTATAACCTTCATGAAAATCGATAAGCCAATTGAATCCTTTAAAAAGTGCAATATTTTCCTTGTAACCGCCGATGGATTTAAAATTCAAATAATTGAGAAAAATCTCGGAAACAATATTCTCTTCGGGCGAAAAAAAGAGCACGGAGAGCACACAGTTCTCTCACGTACGGATCCACTACACGATCGGCTACATCAGTGGGGGAAGACGCGGTGTTCGAACTGCGCGCTCCGAGGGGGGGAGGACCGGGGGGCGGGGGGAGAGCGAGAATATCGTGTCGCCGCGCGGTGCGAGTTTAGGGTTATATACCCACACACAAGTGCACGCTCTCTTACCTCGATCTTATCCATTTCTCGGCAGCCGATTGTCACGCGCTGGCGATGCTTCCACGCTGCTCATCTACTCGTGCACCACAACAATAACCTCACAATTTAGCCTTCTCTTATCTCCTTATTCGATTGACTCGTCGCTATATTTTTTTTGTGATTTGAAATAAAAAAAACGGAGCTTCGGCCAATGACGAAGGGAGGATCAATTTTCAACAACACTGCTCGTCTCCGTCACTACCTCACAGAATAATTTCCGACGTCGCTGTCGCTGCATCGCGGCGGCTTTGAATTTCGCGCGGCAGAATCTTGCAAAAGGCCGGCTGCTGCTCCTCGCGCACCAACAAACGATCACAGAAACCAGGTATAAAAAAAAAGCACAAATTCACCAAAATCTCCTGATCGAGAAGAAGCACTGAACACTACTCCCAAGGACGGGGGGAGGGTAGCTTCTAAAAAATCAGCCTCCCGTTCATGAAGGAAGAACCAAAACTCGCGAGCCGCAAGTACATTGTGTACATTTATCCACGCACACTGACAGTGTCACCTATACACCTCGCGTATACGTGCAGTGATATATAAGCGTAGAGCCGTGCGCGTACGTGTACGGGGCGCTCGTGTGCGCGCGCGCACGTTAGCGAGAGGCAGAGCTCTTGCCGTCTGGTGCTCTCGCGAGAGCGGAGAGCGAGCGGTGCGACGCACGCCGCTGTCCCATCAAGACTACTTTGTATTTACTCTAATTATGTGACGTCACCGCCAGCGCCGGCACGGCGCAGCGCGCACAGCTCTCTCTGAGCCCCCACCGCGAGTCGCCGGCTAGAGCCGAACGTCGCCGGACGCGACCGAACCTCGCCAGATAGTGGGGAAAACGTCATCCCTGCGCGCGCCGGTGCAGCCGGGGGAGGGGAGAAGAGAGAGAGAGAGAGCGTGTGAGCCGCGAGCGAGTGTGCGTGCGGGAGTGCGCCTTTTATTCTCGAGTGTTATTTCAAAATTGCTGAAATAACGATTTTATAGGCTGCGTCGAGATTGCTCGACTGATTTGTCGATTTTCAGAGCCGGCGCTTCTTTCTTCGGCTCTCTTTTTTACATTCGTCCCCTTTCACTTTTTCGGGGTTTGCACATTCTACACACTAATATCTACCAATTATTAAAGTTTTCTTTTCAATGTTTATTTATTCGGTTATTCGGGATGCTTAGAATTTTTAAGAGAATTTTTCTACCTGCAGCTTTCAAAGCATTGTTATTGGAACGAAAATTCCATTTTATTACGAGTGTAAAAATAAAGCCAGCAAAGTTTTGAAAAAATGTATTTGTTCGCTGAAGTTATAGTTATTGATTAGTATTGTTTTTTTAACGTGTTTTTAATTGTTCTCTGATAAAACTTAAAAATATTTCAGTAATAATTTTGATTCATTTGCGCATCAATACTGCGATTCGGAGCATTAAAATCAATATTAAATATTTTAGCATTATTAATGGGTATATTTACGGCTTCTAATTTTGATGATCGTATAAATAGATTATAGTGAAATATTTGCAAGAAATTGATAAACGTTTCAATTCTTGTTACTTCAAGTAAATTAAAAATATTCATTTAAAAATATGTTTGCAATGTCCGATTTTTAATAAAGAAAAGCAACCCAGCTTCGCAGAAAGCAAACTAAAAAGGACATAAATATTTCACGTTCGTTTAAAAATATTCTGAAAATGAATGCGTCAAAATTTTTCTGCTAAATAAATATGAGCCAGTATTGAAAGTATAAAATCACACGGAAATTTGAAAAATACGTTATATTTACATTTTTCATAAAAAAGAAATCTTCATTTCGTGTTGATCACGAATATGACGTTAAAATTTGAACACACCGCCACATAGAACAAGACATTCATTTTTATTCGTGTACATAAAAGCGAAAGAATCTAATTTCGTCCAACAGCTTTTTTCCGTGTAGTTGTACTGGCATAGTTAAGGCATCGTTATTTATATATCTATATCTGTCGGTGTTAAAGATATAGACATACAAATAATGTTGGTAAACCTGTATTACTCATAAATTTGTTGTACTATATTTTAAATATTAAATAAATGCATTTTTTAACGACTTTTTAGTTGGTATTATTTTGTGTTTTAAATTAATAACGTGAACTTGTGACCTCAATTCGTTACTTCATATGATTTATAAATTGCTGTTTTAATAATTAAATATAATGCCCTTTTTAAATTACTTTTCTAAGCTAATCTGTTGATCGATTTTAAAAATGATACTTATTTTTAAATGAAATCATTAATATATTCAGTTTAGGATGTTGCCAATTAATTTGGCACTATGTTTTCTTTGAGACATTTATTTAGTAGATTTTGGCTTTAAATAGATATTAAATTTGGAATGCATATTGCTTACAATATACAAGATTCATATTTTTCAAATCAGAGAGACAAGTGACTTTTAACTTTTAAAAATGTCTTAATCTATATTTTTATTATTTCAATTATAAAAATTAAGCTTTTAATGGACTTGAATAAACTTGAAAATTATATTTCTACTTAACTTACAGGATAACATGTTTTTCAAAATTTCAAGCTTTATGTTTTCAACGTTATTACAATATTTCAAGTTTAGATTTACTTCGTAAAATGAAAAAAATTCAAGTAAATTTTTCATTAATAAAAAAAATTGTTCAAATTATTTTCGACCAATTTAAAATAAAATATTCGCACTCGTAACAGTATTCGAATAAAGTAGTATTATTCATTGTTTAAAAGCATTCGTAATCTGAAAGGCAACGATAAAAAACCGTGAAATGTAAGAGCCGAGAGATAATGTATTCAGTGTATTATAAGCGGCGAGTGTACGGCTCCCACCCACACAAGCTCGCAGTTAGAAGATGTAGTTCTATTGTCTATAAGTAGCGTCTATGCGGGCATATCACATATCTAATGTAAACAGCGAAACTCCTGACGCCATCTGGTGGAAGAAACCGGAACTTCGACGGGGCGCAGCGTTCAGCTGTTTATTTACCTTTGCCTTTGCGGCTTTGCCCTTATTGGGTGAATAAATTCCTGCTTCGCTGAATTTTTAAAAAAATAAAGAATTGAAACATTTTTTCATTCAGCTGTAGTTAGTAAAATAATTTTAAATGCTTTAAATATAAAGGCGTAAGTTGTAATAAATAGTATAATAATAGTTTTTATTATTTATATTATTTATATACAAATTTAATTTAAGGTCATTTGCACAATGATTTCTTGAGAACCTTAATATTTATTAAGAAAACTTCTTATTTAAAATATCAGTTTTTAATTATTAATTAAAAAGTTTTATTACTGCGAAGAATTTCAAGTTGTATATTCATTCAGATATTACGCTCTTTAATACTTTGTGTGATTACTTGGAATCTGGGAATGAAAAGAGATAGAATTGTAAAGCTCTGCTTATCTCTTGAATAAATAGTCAGTGGAAGATATATATATATATATATATATATTAGAAAAGATAATGTATTTTCGAAAAAATTTGACAAAAAATTTATGATAAAATTATTAATAAGTTTGAGAATTTATTTTATTTTGACACATTTTTATCTGCACTACTAATATATATAGATACACTTAGCAGCTAAATCTTTTCAAAAAAGTCAATTTTCTACATCTGTATTTAAATAATGAATACATTTTTTTAATTTAAATAATATTTATTAGTATTATGTACTTTTTTTATTCTTAAAAGTGTTAAATAATTTATTATTAAAATTGTTAAATTCTAATTAAAATACTTAACAGTGTATATTGACCATTGGAATATTTGAGCAAGATATCAAACGATATCAAGAGTAAGTACATTTTGCGTCACCGTTGACATTTATCATCAATAAATTTTTATTTTTATTTTAAAATAGGTCATCTCAATTAAAAGTAGCTGTAATTGCAACGAATTAATACAAAATAAACATTACCTTCTACAAAATAAAAGTTATGATTAATTAATTAAAAGCAATTAACAGAGAAGACAGGAAATGAATAACAGAGCAAAACCAGGATAGGATCAATAAATGTGACTAGCGATTAAAGTTATCGCATCTGTTGGTTGAATTTATTATTCTCTCCTGAGTATTCCATTTTACAAGGTACAATTACTCGACACCAAACTTTCGAAGATGCATCATTTTCTCTTTCTCTTTCTCTCTTTCTCTCTTTACATTAATCGATCACACAAAACACTTCACGCATCCAAATTTCTTCTCAACTCTGTCGTCCATTTATTTTAGAAACAAAATTCAAACATAATTACGATTAACATCCTCGTCAACGAGTGTGAATTTGTTTTTCTTCATTTACAACCTCTCGACAATTATCGTGGCACGGTTATATCATTATTTTTTTAAAATCTTCTCAAAATCCTAAACCACATCCAGTTTCATTGGTGCACTAGTTTTTTTTTTTTTTTTTATTTTTTTATTATTTTAAATACACGTGTGGAACCTTTGGAACGATCTGTTGTTTCTGGCTCGGAGAGCTAACGTCTTTAGTATTACTTTTTTTTTGCTTTATCTTTATATATCGGCAAAAGTGCGAGAAATATATCTGAGGGGAAAGACGCATGTAGATAATATATATGCACAAAAACGCATACGAAGTCTTTGGCAAAGGTGCACTCGGATACGTCCAAAAATTCATTTATTTAATTAGTTAGTTTTTATAATTAGGCCTACGCGCTTGGAGGACTCGAAAAAGCATTTTGCTATGTGTGTGTTGTTTTATTCTTTTATTGGCTAAAAGGCTAGGATTTGAATAGTTGCGTTGTTGATCAATTTTTTTTCTGCTTCTTTTATCTTTCGTCAAAGTATTTCGTTGTCGCTCTCGCGGTTTTACGTATAATCACGCGCTTTTTTTTGTCTAAATGAAAATAAGTTTTTTAATGTTGGCTGCACGATAAATTTAGCACTAAATGTAGCAGATGCTTTCCACTGTTGATTCAAATAAAGAAATCAAGATTTATAAATAATTATTTTGGACTAAGATGTTTAAAGTTTATAAATACTATAAATTAAATAATTGCTACCTATAAGAAAAGAATTTTAAAGGAAAAAGGCAGTTAATCAATTTATTTTTATTTCCTAACGCAATTTTATACTTTTAAAATTTATTAATTATATTTTATGTGATTATAAATAAAGTATATTGAAAACTTATTCAGTATTATAATATGCGGTCCTGATTTCTATATTCGGAAGAATTGAAAGTAATTGAATTGTTTGTTGATCATCAAAAATTGATTCTCGCTTTGGAAGTTGTAAGTTTTTTAAAAGTCCTTGTGCGTAAGAATTATATAACATGTATTTAAATCGGATAATCGAAAATTATTTTTATTTTGTTTATCAATGAAGCAACGGATTGCGCACAAAATTCTTTTAAATATAGAAGAGCGCCATGCGTATTATTTTGGATATTTGTGTGTTGATAAAGGGATAATAACAGTAATAATAATTGGAAATACAAGATTAGATTCATTCATAGCAAAGAGAATTTTTAGTTTGCATTCGCGAAGTTCACGATTGCGCCTGTGTGTGTGAACTGAATATTAGTTTGAAGTACCTCATTTTATTTAATTGACTTAGAAACATTTTTGCAAGGATCTGTCCTCCAAAGATTTGAAATGTGCCCTTCGAAATTTTTAGAATTCCCTTTGGGATATATTTTTACGGTACGAAGACTAATATCAACATAAGTTACAAACATCGTTAGTTATTTAATTTTCAAAGCAATTAAGGGAAAATAATCGTATCCTTCATTAGTAAAATTATGGTTTTTTTGTGGTTTCGTATTTTGAGCTTATTTTATAATTAAAAAAGCTTTTTTATTTTTGCAATAACATTTTATATTATGAATGGCACATCCAATTAATTTTTATAAACAATTTTGTATAAACACTTACTTGCTTTTAGTAAATGAGAATTAAGAAATTGATAACAGAAAAGCTTAGGTAAAAACAATTTATAGTAATGATTCTATAATATAGGAAAAATATTTTCTTATTGGAAAAGTATTTCTTAAGTAATGGAAAACTATTTTAGCTTACACACAAATTTTTTTTAAGGCTTATATTACGGTTATTTAATACTTTGGGCTTTTTTTTGATATTTTTGGAAAAAGCACTTTAATCCTTTAATAATGCAAGTATTAAAATTACAAACAAGCAAAAAAAATTCAAAGCAAGAATAATTATACTATGTGCTTTTTTTTAAAGATACATATGTATATTTTTTGATACAATATTTGTACGTTACAGCATTATAAGTACGTAAGAATATTTTTAAGGTAAATCTGATACTCATTTTTATGTTTCTTTTTTAATTTTTTATACTGACTAAAAAAGAAATGTTTACGTATTAATTATTATTCAATTATCAATATTAAATTCTTTTCTTAAACGTCATATAAGGAAGACAATACAAATTATATAATATGATATTCTAATAATGATTTAGATATCATTTTTTAAATGAAAATACATTTGAACTTTATGACACTCAAAATTATGGTAATATAATCGTTCATTTTTTTAACATATTTTATCACGCAAAAAAAACTTCACAAAATTGTTCGTAAAATAATTAGATGTGTCTTTTTATAAGATAATAATTAAGTATATGTTTTCTTTCTCAAAATTTCTCAACCTCGATAATACAAAAACAATCCCAAAAATATGTTTACAGTTTATCGTTTTTGTCG
>JAWWEM010000001.1:13039950-13055197 GCA_035582935.1 Ormyrus thymus
ATTTTTTAGGATTTTTACAGTCTGTGATCAAATTGAAATGTACTATTGTAATTTTTTCTAGAAAATTTTTCTCCGTGCACCCATTGCACCAAGTCCGAAATATGCATCATACTATGGAGCTGGGTTTCTCAAAAACGATGCATATTTCGGACTTGGTGGAACAGGAACTTTTGTTTAGAATGACAAAGGCTGCCTCTGTGCAAAATTTGAGCCAAATTGACTGAAACCGCTTTTACGGATAAAGAGTTACGTGGTCCTCTATGATCCGCGATTTTTAATTTTGGATTTTGAAAAATGAAAATTCTAGTTGCAGATTCGTATTCGGCGACCCCGAAAACCCTCGAGTAAGATTTTTCATCCAAAAATAGCCAATAGAAAAATGTATGCTATAAAGGGTTAAAATTAATGTGAAATATCCAAACTATGTAAGAAGTGTACAGCCTTTTAGCTTTTCTCTGCTTTTCAAGCTATATGAAAGTTATGTAGAACTAATCAATGTTTCGCCTGTATTCCTGCAACTGAAACTGATCGAAAACTTAACAATTTAGACGAGGTACCTGACGAGTACAAAATAGAAATAATCGATCACAAACACGGTAAATGTAAAACAGCACGTTAGAGAAACTATAGAAATTATAAAAATTGAAAAATTGGCACGTAATAAAGTTACTCTAAAAAGTGAAAGGTAGGGTATACGTCATTTCTTGATAAGTTATTGTTGCTCAAAGAATAGGAAAAAAAATAAATGACAGTCCAAGAGTACTGCATGTATATACAATAACAGTTCGAGCACTATTTAACAACGTAAATTTTTAATAAAAGAAAAAGTTTAGCTCGATGATGACCTTGCTAATTTGGTACCGTAGCCCTTCCTGCGGAACTCCGGCTTGGTCTGCATGGAGAACATGGCACCGTAATAAGACTGCACCATCCAGGCGGCGAGGCTGCCGTTCGCGAAGACCCCCGCCGCCGAGAGGTTCTTGATAAGGCGAAGGAAGAGCTCGTGACACTCCATGTCGTTGGCGGGGTACAATTCGTGGATGCCCTCTGCGTGCTCGGCCCGAAGCGGCAATACCTGCGCAACAGACAGACCGTTAGCGCCTCCGTTCTGGACCAAACAATCCTGGACGGGGGCTCGAGGCGGCCGGTGCTGAGCGGCGACGGGCTTTTTCTTGGCCCGACAATTGAGCATCGTCTTGCGCCGTATTGGTATAACGGTGAATTTTTTGCAATCTGAGGAGCTTCGGTGAATGGGAAATCGTTAAAAAATCTGAGGTAGCTGCAATATTTCTTCCTTTTATATAATTTCATTAAAGAAGGCGAATGGGCAGTATTTTATGTCCATTTTATGATTTTAGAGATAAAACTTTATATTTCGATTGGCTGCTTTAATGATTATTAAACTCGAATTTCATACTTTTTGCTATCAATGTTTTACGCGGTAGGACACGAGATTATTATTATACATCTCAAGTTGATAAAAAATATATATCTATCGAATACTATTCGATTTGGAACTTTGATTCCAATCAACTAAAAGTTCTACAAAAGCTGCCAGTAAAGAGAACTTTACGCGCGTGATTTATGTATCTATAAAATCGGTCGAGCTTTTATCACAAAACACTAAAAACATTTTATTTCGTAATTCTGCATCTGAAAGATCATTATTCAAATCAAAAAAACAATTAAGAAAAAGAGATTCATTGATTTTTTACTACACTTCTAAATCACAATATTTTTTCTCGGCAGCTTTTACGCAGCCGCGCTTTGAGCTTGAAAATAAATTCGCGGAAAATTCACGAAACTCGAAAAAAACTCGCATCACCTCTACCTGGACACCGACGTCGCCGCCGGCCTCGTCGTCGCTCTGCTCGGTCCTCTCGGGCTGGTCGCAGGCCCAGACGTCGCCGAGAACCCGCTCGACGCTGCCGTGGCCCTCGTACAGCCGCATCAGCTCCTCCGCGATCTCCGAGTGGACGAAGTTGATGTACAGCGGCTTGTCCCAGTCGACGAGGACGTCCTCCTCCCTGAGCAGCCGCAGACACTCCAGCCGGTCGTTCGGGCAGAAGGCGCCCACGCTCTCGTACAGCAGCCCGTGACACTGAGCAAATCGGTACGTCTTCCTTTAGTTACTTTTTTTTTACGGGAGACCGGGGAGGTTTTTGTACAATTTTATATAATTTAATGATGACGCAAACGTTGTAACTTATATTAGTTACAAGGGTACGCTATGTTGTAGCTTATATAAACTCAAGTTATATAAAATAAAGTTTAGCCGTAAACAAAAAGTTGGCTATTCAAGTCGTGTTATTATTGTGTTGATCGTAACTTAAAGTAGCAATTTTATAAAAATAATCTTGAAAAGTTTAATATTCTTTTTTATTCGTTACGACCAGCGTCCGCATAATAAATTAATAAGTTAATAATAAAAAAATAATATTTGGGAAAATTAAACTGATTGTATTTTGATAAGGCTTCGGCGTCGATAGCCTTCCGAGAACACTGAGAAAAGGGCAGGCCCCGAGAATATTAAGGAAAAACAGGCCCCGCCGCTATCGGGAACATCTGTTTTTTATTGTCCTCTGCAGGCTAGAAAAATCAGTTGCTAGCGCATCGGAAAAATACTGAAGATGTACTGAAAAATGTAAAAAATTATTATTGACACTGCGAGAGGTATTTTATAAAATACCTAAAATCATCTAAAAATAAACCCAAAATTAAGTATACAATAAAAATTAACAAATATGACTTTACAATTAATAAAATCATACTTGTTTCCAAAAATATAATAATATTAAGATATAATAATCTTTTAGTGAAGGTGAATATTTTTAGTGAGGTTTTTGTCTTAAGTTTTTATTGTAAATTAAATGAATGGTAATAAATCAGCCAGTTTTGAAAATAAAATTACGGTTCAAATTCGCCATAAAATGTTTTTCCCAGTTAATTCTTTTTCACCCAGTTTTTAATTAAGAACAATTAAGAACGAACTGTAAAAACTTGGAGAAACGAAGAGATAAGCGGGAAAAGCGCCGCTTCTCCCCTCTTCCCTCGCCCGACCTTTAAAACAGCCGAAGGGCACACGTGCGTGAGCGAGATTCATAAGAGTGCGGGAAAAGCTAGGAAAATTAAGCCTCCTAATTCACTGCTCCAATCCTCCATAAGAGCCCACACATTTTTCGGTACAAGTACACCCTCGCAAGAGCGTCGCGCTGCACTCCGTTGGCTGCAGCGCGGACGAGAACCTCGCCCGACTATCGGTTGCAGGCTCGAGTACCAATAACCCTAATTCCCTTCCTACACGGAGAAAAATGTTTAAGTTAAAATTATTCTATTTTTTATGAATCGGAAGACAAACTTGATTTATGAAAAGTGATCGCGAGCGAAGCAGACACATTTTTAACTTTGAATGACAAAGTACGCGATTAAGCGTTTTTCGCTCTTCCCGTTAATCAAACGATTTCGAAGCGACGCCCCGAGGCACTGTTGACAAGTCAATCACTATCTTTCGCGGCTTCTGCTCGAACCGGATGCCGAGCTCGCGGCGTTGAGCGGCGCCTGCTCGCAGGCCAACCCTTCGTTTTCCTGCGTACGCGAGGCTGCCGCTTGCGGAAAGCTAAATCATTTTTACCGGGCCGCGAGTCGAGTCTCTCGGTTATGATTACCGAAAGTTTTCCACGTTTGAATAAAGTCGGGAGTCCGTTGTGCGCGCGGTGGGAAAAGTGGGGCGAAACTGTTTCCGTCGGACGTCAGAAGTCAGGGGCAAGTCTAATTTTAATATTGGAACTTTTTAATTTTATCAAAACCGCGGGGAGAAGTTGTTTGCCGCGGCCGTAAAAGATTGTAAGGTCCCGCTGGGAGCGGAACTGCTCGATATCGCTACTTCGACCTAAAATAAAGTCCATCTTAATCAGTGCGTTCTATTACGAAATTAATAGAGCTCGTCAGCTGGGCGTCTTGAAATTTAGCACGAGAATTCTCTCGACAGCTGGAGTACTTTTTGTCATTGAAATAAAAATTAAACGCGAGTAAGGTTATGCGCTTTTCTGTTTTACGGCATTTGAATGTTTAACGCTTGATTTAAGTCTGCGACGCTAAGCGTTTAATTCACTTATAATGCGCATCTGGATTTCATCCAACAAAGCAGAAGTTAGAAAACATACAAACTATCAGGCAAATTTTTGACATTTTACGACGTAAAAGCTCCCGCTATAAATCATCGTATTGTATTCGTATGTTCGCAGCTGCATCATGCTCTTTTCTTGACAAGCACTATTATTCAACTTGTAATGAAAGGAGTTTCAATCCAGTTAATCGATACCAGATATTTAGTGGTGTTTCATTAAACAATTTCCAATTTTCAGTTTTAAACGAAAAATTCTTTTATAATATTATGTATTTTTCAGTATAATTAATGATTTTATTTGTTAGTTTAATAAATGTTTAAAATGCGCACGACAATTCATCGTTTCTATCAATATGCAAATGCTACTTTTGTCTAAATATTGAAATGGAAAGAAAAAATATTTTTTCATTTTTTGCAAATATTAGTCTCATTTTGAAGCTTATTTACTGTAACTTGGACTCTCGCCAAATGTTCCGAGACGTTTTAACGTGTACCGAAAGAGCAAAAATTCGGTCAATTGAGTCTAAGTTTTAAAATTGATAATAATTCTAACTTAGTTGCAGTGGATTTTAAAGCTTTTTGGCAATCCAAAGACGTGCAAATGCATTCATTGCCTAATTTTCATTTAGCACTGCGATTTCTCTTTCCTCGAAACCTTGATTCGAAAATACATAAAGCACAATAATCTAAAAATCGTTGACGGATAAGAAAAGCTCTTCTTCCGAAATAATAAGATGAGTTTGATCACCAAGAGGCTTAAATCTCCTTAAAAAACTAAATGAACCTGACCGTAACAGGAAAATGAAGTAACATTTGCATTTAGATTACTTTATCTAGGCACATGTCAAAATAAGAACGACTCCGAAAAACGGGCCTCCAACTCTCCTGCGCACAGGACCCGCTAATCAACCGAGAACTTCGCGGAGTCAACAGCAATATCCCGCATTCCTCCAGCTGGCTGCCTCGATTCCGGCTATATGCCGAGAGTGTCCGCCGCCGCGGGAAGGACGAGTGTGCATGCGCCGAGCGACTGCAGGCATTGGGACGCCGCGGCCCAGTCACCTGCAAGGATTCGCCCTTGGCGCGCCGCGAGGACGAGCCTTTCTTCTCGGGCTTTTCTTTTCGCTACTGATCTTGAACTGAGCTTTCCGCGGCCGGACGGGGGCCGAGGGGGCGACTTTCGGGGATTTGGGTTGGCTGGAGGTGGGGATGCTTTTTTCGGGGGGGGGGGGAGGGGGTTCGGTTGGGGTATGAAGAGTTTCAGCGTGGGTTGGAGACGATTTTTCGGAAGAAAATTGAGTGGAGAACTGTTTTGGTAATCGCGAATGTTTGCTAGTAGCTGATTTTAATACAGTTGGAAGCTGCAGAAAGTTAAAATGTAACTTATTGCTACATTATTGAATTGCGTATTCGAACTAAAATAACTTGTGATAAATAGGCATCTACATTTATGAATTTATTGAATAATTTCGAGAACTATTTATGGGCAACATAAACTTCATCTTCAAAAAAAGAAATTTCCTTTGCAACATATAAATATTTGATTGATTGAGAAGTAAAGTTTACATAAAAATATTTTAAGAAAATTTTTTCAATAAAACTTTTTACATCGATTTTCCAAATAGAACATTATATTATTTGAAAGCGAAATTTTTTTAAATTTTTAAATCATTCTTGGTATACTGCAAATGTTCAAAACATTTTTTAGAAAAACTACTCTAGCAAAGTAAATAAGCTTATTTAAAAAACTTATCGCGCAAATGTTCAGAAGATGAACGAAATAGTAAAGCGAACACGATTTACATTAAATTATAAAGAAATTTCAATATTGTAATTTAACTTTATGAATATTTGAATACATAAATTATGAGATGTATGACTCCATTTCGTTACTTCTACTACTTTCTACGTCAATTTATATTTTCATTCGATATCTGCAGCAAAAAATGTGAATTTTAACAAGATAAAAAATGTCATTACTTTACTTCATACCTATTTTGAAGGAATGCTTTTAAAAAACTTGTTTCTCTAAAATTATTTCTTACAAATGTCTGTTGTGCACGCAATTCTCTGAAATGGAAATATTCTCTGCAATTTTCGCAAAATTTGATATTCACGTATAGGCAATATGATAAGGAAGGCAACAGCAAAAAAAAATAATTAATGTTAAATTTAAACTACATTTTTTAAATCTTGAAATTTATAAAGTGTAAAAATTAAAAATCAATATAGGAACTTTTTCACTTTCATTTGTAATATCTCACTTATTTGGAATTTCGCATGTAAAAAACATTGAAGAATGTTAAATTGCATCTCAGACTATTTTTAAGCAATGTATTTTAAAATTTTATGAACTCAATAATAATTTAAATATTGATGATTCGGAAAATCAATACCTCATTCTCTCCTTTGCCAATAGTACGTAAGAGTAAAATAAACCCTGATTCTGTTACTTCCCGTTACGTAACTCATTAACGATTCATAAAAACCCCAGAATACACCTTTTGATCCCCACAAAGATCGAAAAACACTTTTGCAGTAGAATATAAAACACGACAGGTTTAATCAATTATTGATCTTCCGCATGCAGAACTTCTCTAATACAAAATATTGATTTTCGTTTCTTTGAAAATCCTCGAAAGACAATTGAGGCAGACGCCGCTGCAAAAAGACAGCGTGAAAATAATCCAGCCGCCTCGAGAGTTTAAATATTCGTAAAGAAGTCGGGAGAATTCCTTTCAGAGAAATTCCCAGGCTGAACCGCTGCTTCCCAAGCTCCGTAACAAAGTTAACAAAGCTGAAACTCGCGATTTATCAAAGAAAGCCGCGGGGATGAAAAGTTCGATGCGGACAGCGTTTGAGAGTCGATTCTTGTAGAGCGTATACGAGGGCTATCTTTATCTTTGTTAATGTGGCTTTTTATAAACGGCTGGGTTCGGATGGGAATAAAAATTTGAGCGCACTGGCTGGAATTGATTGGTTTCCGCTTAACGGCGAATCAATAAGGTAAGGATTTCCGCGATGACAGGATACATCAAATAAAAGGAATTGATGGCTTTTTTCCGTTTTGATAAGGAAGCGTATAATGTATACGGCCGTTTTATGAGAAGTAAAGCGGATGTAAATTGAAAACAGGGTTGATGTAATATATAGGTAAAATAAATAAGTCTTTCATTTTTTAAAAATTTTATGTATTTTAGTTGTAACTTTGAACATTTGATAGAGCTTTGTTTTCCTAATCTAGAATTAAAACTTGAAGATGAAAACGTTATAACATCAAGGTTATCACTTGACGGGTTTTTGTTTCAAATTTAATTTAAATTTTTTTTACTCTCAAGTAAGTTTAAGATGAAAAAATTGTGCACACTTTTAAATTTTATTAAGATTATTTTTAAAAAGAAATTATTCAAAGGGACTTAAATCGGCTCAAAATCGAAATTTTTATTAACTCGGGAAGTGCAAAGGATATTTTATCCGTTTACTGATCAAATAACTGAGGCACGTAATTTCAAACGTCCGTAAAACCGAGTAAAGAAATTATTAATAAGATATTCCTTTCAAAAATTTTTCATTAAAAACCAAGTCTTTTTAGGTCAATACTTCATCTTTAGAATTTACTTCCGCGTCAACCCAGCGACCTGTTTTCCAAGGCGACAGCGCTACCTTGATAAAATAAAGCGTATTGCACTATAAACGTTAATAACTCAATAAGTCGTTACCTTCAACATTACGTTACGTTAAAATCGCGGAGGTGCCTCGGAAAAAAGAATCATGGAAATGATAAGTCTCGCTTGCTCTTCAGTAGTTTCAAGAGAACAATATCCTTTATCACTTCGCGAGTGCCGAGCTTTACGCGTAAGCTCGTATCCTTTTTCGAAATATAATCTCGTTTACTATTTTTAGAGTAAAGAAGCAGTTTCGTAAGAAATGCAGCATCGCCCAGACAATGTGCGTGTAATATTGTCTAAAAAAACGTATACACCAGTTTAATATCCCACCTCTCGTATAAAATGGGAAATTTCCCTAGTAGAAGTACCCTGGTAGAAAACAAAGCAGTCCCGCTGGTTAAAATATTAAGCATTACCTAATTTTTTAAAACTAATTATTAGATTTATATTTTTTAATTTCTGGCTAAGCGCTTGTTAGTGAGCACTGAGCAGTGCGGTAGTGCTGAAGGCTAAAGGTTACCCTCTGTCGGTAACATATAACCTCTTAAAAACTAATTTTTTAACTTTTCAAACTATATTTTTAAATAAAAAACATATTTATTAATTTATTCACTTATTTATTTATTTATTTATTTATTTAAAATTGGTCACTAAATAGAAAGCAGCCATATTCTGCTTCAAAAGCGTGACGCAAATACGCAATGCTTAGCTACACTGTTAGAAATGTTATGAAGTTTTCTTACAAATACGTATCATAAATTTAAGAATGTTTATTAAATTTCAAAATTTGTATTACAATTAATGTAAATTTCAGAATTTCTTGGAAATTTAATAAATATTCTTAAATTTAAGATACGTATTGGTAAGAAAACTTCATAACATTTCTAACAGTGTAGCGACTACCCAAAACTAAACCAGAAATCGCAGTTCTGGATATTCATTAGTCAAAAACTGCGTAAGATTTCTACCAGGGTAAGAACATTTTAAATGGTGTTGCACAAAGTAGTTTGTGCGCAGTACTGATGCTAGAAAAACGTAATCCTGAAAACTGGCCAGCCTTTTTAAATCTCAACAGCCTTCGCTAATGAGTGAAAGCTTCTATTATCCTTCGCAAGATACCCCGCAAATATTTTCCCACCGCATCAAAGATTCAGTATTCCCGCTGCGGGTTATAACCGTACACGAATGCTTCCAAAATTGGAACTTGTACAAACCTAGCGAAACAGCAAACTTCCACTCTCAAAACTCCCCCTCCCAGGTGGCCGCAATTACCGCTCGGAAGCAGCCCCCATTCTTTCCGACGCGCTAACTCCTCCCCCGAAAATCCGCGGCAGCGAAGTTCAAGGTTAGCCGGCGAGAAAAGAGGAGGAGGAGGAGGAGCGATTAAAAATCAGCGGGAAGGTGAAAGCGGAAGAAATCGAAAGTGAAGGCGCCGGAAAGCTTGGCGCGGGGCCAGAGAGCGCGACTTATGTGGGCCACCTACTCGTTTTCCCGTCGCGAGTCGCGCGCTGACTCGGATGGACGGGGTTCGACGGGGGAGGGAGGCTTTTCGCACCGGGCGGCTGGTTGGCTGCGGTTTGCGAAGGTGGCTGGCTTTTTTACCCTCTTTGCAGTGTTCGTCACGTTAATTTAGCTAAGGTGGTTAGAGGCATGCTTTTTGAGGCTTCAGTGTTGTACAAGAGTTTTTGTCATGTTTTTAATTGCTTTGATACGCTTTTAATTGACATAATTCGAAGAGATTATTGACTTAAATATAAATATTGGGAAAATGTTCGCGAAAATTTTAAGGTCGATCTTTCCCTAATGCATGGAAATTCGATATTTGTGTAGAGCGTTTGAAATTTTAAAACCCCTACTTTATATGGAAATTTAGGCATTGCAAATTCAACACGACAGCTTGCTTTATTCGCTTTTCTGAAAATTGTCAGGCTTGTTTGGTAAACATTTATAAATCAGTGCACGTATATCATGAATGTCTCTTTCGTTTCATATTTTACACGTCATAATAAAGATCATTATTAATTCGTTAATTCTTTAAAATATCAATGAATAAACAAACAAATTTACGAAAATTTAAAACGTTCAATTTGCTTTCTACACAGTAAATAAACCACCCTTTTCTAAAATCACTACCAGTAAACTAAATTTCCACTAAAAAGTTCACCCGTCATGTGCCGAAAAATCAGCATCAAGCCGCCTCTCGCGCTCATTTACTCCGTAATACCTCTGAAATTCTTAAACCGGGCGGCAGTCACTTATCCGCGGCGGGTGAGGCCGGAATTCCGGGTGGAGTCGCCGGAAAGCTCGGAGCTTTCAGCCGCTGAATTTTTCAGCGGGAATTTCACGCCACCGAGTCGACTCGTCGTCTCCCGTCGCGAATCATCTCGATTATCCGGCCGCGAAGCTTCTGATTTATCGAGCTTTTCGTGCTTCGCTGCTTGTATTCGTGTTGTTTGGATTGGAGGTGGAGGTTTTTGTTTTGGTTTTATGGACGGGAGAGAATTGTTGGACGGGTTTGTTCGTTGGCGGATTGCGATTATTTAAGTGTTTCAAGCTTTAGAGGAGTATTGATTGATTGAATACGTTTTTTTCTTTTTTTTTTTGAATTAACTGTTGGTCTGGTTTGTTATTTTGGGTCCTTTTTCCAAGTGACGCATTGCGTAAATCTATAAATTGAATCAAACTAAAAGAGTCGTATTTCTTCAGAATACTTCTTTATAAATTAGTATTACGTTTAAGCATTGGAACTTCTTTCAGACTTATTTGCTAATCGACGATAAAATTCTCTACTTTTTTTTAGATAATATTCAATAAAATAATACCAAGTGGATTTTTTATAGCAAAACTTTCATAAAGATTTCCTTGATTTTATAAGGGCTGGGAAAGACAAAAGGCAAAAAATATATTCCTCATACACGATGCGAAAGAAATTTAATAAAAAAAAAAAACGTTAGAAAAGGACACAGAGTAGCATCCATGTTTTATGAGAAAAGTTTGTGTAATTCTTTTTTCGCAAGATGTCCCGTTGCCTTTTTGTTAGTGCGTACTTTCCCCTTCGCGATCATTTATGTTGTGGAAAATAAAAGTGTCCGTAAAGTGAGATTTTTTTGCAAACTGCAGAAAAGGGTCAAGGAAGAAGAAGGAATTTTAAATTTATGTAATAAAAGTTTGCACGGATATTTGATCTTTTTAATTATTTTTTATCCTGTTTCGAACTAGTTTTTACCCAAAAAGTTTCTTATTTACTTGATTATTTTATTGCAAATTAGATAGAATCTTTTAATATAACACTTTTAAGGATATCTGTGCACCTTTGATAGATATTTAAAATTCTACTTTCACGTTACTTTAAACAAAACTTCCTGCAGTGAAATATAGTTCACGAAGTGGCCAACTTTGAAAAATATCACTTTTCTCTCCTCATTAGCATTTGAAAACTTTCCCTCTTACAGCCGAATTTTTCTCAAGCTCTCTCAATTCCCCGCGGCCAGCAGAAAGACTTTCAAAGTAATTAACTCGTTTCCCAAGGGTTCCGCGCCTCGAATATAACGACAGCCTTTAAACTCTTTCAATACCGACAGTCGAAAAATTGCCCGTATCCTGCGCTTTTTTGGCACGCCGCTGGCCATCGATCAGCTCGTGCGCGAAGGACGACTTCGGCCGGGATTGGCAATTTGCCTTAAGGCGGAATATCGCGCTTCCATCTGATCTCATCAATTTCGCAGTGCCCTTTATATCCTTTTGCTTTTCTTTCCCCGCCTGTTTTATGCCGAATTACTCGAGAACCTTGTGTCCCGGTTTGGCGTGTATTCGTGTCGCGGTTGCGCGGCTTTCGTATGGGAAATGCCTTTCAGAGTAAAGGAACGCGAGCTGCAGTTTTATTCGGTTCTCAATTTTTCCTTTGGTATGTGTAGACGGATATTTTTATTGTTCAATTTTTTATTCAAAAGACGTGTATCTTATCGTAGCAAAGTTATATTTTATGTGTCATCGTAACGCATTTCTTTCATATTAAATAAATATGTCGTAAGTTTTATTAAATTTAGAAGTATGTTACAAGTTCATAAACGTTACATTCTAAGTAAAAGTTTATAATATATTTAATTTTAAAACTGAATTTTAAGACTGTAACAAAAGAATATGACTTAGTATTTATGTTATTGTAAATTAAATTATTATTATTATTATTATATATATATATATATATATATATATATTCATACATTTTTGTTTTAGTAATTATTATAAATATTATATAGATTTATTTTTATTATTTTTTTTACACATGTATTACACGTTGGTACGTTATTTTAGAGTTAAGTATTAGACACCTGCATTTCCTCTTACTTTCTCAACAAGCTTCATTACGAACTACCCTCAACTTTAAAACTATTTACTTTAACGTTAATTAAAACCCCTTGTCTACAAATAATAATTAAATGACACTCGCCTAACAAAGTAACAAAAACCAAGTTGAAATATATATTTTCTTCTTCTTAACGCCAGTAATCGAAACTATTATTCATTTTTTAACTCCAGAAAGAATTGAGCAAACTTTGAATTTCAAATATTAACCTTTCAAACAGATCGACCCTTTAAAAACCAACTCGGCCGTATTTTCTCGCTCCAAACTTGGGCGAAATTTTCAACTAATCTTAAATATTGGATTCTGGATTAAACGGATCTTCCGAACGAAAGCGCGAACGAATATATGAAGCACAGATTTTTTCCGCCCTGTTTTTCTCGCGCGGAAGATTAAAAAGTTAAATGAGTCCAATCGATTCTATTATTTCCGTTCGACGCGTTTATAAAGTGTAGTGCGCGTTAGAACGGTGCAGCTTCCGCAGGTATTGACGTTCGAAATGGTAATTGGTCTCGCGTAAAGCTGCTTTTTAATGGATTTTCAAGCGACGCGATCTAATTAGAGGAAGGCAAATGTTTGTTTGAATTTGTTTTTATTTTGAATGCGCGTTCTTCTAATTATTAGTGAAACTTTAGCTGCTTCATTTTTTTATCGCATACAATTGTTATTCGAAGCCTTTAAAAATATTTTGATTTGTTTGAAGAAAAAAGTGAAAAGTTGAAATCTGATAATCTGTAATTTCTAATTATTATTAAAAGTTGTTAAAAGAGTCAATAGAGAAAATCCAAATTGGCGTAATGCGAAGACTTTTTTATAAATTCTTACTTATATGCACCAATTTATGCGATTGTCTGCATAAAATTAATATGAAATGTCATTACTTACGACCTTCTTCCTTCGCCAAAAGTTGTGTTTTTTTTTAAATTTTTATTAAAGTTTTGAGTTAAAATTTTATTTTCTTGGAGATTATAAATGTGTGATGTATATAGAAGTGAAACAGTAACGAGTACAGTTTTAAACATTTTATTAGTACACGTAACGTTCAAAAGTTTGTTTTCCAACAACAAGATTATGAAAAAGACATTAAAGCTTGAAACTTTGAAGCTGTCGCAAAGTTCCGCAGTTCTTAAAATTACTATTTAAAGGTCTAAAGCGTTACATAATTTCAATTTTATCTGAAAATCGTAAATAATTTTTTGTAAAAATTAAAGAAAGTGAGATATTTTAAAGTTTTATTTTAAAATCGATAGAAACTTTACTCTGTTAGTAAAAAATTTAAGTTAGTAGCCAATTTTCGCTGTAAAAAGATGAGGCCTTTTTATCAAATTCCCAGACAATTAGCTTTTTATGACTCATACTGATCCTTCTGTTAAAAGTTGTTTTAGATTCTTCATAAAGTTACTATCGCAGGATTCAAGCATCTTTAACGGTCGTATAAAAAGATATATGACGTTGAACAGATTAGTTTTTAAAATTAAATTTTTCTCCTTCCTATTAGCATCAACATCAACTCTGTATCTATCCCCCTAATCAGCAAATTCCCCCGAAAACTCTCCCCAAATCCTCGAGCATCACTCCTAATCACCTCAGTTCTCGAATTGCCAAGGGATCGCGCTGCTTCAACGCAGAACAAGCGCTCGTAATCGTACTCACCGAAAGCGTCATCCCCGGGAAGTGCAGGCAGACGGGGACTTCCGGCCAGTCGTTAGCCACGTAGAAGTGAAATTCCCACACTTTGTTGCGCATGTAGGTCAGGAGGGTCTGGTGAAACTGCAAAAGAAAGCACACAGGAGCCGGTGAAAAAAGAGACACAGACGCTGTGTTCTTGCGCGAATCGTGCCCTATTTTTTCGCCCTTTGCCTCCCCTTCGAAAGAAAAGTCAAAGCTTTTCGGCCCTTATAAAGGGAGGATGCGACAATTGGCATTGCGCTTTATTTTTTTAGGGGGCTCGAGTTTTTTTACGCAGACTTTTTCCTCGGGGATGAATTTAAAGCTTAAGTGCTATTACGATGCTTTTGTGCCGGGGGGCTTTTTTTTTGTTGTTTGTTGGAAGGTTTAAGGGCTTCAGTTATGAGTCGGCGTGCTGCAGATTAAAATAGAGCTTTTCCTCCCTTTGGTCATTATTTTGAAAGCATTTTTTGGAAAAAAAATCTTAATAGTTGTTAATTACAAAAATTATAAAGCCCGTGGTAATATAAAATAAAAGTATATTTTCTCTTTGTACAAAATACAGTTGGATCAAGTTAAGAATTTACATAGACAATTTACATATTTATCATAAACGTTGTTACTGTTTTTACAGAATATAATCAGGCCTAAATATCCAGTGAAATTCTTTAAAGCAATTACAGATTGCTTCAAAGTTTCTTTAGTATAGAATTCAATTACAAGGTTTTAGAAGATTATAAAAAACAATTTATAATTTATTTACATGTTTAATAGTGGATTTATGCCCTTCATTTAAAATTTGGCGCAAGAAAGGAATAAACGAATAAAAAACGCAAATGTTGATGGTTTTTCCACTGACGCTTTTTTCAATTGTATATCTTTTGGTTTGATAGAAATGGTTTGAATGTGCCGAGTTTCAAATTTTGTAAAATATTTGATGTTACTGGTTTGTTGCTCGGCTTACCATCCCGATCAACACATCTGCGTTTTTATTTTTGTCAAATCGTAATTTGAGAAACATTTTAAGCGAAGGAAAATTATTAATGATTTTAAAAATTTTATAATTATTGGTACATTTAAATTTATTAAATTATATTACGCAATTCACTGAAATATGATGCAAATTAATTTGTTATAGATAAAGCTAAAGTTCGTGACAAAAACTTAACAATCGTCGATTAATTTATCAAGAATCATTGAAGAGATCTGCAGGATTCGCTTTCTTTTTTTCATTTCTGAATCGCTGATGAAAGTATTCACCCAGCAAAGCACTATTTCACCTGACTTGGAACAATACTTGGTTTTGAACGAAGTAGTTTTTAGAAGAATTAAAGTGCAAAACTATTTTTATGAATTGCACTTTTTCCCCTTTTGTCTTAGGGGAAAATCGAGTTTCAAACTGAAATTGCTAAAATCACTTAA